>OY804575.1:123322991-123922991 GCA_963680875.1 Bathymodiolus brooksi
CGGGGTATTAGAGATGTGGAGATTGGCGGGGTATTAGTGATGTGGAGATTGGCGGGGTATTATAGATGTGGAGATTGGCGGGGTATTAGAGATGTGGAGATTGGCTGGGTATTAGAGATGTGGAGATTGGCGGGGTATTAGTGATGTGGAGATTGGCGGGGTATTAGAGATGTGGAGATTGGCGGGGTATTAGTGATGTGGAGATTGGCGGGTATTAGAGATGTGGAGATTGGCGGGGTATTAGAGATGTGGAGATTGGCGGGTATTAGAGATGTGGAGATTGGCGGGTATTAGAGATGTGGAGATTGGCGGGGTATTAGAGATGTGGAGATTGGCGGGGTATTAGAGATGTGGAGATTGGCGGAGTATTAGAGATGTGGAGATTGGCGGGGTATTAGAGATGTGGAGATTGGCGGGGTATTAGAGATGTGGAGATTGGCGGGGTATTAGAGATGTGGAGATTGGCGGGGTATTAGAGATGTGGAGATTAGCGGGGTATTAGAGATGTGGAGATTGGCGGGGTATTAGAGATGTGGAGATTGGCGGGGTATTAGAGATGTGGAGATTGGCGGGGTATTAGAGATGTGGAGATTGGCGGGGTATTAGAGATGTGGAGATTGGCGGGGTATTAGTGATGTGGAGATTGGCGGGGTATTAGTGATGTGGAGATTGGCGGGTATTAGAGATGTGGAGATTGGCGGGGTATTAGAGATGTGGAGATTGGCGGGGTATTAGAGATGTGGAGATTAGCGGGGTATTAGAGATGTGGAGATTGGCGGGGTATTAGAGATGTGGAGATTGGCGGGGTATTAGAGATGTGAAGATTGGCGGGGTATTAGAGATGTGGAGATTGGCGGGATATTAGAGATGTGGAGATTGGCGGGGTATTAGAGATGTGGAGATTGGCGGGGTATTAGTGATGTGGAGATTGGCGGGGTATTAGTGATGTGGAGATTGGCGGGGTATTAGAGATGTGGAGGTTGGCGGGGTATTAGAGATGTGGAGATTAGCGGGTATTAGAGATGTGGAGATTGGCTGGATATTAGAGATGTGGAGATTGGCGGGGTATTAGTGATGTGGAGATTGGCGGGGTATTAGAGATGTGGAGATTGGCGGGGTATTAGAGATGTGGAGATTGGCGGGGTATTAGAGATGTGGAGATTGGCGGGGTATTAGAGATGTGGAGATTGGCGGTGTATTAGTGATGTGGAGATTGGCGGGTATTAGAGATGTGGAGATTGGCGGGGTATTAGAGATGTGGAGATTGGCGGGTATTAGAGATGTGGAGATTGGCGGGGTATTAGAGATGTGGAGATTGGCGGGGTATTAGAGATGTGGAGATTGGCGGCGTATTAGAGATGTGGAGATTGGCGGGGTATTAGAGATGTGGAGATTGGCGGGGTATTAGAGATGTGGAGATTGACGGGGTATTAGAGATGTGTAGATTGGCGGAGTATTATAGATGTGGAGATTGGCGGGATATTAGAGATGTGGAGATTGGCGGGGTATTAGAGATGTGGAGATTGGCGGGGTATTAGAGATGTGGAGATTAGCGGGGTATTAGAGATGTGGAGATTGGCGGGGTATTAGAGATGTGGAGATTGGCGGGGTATTAGAGATGTGGAGATTTTTTTTTATTTGTTTCGGTATTCTGGTAATAGCATTTTTCTGTACCTGTTGTTATAATAGTTAGTGGGATATATATTTTTTCTGGTTATTGAAATCACACGAGAAAAAACAGAAATAATGATGTTATTATCGAAATGACAAAACATATATGTTTCTCCAAAGAACGAAAATAAACAGAAATAGTTATGTAAAATCGAAATGATCAACCATTTTATGTTTCTCCAAAGGCGAAACCTCATTAAAAGACCGTCTTAATTTGAACAAATTCTGGAACAGTTGATACAAATGTGAGACAGCACCTTGTCCCGTTTGCAAGCAAAATATTAATCCGCCCCTGCTATTCAAATACTGTACTTTTCAAAGTTATACATATATGACAAAGAAATATAAGCAAGAGAAGTTTTGAGTTTGCCTCTTCATAGAATAAGTTAATCAATTTACGTCATTTAGCAATTGGTTCAGAAACATATGGTTGCTGACCATGTCCGAGACAAAAATGACACCCTTCTGTAGCACCTGATTTCACCCCCAGCTTTTTGTGGGGTTCGTGTTGTTCGATTTCTAGTTTTCTAAGTATTGTTTTGTAGATCATTGTTTGTATTTTTACCTTTCTTTGGCCATTGTACATGTGTTGTCTCCCCTTCTATTTACGGCTTTTGAATACCTCTTTCGTATCTTCAAACTTTCTTTTCTATAGCCAATTATTTTATCACTGTAAGACATTGTTCATATCCACGCTATAATATTCTTCTTCAAATGTTGTTTGACACCAAGTGAGCAATTTTTGGCCATATTATGACGAGAACAAACTACTTTTCCATGACGCTTTTACCACTGTAATGCATTATTCATATTCACGCAATAATAGTATTCTTAATCAAACGAGTGATTGTTAATTGACGCCAAATGAGCAATTTGTGAACTATATATATCATGACGAGAACAACTAATGACAACAATGAGGATGTTGGCTATGTCCATTTTGGACTAGGTCTGAACTGCTGAACTGGATTTGTATTTATAGTACTGTGGCTTAAGACACGGTCACATTATATTGAATTCGAGCCAACAAGTCTGCCTTTACACCTTAATACTGTTATTACAGAAAAACGTCAATTGTCATAAGATCCGACCGTTAATTGAACCCCAATCTAATTAAAATTAGATATGTGTTGTGATTGATTTTTTTTAAATTCCCACATTTGTATGTAAACATTTAAAATGTAATTGGGCACAAAAACGCATTTTACAACGTCCCCTTTTATAAACAAAAATATTCATTTTTTTTTTTTTTTTAGACCAGTGTAATTCAATAATTGCCATAATTTCAAGGAAAACTGTAATATAAGATATCAGATTTCTTATAAGCGTTTTGAGATTAAAGATATAGTGATTGTGGGACTAATACATGTAAGCCTAGTGGAACGTTTTGTTTTTGACGTTACGTTGAGCATCCACTATTTCTTGAAAAGGCTAAAACGTATGCATTCTATTGCTGATTGATTGATTTGATTTTTGGTGTTTAACGTCACTTTCAGCAATATTTCAGCTATATCATGGCGACCAGTTTTAGTAGTGGAACAAGCTGGAGTACCCGGAGAGAAACACCGACCATGGGCAAGCAACTGGTAAACTTTATCACTTGCGGCTGCGAGTTGGCATTCTATTGCGGAATGAGTTTTAGCTGAACTGTAACAATAACAACAATAATAATAATAATAATAATAAGTTTTTCTGTATCTTTTATATATCTTAGCCGATTTTGCCTGTTATCCAATATGTATTGGTCCCCATTCCAAATAGTGTACAACAGACCCACACTCATGCAACATGGCGAATCTTACTAAAAGTAGAAATTCATTCAAACTGCCAAAATGTCTACCCGTCATGCTTAAATGTTGGAATATTTAGATGCTACTTCATAATACTAAATTGTAATATGAAACCGGCACGGCCTTAAATGCTCGCGCATTTGAAAATTATCTGGCAATTTCATCAAAAGTGTCGAGATTTTTTGGGCCGAGATATATTGGGGACGACTTTTTTTAGGGCCGAATCTAGTCTCATTCAATCGAGCTGTCGTTCCTTTATTCGAGTTATCGTTCCTTACGAGAGAGGGTACGAGACTTCAGGATCACCTTAGCGCTTTATGTTAAGAAGATCTCCATTAGTTGAGTGTGTTAGTGTGTTACCCGGAAACCGGTGTTTACAAAACGTAAGGAACGATAACTCGAATAACAAATACAAAACGTAGAATTTTTTTTTCTTCGACAATATGTTCAGCCATGTTTGTTAAAAAATCCTAAGTATACATTTTATACCATAAAGAGCTCGCTTAAGCTCGCATATTATGTGTATTGAACGTTGAAGGTCTCTCTCCTACCAGTGGAAACACGTACGTAAAGATGTATTTCTTCTGCTGGTTTTCCCCCCAAATTTTGAAATCCGTATCTCAAGAGTTTACGACATATCGTTTACGACATATCAAACCAATTATCGTTTAGTCATGTTGTATTTAATATAATTGAGACCTTACACCGATACTTTGCTATAAAAACGTAGATATCAAATTTAGTGCGCACTGTGCTTTTCTGGAATAACCTTCATCAGGTACGCTCAAAATCGAAAGATTGGAAAGCCAAATAATTAAAATGTTTGGGAACAATAAAACCAAAGGAAATACTGTCACCTATGACTGAGGGAGGAGAACCTTAGTTTTATTAATAAATACATTATTTAGGAACTGTAGATTTCAGTAATAAATAAATATAATAAAACATGTCAATGTTTGAAATTTAAAGGATCGATAACTCTGCTCAAAATTTGACCTATTCCGTTAATTGTCAAAGCTGGCGAACCGTAAGTCGTACAGAGCGTTTGACAACACAAAGCAACACCACAGACGCCTAGGATTTTCACAGTTGCACTTATAAAGTTATAATCGTCTTACCTTGAAAAGGATTAAAAGGTCGAGGTCATGGTCACGTCTTAGATTTTGACATTAAATTTGTTATCAGAATAATGCCGGTACTGTGAGAGACACAGAATAAATAATAAGAAATCGTTATAATATTGCAAATTGCAACTTTGTTATGCTTTGGCCGAAACAGTCCAATGGCTCAAACTTTTACAAGATTCTTGCCAAACTAAAACTAAATTCATCCAAGCGAGTTACTCAAGAAAGTATTCTCCTTAACTCATATTTCAAAACAATTGTCTGACCGAGGTTAACCGATTGACATTTACAGAGGTGATAGAGGAAGTGTGAGGACCGATACTTAGAGGTGCTACTAATAACACGTAAACCAATGAAAACGTCTCCCCATCCTGGAAATGAAATGCCAGTCTGCAAGGGCAAAACTAACTGCTTTTTAAGAGATTCAAATTGTTAATTTATCTAGTATTACCAATTATGTTTTTATCACCACTCGGTGTAGTTCAACTTGTTTTTTTGTCATTTTGATTGACAGCTTCCATTTACATGACGTGTAAATGTCAGTGACCAACCTTTTGATTTTTATCTGTAGTTAGTGCTCCAAGTCGTTTCCTGTCTGTTTGATATATCGAATTGTTTGTTGACACTTCTTTGATCCATTTACTGTGCCTATCACCACTAAAGTTGTGAGTTCGAATCTCGCTCATACGAGGTGTACTCGATCCAACATTATGTGATAAAGTTTGTCCATGACTTGCGGCAGGTCGGTTGTTTTCTCCGGGTACTCCGGTTTCCTGCACCAATAAAAGTGACTCGCGCCACGATATAAATGAAATATTGTTGAAAGTGGCGTTAAACACAATAACCCCCTTCATTGTACCATATAGTGAAAGGGGGAGGGGTCAACTACAAATTACTATTTAAAAAAGATTCAATTCACGGCCTAAATATCTGTTGTTAATATCTCACTTGTAATATCTGTGCTGATTATTATTTTGTCTCCAATATTACTGGTCCTGAATGAGTTTTCTTCTAAATGCCACTCCCTCATAAAAATAAAATAAGGTGATTGCTCCTTTATTGTCTTGGGATGCTTTCTGAAACCAACACTTAGCTGTAACACAGGCTAAATGAAAATAATCTGTTATACTTGTAAAACTCACGCTTTCAAACACACTCTGGTGTATATGGTTACGAATCATCGATCGCATAGTTCATGACATGATACCATCATCGTTTGATAACGAAGAAAAACAACAGCACCAACTTTTACTCGAATCTAGGATTGTCAAGAATATCTCGCTCAAAGATTTCTCTAGGTTATTCTAAAAGATAAGATTTTTAATGAGCCTCTTGTTTAAAGACCGTAGGTTCACAATAACTGATCAATATTATTGTTTTTTGTTATTAATAAATGAAATGTTGATAAATGCACACCTTATCGTTATCAAGCCTAGAATATAAAACTGACTGGTTACTGTTCAGCCATGTGTCAACAAATCACGACTTGCTGACCGCTGTTTAACCACCGTGTCAAAAGTTCCACAATTACCGTGAACAGTAATAACTAAATTATCACCTTTTTTGAAAATGTGAAATTTTCAAATTAGTTTTTTTTTTCAACAACGTGATATATTTTATTCAACGCTTGTTACACTTAACACTCCTTTTGGCGTTTCCCTGTTACATCCTGTTACATGAAATATATGTGAATTTTTCAAATTTGTTAAATAAATGCTCAAATAAATTTGCTCCCTCAGAAATTTTAGATAGAAAAGTTGTTTTTATTAACAATATTCAAGACTTTTAATTGTTGATTAAGTTTGCTCATGCAGCCAATTTGTATATTAGAACACGCAACGGGTAATGAAACGCCTCGGGTGCACTATATTTGATATCTACGTTTTTATTAGCGAACAAACATGAAACTTTAATCAATATAGTTAACCTTGCTTTTTTTTTTAGAAAGGGCCAGATATATCTCTCTTAACATGGCATCAATTTTCTTCTAATATCCGGCTATAAATTCTCTTAAGTTTTTTTCATATTAAAGTTTATTATTATATTTCTCATACTTTTTTCTATATAAATTTTATTGCAATAAAAATACTATTTCCATAGTTTCATTCAATTTGTCTGAAAAGTACTATTCACCGGTGAATAACACAAATGACTATTCACCGGCCGGTGAATAGCACTTTAATCACATGTTTTTTTGGCTTAAAAAAAAAAATCTTCTTCAAATGCACACATGAAAATGTATTAGTTTTAAAAAGCATTAATAAAGTAGACTAGAAATTCATCAGAAAAGGACCTAATTTAGAATTTTGAATTGCACAGTTGTTCAGTATGATAAAACACTTATAGACTTGATATTCGGGTAATAGCATTTTAATTGTCCCCTCTGTACCAACTATTTTCCTCGGCGTTGCCTCGGAAAATAGTTGGTACCTTGGTCACTAAGTGTATACTATTAACTGTTTGTGCTCATAGAGGTTCTGAATATAGTTTTCATGATTTATCGCAATTAGTATATTATTTTAATGACAACATCCGATTTCAATGTATTTTACAATCTTACAAGGTATTTTCGTACAGGAATTAGACAAAAATGCATAAATTACCTTTTTTTAAAAGTGCATCCGATATTGTGATTGTTTGAACCAAGATGATTGGAGATAAACAGAGATTGTGTCGCCTAGAAGACTTGTAGCAGATGTTAGACTCATCACAGATAATTGGTCGTTGTTTAAACCAGCAACAACAGCTATAGTTATACACAGATGTGAAAAACATTAGCGTGTCACCTGTTTCAGGTATTTAGTTCTGAGGATTTTTACCTGACTGAAAGGTAGGTTTTGTCATTATTACCTCTTATCAACTAATAATAATAATATGATAAATCAACGTTAGCTAAGACAAATTGACTTTATTAATGTGTCTCGTGTTCACAAAGAGATGTGTATTCAATATAACATGATGAGAATTATCAGTGTAGAAAAGAAATACATTGGAAAATGCTGTTTTTTCTTTCTAATTGGCCATTTTTTATGTATTGGGTATGTATACATTATCATTTTATCAGTAAGTCATAATAGTTTGTAATTCTCGTTTATTACTAGCGAGCCTTCATTAATGTTAGGGAGTAATGGACATAAAATGTCTCATTACGTTAGTAAGGATTACTCCGGTAATTCTGTTTCCTGTCTGCTTTCCCAGCTTATCAATACCGTTTTCTTAGTTTTACTTAGATTAAACATATTTTCGAATCCAGTTTGTCATAACATTTCTGTATTTCCGACACATAGATTCTTAGAAAGCCATGGTGATTTTTATGCTTCTACATATGAAGGCACACGTGTAAGCGAGGGATTTTCCAAATAACAATGGTGAAAGGACTAGAATAAACATACACGAATCTTCCCACTGTGTCCTTCTTCTTTTTTTTTTTTTTTTTTTATATTTGAACTCGTCTTTGTTCAACATTTATTTGATTGATTTTTGGTGTTTTAACGCCACTTTCAGCAATATTTCAGCTATATCGTGGCGACCAGTTTTAGTGGTGGAAGAAGCCGGAGTACCCGGAGAGAACCACCGACCATGGGCAAGTAACTGGTAAACTTTATCACTTGCGGCTGCGAGTCGAATGTACCCTTTTTTGTAATTTACAAAGCCGGGTGCGAACCCACGCCGTATTGGTGATAGGCTTGCATGACATTTATTTGAAGATTCAGCATGTTATTAATATTTTTTCAAAATTATTAGGGGTCGTCGTGGCCACGAGCGCATATGGTAGTTGAAATAATACCAAGACGTGCGATCGAAGTCCATCACTACTAAATTTGCGCGTTCTATTCACGTCCGTGAAACTTCATGTGATAAATGTCAGGTTGGAAATTTCCTTCGCATACCCCATTTCCTCCACAGATAAATATAGCTGAAATATTGTTGAATGTGGATGAAACGACCATAATTATACCATATGCATGGTTTACTTGTAATATCTACAATCCACCTGACACTGGTGTACTGGAATTAACTATGTGCATATTTGAATCCTCCATTATCACGAATTTCGGGGGAGGGGGAGGGGGGGGGGACAGTTATTTAAATTCCATATTATACTGTAAGCCAGTTTTCTATTTAAATAAAGACAACCAAGCAAACAAACAAACACGAACAAAAGAAAGACAGAAAGGAAATACAACTAGAGTCTCAGTGTGGTTTGATCCTCTGTCGCTCTCCTGCCATTTTTTTTATTAAAAAAATCGGGAATGACTAGTCTATATGGGGAATAACTTTGGATTTTATTTACATATACATGTGCTAATTTGTTTCTTTTTTCGATTTTTTTAAACTGATAAAGACAATAAATATATAAGTAAAAATATATTTTATATGTTAGTACTGAAGGTAACGACCATTTAATTTGAAAAAAGTGGGAAGGGAGGACTTTGAAATAATTAACCTGTCTACAATATTGGTAAAAATGTATCTTCTTGTTGTTGAAAAAATGGAAAACAATTATTCTTGACCTACCAAGTTTTGGTTCATTTAACAGAGCTGTTCCAGAGGAGAATTTTTTTAAAATCAGTCAACCAGAAAAGATTTTGTTAATTGGCCAATCACAAACAAGAACTGCTTATCGTGGCCAAATTAGTTGTACGATCGGCACGAAATATGGAAATTTTGCACAGGATCTCCTATTCATAATTCCTACAAATAGTAGAGTAGATGATGACTGAAAAGATGCATGAATTCGGAGTTTAATGTACCGAAATAACATATGGATAAAACTATGCTCATTCGATAGAAAAATGTCTATATTTTCAAATTAAGTGGGTCGTAAAAAAATCGTAAGACAACTTTTCTTGGAAATTTTGGTTTTCCGAAGGTACCCAACTGATATATAGTTGACAAGGTGAAAATAAAATTTCATATCTATAACACGTGATCGTTTATCGATAAAAAAGATATATTACACAATTAAACAGACATTTAATTGTATCAATAGATGAAAAAGAACAGTTAATTCTCGTCTGATTTAATATAACTAGCCTCTCAAAATACCCCCTATTTTGGTGGAAAATAAGACAAGTTTTCTCTTTTAGCAAATTTATTTTGTGTGTTCCGTACATTTTTAGTATTGATAAAGTAACGTTACATTAGTCCAAAAATTCTTGCCAAATTTCATGTCATAGATACTTGCAGATACGCAGAAAAATGCTATTTTTAGTTTGTTTCCTCTCTCATTTAATGCCTTTTATACGCGGAAATTTGATACGCCGTTTCCGATTCTATAAATATAGTTCGACTGATCTTCGAGTCATTAAATAGCATGTTGTCTTCTTTGAATGAAATGGCTTAGTTTCTGATTTATTTCATTGTTAAGTGTTCGGCTTTTCGCACACTGTTTACTGAGGTTTTTAGACTTCATTTGGCGTTGTTTTTGTCGTTTGTTTGTCGATAATTAGTGTATTTTGTTGATTAGTAATTAGGTTATTGTACTACCAGAATTTAACCGGACAGACACGTTCATATTCCGTATGATGGCATCGTTCGGTAGTCCTTTGAAACTTTCCCCTTCTAGTCCAAAAAGGAGAAAAGAAACGTTGAACTGGGAGCAATGCATTATATGTCAATGTTCCAATGCAGAACCTGTGATTTGTAGGCAAAGATAGTTTAATAAAATCGATGAAAATTATAAGAGATGAGATGTATTCTCGTATTTTGCAGGAAATGTCCACAATGGACAATTTTATATAACGTAAAATTAAAGTGTAAATAAAACTGCAGTGCTTTCAAAACAGATCAGATAAATGTTTACAAGTACTGAACAAGTTTCAACTATGTCACAAACAAGTGTTGTAACATGCTCCCAGTACGAGCCCATTCAGTGGGATTTTTGTTTCATTTGTTAAAATAAAACATTCAAGAAAGATTTTAAAGTACATAAAATTGCATCCGGTGAGCGTGTGAACAAGTTGATGGAGTGCGCATTGAGTCAAAATGATGATAGACTGGTTCGCGTGTTGAATTGTGACGATTTTGTTCTGAAAGGAGTTTATCACAACGGGTGCATGACTAAATATCTGTTAAAGAGTTCCCCGAAAAACGAAGAGAAACAGGATTCTGATCTTTCTAGAAACGAAATCGCCTTCCAGAATTTAATTCATGAAATCAACGATGATTTAGTCGTTCACAAAAAGGTTTTTCGGATGACACAATTACTTGAAAAATACAAAGCATATCTACCCGTAGACACAGGTACCTACTCATCTGCCAAGTTACAAGACAGGCTAGTTAAACATTATGCTGGTTCTATAGTTATGCATACTCAGCGGGGCCAAGGAATGTCAAATCTTGTCTTCAGTGACAAGCTTTCCTTAGGCGATGCTATTGCCGCGGCAGGTAAATACAAGTCCAAATTTAAAGCCTCTGAGTTGGAAAATGATTTTCAAGTTGATGTTGAAAGTATTTCTGATGAACAAATTTTACACTCTGCTGTAGGTATCTTAAGACGTGATATTGAGAAGCTGAAAATCTCAGTTGAAGACTATCCAAAAAGCCAAACTACGAGCAGATTACTTTAATCTCAATAAATTCAGAGTTCGACTTGCAACAAAAAAAGAAGCAAGCCTGGCCAAGTTACCACCATGCGAAGCGACATTCCATCAGCATGTACTAAGAGCATCTTTGCAGACCTATATCTGGAAATCCTCACAAAAAGCGCAGTCCCCTGTTAGGTCTCCTTTAATGTTCGGATGGGAAGACAAGGGTGGTCTGGTACCTGTTTTCTTCCGGGGACAAATGTCATCAAACTTCCTGCAGGATCTCGTGTGCAGTTGCAAAGGCAAATCAATTTGTTCCAGTAGCTGTGTTTGTTTTGAACAGATTCTGTCGTGCACATATCTTTGTCCCTGTTATGGTAGCGACATGTGTAAAAATGTCATAACAAAGAATGTTACCTTACTGTAAGACGATGGTCATGATGTCTGAAGTTTAGTAGATTCTTACAAGGCTTTGTTGTTGTGGACAAAATTATCTGCCATGTAATGTCGTGACAAATCCGCAATAGTCATTTTGTAGTTAGATAGCGATGTTGTTCTGTCGTTTGATTTGAACCAGGATAGTCCTATTTATACTGACTAATATAAATGTGTTGCTATCGACTTATATGCTTATTTTGGTGTTTTATGACCTCTTTAGGTTATACAGCATTCGTTGTACTGAACGCGGAGCAAAAACATTGATTAAGAATATTTTTACCACACAGTCATATCAGTGACAGGAACAAGAACAATGATGTGTATGTACTAGTGAAGGACGCCCACCCCCCTTTTTCTATACGCCAGAGAATTTTTAATTTGTGAAATAGAAGTTAAATTTCGTTGTAAAAAATAGTATCAATGTTATCATCAACTAATTAAAGCACATTCAGGTCAAGACGTTTCCATACAAAGGTCAAGGTCAGGTCCCTATTGGCGACATTAAAAATGTGAAGGAAACTGACTATGTCATCAAAACCTACAAAAATACACATTGTTTTCACAACTAAACCTTAAAGTCTATATGAAAGACTTAATAGTGTATACCAAATTTTGCAAAAACGATAATGTTATCCCTTTGTGGGAACTGAATTCAAGGGGAGCAACCCAAAAGTTATAACTCATATATTTTCTTAAAATTTTGGGTAGAACGATTATCTCCCTTTTTAAGGAAATGCAACCAGTTCCCGTTTTTACGACCCGACTATCTGGATAGAGTATGAATTCTTCTTTCCACTGATATATAATTTAGGTATATGTTCGGTGGGTACATTAAAGTCAAAAATATCGTTCCCCGTCTACCACACTAAAAGTAACAATTCAGTGTGCCTCCAAGTTTCAGATGGAAAGATTTTTTAATTTCACTGAGCCAATCAGAAACAAGAATTGTCCATGTCGACCATATTTTTGTCCAATTGGGATGAAATGCACCATTTTAATGGAAGGCCTTCCATATATGCCTCCTACCAAGTTTCGGTTCATTTGGCCAAGCGGTTTCAGAGGAGAAGATTTGTAAAAATCGACCAACCAGAAGCAAGAATTGCATATGACGGCCATGTTTGTTAACGGTTCTGAACGACATGAGCAATCTTTATAGAGGACCTTCCATAAATTCACACCCCCCAAAAATATACAAAGAGAAAACCCCCTCATCATTATGTGATGTTTATTAAAATGCTTCTTTGATAACTTATTTATTTATATTAGTTGATTCTAGAAATATATAACGTAGCACGTGTTTTTCCGTAATTGAATCGATAATATATTTTTTCCAGTTCTAATAGCTGCAACAAAGTACAGTGTGTTTTTTGAAACCAAGAATAGAATTACAAGATTTATTATGCTCGTTCACACTGAATGTATTGTTGTTTAGTCTGTCATGGAATGTGATATTGTGTTTCTTCTAATTGATATTTACTTTTACCCAATCATGTATTTAATATAGTAACACAAAGTACCATTGAGGAAGTAAAATACAGAAATGTACTTCATAAGTACTAAATTAATATATTTATTCTGATATTTATTGCAAAATCTGACGTCATCTCCATACATCATAAGTATTTCTAGATTTCCACCATTCCAAACAGTATCAACATTTCTACTGCGTAAATGACAATCAAAATATACTAACATGCACAAATCTGATTGAAATCTGTGCCTATGTCCACGTATCAGTCATATATGGAGCACGTACTGCTGGAACTGGAACATACTCTACGTCCATGCACTGATTCTGTGAAGCAAAATTACGAGTCCATGAACCGGTTATATGGAGCAAATCCGAAGCCCACATTCTCCGAATATAGACCATTAACCATTTAGAATCGTGCACTGACTCTGTGAAACAAAATCGCGAGTATATGAACCTGTCATATGGAGTAAATCCGAAGCCCTCGTGACCATGATCGTATGATAGTTGGAATTACAACTACCTATGCAATCAGTGTCTATCACCACTAGTGTTGTGAGTTCGAACGTCGAACAGGGCGAGGTGTACAACATTATGTGATAAAGTTTGTCAGTGACTTGCGACAGGTCGGTGGTTTTCTCCGGGTACTCCTCCACCAATAGACCACCACGATATGGCTGAAATATTGTTGAAAGTGACGTTAAGCACCATCAAACCAACCAATCGCATTCCTCCAATTCAACCATTTAGTCTTACACATGACAGAAAACAATAAAGACATGTTTCCGGCTAGGACGTTGCCTGGATTAACATTTGAATTTAAAACCGTTTCAGCGTGGTATATTTTGTTTTCCATTTTAATACCGCCAAAGTGGAGTAGATCCAGTGGATATGTTCCACAACATATGGAATGAATCCTCCAGGATAAAGACATGAACATGGGGTCTGATTTGAATCAGACTGAAACAGTCGGTTTTTTTTAAAATATAAAACGTTACTTTTCTGTAATTGTTTAATTGCTAGCTATGTATGGCACCACACTGTGGCTAGCTCTAACACTCTCTAAGTCCTAGTCATGTTTCATAATTGTACAGCCATACATAAAACACGGGTAACCGTATCCCTTATTATAATTTACCTTGAGCAAAAAATGATAGATCCAAGAAACATAATTATAATTGGAATAATAAATTGTCAGCGTGTTAAAGTCGGCTACAATATTTCAAGACTAAATTTGTAGTTGCTACTTATTTTTATTTCGTCTAATTAATACATTGTTAAAGTGTGACCTTTACAGATTGTTGCGTTCTCATCTAAGAACAATTACGAAATAGCTTGTAAGTGTAAATGACAATTTTCTCATATAAAGTATGATTACACATAGTAAATGGCGTGTGATGAATATGATTTGAAACTTTCTCCTAATGATGCTGTATGGCTGTGAATATAGAACATGTATCGTGTTAAGGAAATCGTCAGTAATTATTATCCAGCATTATTGACTGTGACAATAACTCTGTGGGAAAAACAAATCGAATAAAACAAATAAGTAGGGGGGATGATTGAAAATAAATTATTCTTGTTAGACAATTATGTTTTATATACAGATGCATCAGAGTGGATAGACAAATTGGTTTAATGTTGTAACTGACAAGAAATAACGCACCTTAATTTGTGATATTGATTGAGATAGAATACCAGTAAGCGAAAAAATAAATAAAAACCGACACCTGTACGAGAGAAAAAAAATTCTTATACGAATGATTAATTGTTTTTAACTTACAACAGTCAAAAATAGATATCTAAATGTAGTTTGAATAACAAAAAAAATATGTATGTAGTGGATGTAAAACAAATTTTACCATTTCAAATTAGTTTGCTTAAAGAGGAAAATGCAAATTTTTAATAGACATTAACCGAGTGATGGATTTGTTGCGTCAGCAGTATTTCAGCTATTTTCATGAAGAGAACAAGTTTTAAAATAAAACATACACATAGGGAAGAAGTGGCACATCAGATCGGCCTAGTGGTAGACATTTTTAGGTTGCCACAGGAAAACAAAGATATAATATTGCACGGATAGGTTGGAAAAATTTTGCTTTACAACAGGTCACCAAACGAGCACTCCAAACAAGTTATTGTTCATTAAGAGCTGCTGCAAGTTGTCCTTTAAGTCCACGGAGCAGGACATTCTCCACACACAAGACACACATTTGTGTGCGTAAGGTCCTGATGGTGTTGTGTATTTGATTCGTCATACACAAACAATGAACCCATTGGCACAGAAACTATATCATATTTCTATATGCCCGGGGGCTTCCCGCAGGCAGTGTTCAATTGAACAATCAAATTGAAATTGTAAGTTTTATGTAAATTGTACAAAGCACAACGAACGTCAAGTACAAAGTTATTGTTATTTTCTACTAGTAACCAATTATTGCTAGGTTGTTGAACCAATAGCAGATCCGTTAGATTGAGACACTTTTAAGATTTCTCAAAATTACGTTTCTAAATACTGGATATCAGTTAATGTGTGTGATTTCATAGGCTTCGTTTATTCTGTGTCATATTTTAAGATTGGAAATGGTAACAGATGTTAATTGATTACACTCAATTAACTCTATAGCTAAATATAGCATAAAATGACTCTGTATCGTCACTACAATTCAACTGAATTTTGTCCAAGTAAATCTCCACGAAATATGGATGTAAAAACTCCACAAAAAATAAAAAAATGATGTCTATCATCCTATATCATTTGTACGACTAGCATTAAGTCTTTTTACGAGGCCGTCGTGGCCGTGATCGCATGGTAGTTGGATTTACAACTTCCTATGCAATCAGTGCCTATCACCACTGATGTTGTGAGTTTGAATCTCGATCAGTACGAGGTGTACAACATTATGTGATAATGTTTGTCAGTGACTTGTGACAGGTCGGTTGTTTTCTCCAGGTTCTCCGGTTTCATCCACCAATAAAACTGACTGCCACGATATAGCTGAAATATTGTTGAAAGTGGCGCATCAAACATACAAACAAAAACAAGATCCAAGTTAATCTCCACGAAATGTGGATGTAACAACTCCACAAAAATCAAATATTTTATGGTGTCAAATCACCAGATGCAGTGACATCATGCGGATAGTCTGGAATATATGTAATATACAACCACTAACTGTCTCGAGATAAAGTCTTGTCAGGTGTATATATGTTGTGCTTCCTGTATCACAATAGAAAAAGTGGACTCGATACCATATTATGCTAAATGATAGTAATAAGTGTCTTCTTATATATGTATATCAATCATTCTTATATTGGCTTAATAAAGGAGCTATATTATTAATTCTTTTAAAATGATACTTTGGATATCTTTGGCTTAATTAAAGTCAGAAGGTACCAAGACATAATCAAAATCAATAAATAAATAAAAACCACGGTAAAAAGACAAAAAAAAGACATTGGTTTATACAAATCATCAATACGGTACACAGATAACTAAACAAGGAGCAGAAGTACCACAAAAATCAATTCGTGTTCCACTAACAGCACCCGTCGTGTTACACATACTCAAGATCTAGTAAATAGTCACAATCGAGTATGAGGGATACAATAATGTAATGATGTAATGACAAGGAGATCATATCTTCTGTCAGATAGATATTCCGTATCGATCAACCACTTCGTGATGGCAACCATACAATTTTCAAAGAGCAGAATTTAATTTCATAATAAAAAATACATGGTTGAGTAGCGAGTGTATTGAAAAGCGATACACTCTATGTAGAAATCTAGATTGGAACCACAGACTCGAAGAGTATCTTATCAGCTGTGATGCACATACTTCATATGTTGAGGCTGCTTAAATATTCCTACATAGGAATGGAAAAGTAACAACTAGAAAATTGAATACATCCTGCTTATTACAGTATATGCTACAGCCAATCGAAAACATTCTTAATTGTCCATTGATATCATACTATACCAGTCAGCAAAACATTGTACATACATGTATATTATTTCTTGTTTCGTTCTTCTAGGAATACAAAACCTTTGTTAAAACTGATACTTCTACTTTTTCAGTTATTTTATTTGGTGTTTGATACTTCACGTTCGTAGTACCTCTTTCTCTTTTTATCCCACTGTTTCTATTTTGACACAATCCTTAGTGTTCTACTGTTTGTATTTGGATGACATCTGTTTGTGTTCTACTGTTTGTATTTGGATGACATCTGTTTGTGTTCTATTGTTTATATTTGGATGGCATCTGTTTGTGTTCTATTGTTTATATTTGGATGACATCTGTTTGTGTTCTACTGTTTATGGTTGGATGGCACCTGTTTGTGTTCTATTGTTTATATTTGGATGACATCTGTTTGTGTTCTACTGTTTATGGCTGGATGGCATCTGTTTGTGTTCTATTGTTTATGGTTGGATGGCATCTGTTTGTGTTCTACTGTTTATGGTTGGATGGTACCTGTTTGTGTTCTACTGTTTATGGTTGGATGACATCTGTTTGTGTTCTACTGTTTATGGTTGGATGGCATCTGTTTGTGTTCTATTGTTTATGGTTGGATGGCATCTGTTTGTGTTCTACTGTTTATGGTTGGATGGTACCTGTTTGTGTTTTACTGTTTATGGTTGAATGACATCTGTTTGTGTTCTACTGTTTATGGTTGGATGGCATCTGTTTGTGTTCTATTGTTTATGATTGGATGACATCTGTTTGTGTTCTACTGTTTATGGTTGGATGACATCTGTTTGTGTTCTACTGTTTATGGTTGGATGACATCTGTTTGTGTTCTATTGTTTATGGTTGGATGGCATCTGTTTGTGTTCTACTGTTTATGGTTGGATGGCATCTGTTTGTGTTCTATTGTTTATGATTGGATGACATCTGTTTGTGTTCTACTGTTTATATTTGGATGGCATCTGTTTGTGTTCTATTGTTTATGGTTGGATGACATCTGTTTGTGTTCTACTGTTTATGGTTGGATGGTACCTGTTTGTGTTCTACTGTTTATGGTTGGATGACATCTGTTTGTGTTCTACTGTTTATGGTTGGATGACATCTGTTTGTGTTCTACTGTTTATGGTTGGATGACATCTGTTTGTGTTCTACTGTTTATGGTTGGATGGTACCTGTTTGTGTTCTACTGTTTATGGTTGGATGACATCTGTTTGTGTTCTACTGTTTATGGTTGGATGACATCTGTTTGTGTTCTACTGTTAATGGTTGGATGGTACCTGTTTGTGTTCTACTGTTTATGGTTGGATGGCATCTGTTTGTGTTCTATTGTTTATGATTGGATGACATCTGTTTGTGTTCTACTGTTTATATTTGGATGGCATCTGTTTGTGTTCTATTGTTTATGGTTGGATGACATCTGTTTGTGTTCTACTGTTTATGGTTGGATGGTACCTGTTTGTGTTCTACTGTTTATGGTTGGATGACATCTGTTTGTGTTCTACTGTTTATGGTTGGATGACATCTGTTTGTGTTCTACTGTTTATGGTTGGATGACATCTGTTTGTGTTCTACTGTTTATGGTTGGATGGTACCTGTTTGTGTTCTACTGTTTATGGTTGGATGACATCTGTTTGTGTTCTACTGTTTATGGTTGAATGACATCTGTTTGTGTTCTACTGTTTATGGTTGGATGACATCTGTTTGTGTACTACTGTTTATGGTTGGATGGTACCTGTTTGTGTTCTATTGTTTATGGTTGGATGACATCTGTTCGTGTTCTACTGTTTATGGGTGGATGGAACCTGTTTGTGTTCTACTGTTTATGGTTGGATGACATCTGTTTGTGTTCTACTGTTTATGGTTGGATGACATCTGTTTGTGTTCTACTGTTTATGGTTGGATGACATCTGTTTGTGTTCTACTGTTTATGGTTGGATGGTACCTGTTTGTGTTCTATTGTTTATATTTGGATGACACCTGTTTGTGTTCTATTGTTTATATTTGGATGACATCTGTTTGTGTTCTATTGTTTATGGTTGGATGGCATCTGTTTGTGTTCTACTATTTATTGTTGGATGGCATCTGTTTGTGTTCTAATGTTTATGGTTGGATGGTACCTGTTTGTGTTCTACTATTTAT
The DNA here is from genome assembly GCA_963680875.1 of Bathymodiolus brooksi. Classification (NCBI taxonomy): domain Eukaryota; kingdom Metazoa; phylum Mollusca; class Bivalvia; order Mytilida; family Modiolidae; genus Bathymodiolus; species Bathymodiolus brooksi. The sequence continues at coordinate 123,342,122 of OY804575.1, forward strand.
GGTTGGATGACATCTGTTTGTGTTCTACTGTTTATGGTTGGATGACATATGTTTGTGTTCTACTGTTTATGGTTGGATGGCATCTGTTTGTGTTCTACTGTTTATGGTTGGATGGCATCTGTTTGTGTTCTACTGTTTATGGTTGGATGGCATCTGTTTGTGTTCTACTGTTTATGGTTGGATGGCATCTGTTTGTGTTCTACTGTTTATGGTTGGATGACATCTGTTAGTGTTCTACTGTTTATGGTTGGATGGCATCTGTTTGTGTTCTACTGTTTATGGTTGGATGGCATCTGTTTGTGTTCTACTGTTTATGGTTGGATGGCATCTGTTTGTGTTCTACTGTTTATGGTTGGATGACATCTGTTTGTGTTCTACTGTTTATGGTTGGATGGTACCTGTTTGTGACTTTTTGTAGTTGGATGATATCTGTTTGTATTCCACTGTTTGAACACTAGACTGGTTGAATGCAAACTTTGCAATTGAATCTTTTCAAGGTGTTCTTGTTTGATCCCTTGCCTTTATCATATATGATAGTCAACAAGGATACTTACACACACGTTGTAGAATATACAGAAAAATACTGTTGTGAGCGTAAGCTATTATTAGTTGAAGAATTACAACTCCAAATACACACTGGTACTAAAATTGTATTTTTGATACGGTTGTGCTATACATAAATGTAACAGGAAACCAAAATTACCCTGAATTTAAAATAAAATGTTTTTTCTTCTTATTAGAGATACAACAGTTTTTTTTCTATTTATATCAATACACATCTGACACTCTCGTTGTCAATAAATCAAAGATCTCTTTTTGTAATCCTGGTAAATTTTCTAGATTACGTCCACAGAGTATTTAATCATATGTAATCACCAGATATTTGGTAACACGCTACTGTCGTATATATTCACTGTAAAACATTAAAGTCAGGAGAAGTACGGTAATGAAATTTAAAAAGAAGCAGCATTGGTAATGAATTCCTTAGAGTTTGTATCGTACTATGATTTCACAACGACTTTAAACGTAATTATATGTAGCAAATTCGACACCAAATTCTATTTTCTTCCTATTTTATATCTGACATTGATAATTATTTGTCGGGATATCATGCGACAAGAAACAGTAAATTACATCTTTCGAGATTATTTCAAAGTCTGTGGGATCTGTTTTTCATGTGCAACTCATCAGTGTGCTTTATATGGTTTTATCAATGTTGATCACAGATGATGATGTTTAATGTTCCTATTTCATGTGATTATTTCACCTCAAGGATCCATAATTGAAACAATAAAATATTCGTCTTCTCCTCCATTTTGTGTGTGGATGGACATTTCAGAAACAGGATTGGTTTATTAATTTATACAATAAAACCACCAACAATGCTATTGTAAATGTGGCCTCTAACATCAGTTACAGGCCGCTTCTTTTGTTTCAATAGTGCTGTATCTTATGCATAATCTCGTGACCATACACAAAAGGGGATTGAAAAATTTATCCCAATTCAAGTTGCACTGAACCCATTCCTGAACACTTTGACTTATTTGGGAGTCTCGTGAAAATAACATGGTTTGATAAATGGCATAATGTAGAATTTTACAATGTTCGGGCTTTTGTATTGGAACATAACTAACTAAAATTCAGGTTAAGGGAGAAATTATCATAACCATAATTTGAAATATTTTGATATTTAGTATCTTGTTAAAGGGTAAATGATGCCCTATCAATCTACATATGACATTATCACATGAACAAAATGTATAACAATTATTTTCTTTGCGATATTACTTCGTTTTTTGTTTTTTTTGTTTTTTTTAACAACGTAATATCTTTTATTCAAATGCTTGCTACAATTAACACGCCAAAAGTTCAAGCTCCTTTTGGTGTTTCCCTGTTACATCTTGTTCTGATTATCCAGGGCTATAATCAGAATTACATGAAATATATATACAACCTAAATACAATTTCTATTTAATACCTTTTGGAAACATTTATTTATTTTGCATTTATTATATAATTTTTTACTTTCATTAAAAATGTACACTTTTGAAGTGTTTTATTTTCATTTATTCTTTTAATATATTCATTGGCAAATATTCTATAAACATCAATACACTTTGTTTTCTGTTCAGATATATAGTACGATTTGTAGATGGAAAACCCTACAACTGTTATCAAAAAAATTAATGCAAGATAGTTTTTTATCATCTATCTTGTATCCAAGTACTATATATTTCAAAGTAATTTTGTTTTCGATACACAAACCCTTCATTAAATTCTGAAAGTGTGTCCAAAACTCTTTTAGAAAGGTACAAGTAATAAAATAATGAGAGTAATCTTCATCTAATTTACAGAAATTACATAAACTATTCCCAACAATTTTCCATTTGGAAAGTAAAAATATATTTGGAATAATAAAATGAAAAAGTTTCCATCTGAACATTTTAAGTTTGTTTTCTTCAAGAAATTTGAAAATGAAAAAATATAGACTACTTGTATTTGGTTTTTCAGACAACACTAAATAATTAATCCAATAATGTGTACCAATAGGGTTTGAAAATTTAACATTCACCAGTTTATTATATAATAAGTTATTAGACAATGTAGATAGATTAATAAATAGGGGTAATAACAAAATTACCGAACTCCGAACAATCTTACAAAGGGAAAGTCAAAACTCATAATTATATAAACAGACAAAATCAGTCAACAAACCGGAAAACTGTGAAAACCGTAATGACCCTGACTTGGTACAGGCATTTCTAAAGAAATGGTGGATTGAATCAGATTTTAAAGCGCCAAACCTCCCGCGCTCATTACGGTTCAAAGGTTCCGGCTGTCACTATAACAGTATTGTTCCAGATGAAATAATCTTTTTTGATATTTACAGTGCTTTTAACTGAGCTTTTTGTTTTTAAAATGTCTATCCAATTCTTTGGAAAAGCTTTTTTAAGAATACTAAATTCAGATATCCAATTAGATTTATTTTTTAACTTGTGAAGAATAAATTCTTGCGTAATTTTACCATTATTATCTATTATATCATTGACAAAAAATATTCCACTATTAATCCATTCTTTTAAAAATAAATATTTTTTTTCAAATGTAATAAATCTATTTCCCCATAACATTTGCTTTCTTACATTACTGAATGTTAATGGTGAACTTAATTGACCACCACCTGTTTTTATCCAACTGGTCAAAACATTTTTGTAAAATTCGGGGATATTATTTAGAAATTGTTTATGTTTTTTCACATCTATGTTCATTTTAAAAATAAGCCATATTTTCCCAAATACATTTAAATATTTCAGTGGTATCAGTTTCCAATTCGAAAATTTTGAGTCAGCTAATCTACTTACCCATGATGCCTTCAAAGATATAAAATAACTTTCTATATCTATCATTTTCAGCCCACCCTTCTCAAAATCTCCTATCAATGTATTTCTTTTTACCTTATCTGGTTTCCCGTTCCATATAAATTTAAAACACTTACTCTCTATCTCTTTTTTGTATTTTTCTGGAATAACACATGAACTAACAATAAAAGTAAAAATAGGTATAATCAAAGCTTTAATGATTAGTACTTTACCCAATATTGAGAGATTTCGCTTTGACCATGACAAAAATAAGCTATTCATTTTTTCAACTTTTTTTTCCCAATTAAGTTTTTCACATTCTATGTAATCATGACCATAATAAATACCTAAGGACTTTATTGGTTTGTTTGTCCATTTTATTTTTTATTTTTAAATAATAACAACAAAATAAGATATTAACATGTGCAAGATTCTAGAATTTCCGCGTATGATATACTTTGATTGATCGATTGTTGTTTAATATATTAGATCTATTGGATATTGGAAAGTTCTAACAGTGTTGTATTGTTTGGTTTTGGAAATGTTCCGACAGTGTGGTATTATTTGGGTTTGGAAATGTTCCGACAGTGTGGTATTATTTGATTTTGGAAATGTTCCGACAGTGTAGTATTTTTTGGTTTTGGAAATGTTCCGACAGTGTGGTAATTTTTGGTTTGGAAATGTTCCGACAGTGTGGTATAATTTGGTTTAGAAAAGTTCCGACAGTGTGGTATTTTTTGGTTTTGGAAATGTTCCGACAGTGTGGTATTATTTGGTTTTGGAAATGTTCCGACAGTGTAGTATTATTTGGTTTTGGAAATGTTCCCACAGTGTGGTAATTTTTGGCTTTGGAAATGTTCCCACAGTGTGTTATTTTTTGGTCTTGGGAATGTTCCGACTGCATGGTATTTCTTTTTAGAAATGTCCCGACAGCGTGGTATTTTTTGGTCTTGGGAATGTTCCGACTGCATGGTATTTCTTTTTAGAAATGTTCCGACAGTGTGGTATTTTTTGGTCTTGGGAATGTTCCGACTGCATGGTATTTCTTTTTAGAAATGTTCCGACAGTGTGGTATTTTTTGGTCTTGGGAATGTTCCGACTGCATGGTATTTCTTTTTAGAAATGTTCCGACAGGGTGGTATTTTTTGGTCTTGGGAATGTTCCGACTGCATGGTATTTCTTTTTAGAAATGTTCCGACAGGGTGGTATTTTTTGGTCTTGGGAATGTTCCGACTGCATGGTATTTCTTTTTAGAAATGTTCCGACAGCGTGGTAATTTTTGGTTTTTCATCTTTATTATAGAATGTATAATGATCTTTTCTTGGTGTGGTTTTGTAATCGTTCAAAAGCCGCAGACCAATGTCTTTACTATATTGTTCTCTTAAATTAGTCCTATAAGTATCTACGTATCCAGTCTCAGCCATAAAAAAAATGATATGGAAACATATGTAGTCTGTATCCACGAACGAGTAATTTGTTTAACAGATATATTCCCTTATTTAGAAGATCCTTATTATTAGAACATAATTTCAAGGATTTTCTAATAGTATTCCAAACTTTCGGTTTTGAGCACAACTTCTCGACCACAAACAATGAAAAGTCAAATTTAAAAGTTTCGGTTTGACCTCAAGCAGTTTAACAGTCAAATAAAAACTTTGAATATGACCACTGTTCAACCACAAAAAGTCGAAAGGTTATATTTATAAACTTTCAGGTTGAGCACAACTGCTGAACCACAAACAGTTGAAAAGTCAAATTAAAAAATGTTCAGAACGAGCACACTGTTCGACCACAAACAATAATTTTTTTTTTTTAGAAACTTTCAGGTTGAGCACAATTGATGGACCACTAACAGTTGCAAACTCAAATGTAAAAACTATTGGGTTGAGGACAACTGCTAGAACACAAATAGTTAAAACTTTCCAGGTGGAGCATAGCTGCTCGACTACAACAGTTGAATTGAAAGGTCAAATTAAAAACAAACCTTCATGTTAAGCAAAACTGAAGAAGTTGAATATAAAAATAAGAATAAAGTAGATAGATTCTTCCTTATCTACCTAGGTAAAATATATTCCCGCAGAATGATTGATCAAACTGATTCTTCCATAATAATAGCAGAGATTGATTCAGTTGATGAAGATAGGTCAGACTGATACTACCATAAGAATGGCATAGAATGGATACACAATAAGTACATGTTATGTTGAATCCTCTAAGGGATGATAGTATTCATGTTGTCCTCGGTTTAAACTAGCTTGATTCCTTTATAAGACTAGGATTTTTGTGTTGTAAAACCATTTACAGAATAGTATTGGCGGTCAGTAATATTGATATAGATATAGATTCAAACACAAGACAAGAAAAGTTTGAAGATACGAAAATGGTAATCAGAAGTCGTAAATTAGAAGTCGTAAATCTAAGATACCAAAATGGTAATCAGAAGTCGTAAATCTAAGATACGAAAATGGTAATCAGAAGTCGTAAATTAGAAGTCGTAAATCTAAGATACCAAAATGGTAATCAGAAGTCGTAAATCTAAGATACCAAAATGGTAATCAGAATTCGTAAATCTAAGATACCAAAGTGGTAATCAGAAGTCGTAAATCTAAGATACCAAAGTGGTAATCAGAAGTCGTAAATCAGAAGTCGTAAATCTAAGATACCAAAATGGTAATCAGAAGTCGTAAATCGAAGAAGGACAGGCAACACAATGGCCAAAAGAAAAAGAACAAACGGACAAACAACGATCTACAAAACATTACACATAAAACTAAAAATCGAATAAGACGAACATCACTAAAACCGAGGATGAACTCAGGTGTATTTCCTCTAAGGATTGGTAGATTATTGTTTTAGGTCAAGTGACCGAGGATGAACTCAGGTGTATTTCCTCTAAGGATTGGTAGATTATTGTTTTAGGTCAAGTGACCGAGGATGAACTCAGGTGTATTTCCTCTAAGGATTGGTAGATTATTGTTTTAGGTCAAGTGACCGAGGATGAACGCAGGTGTATTTCCTCTAAGGATTGGTAGATTACTGTTTTAGGTCAAGTGACCGAGGATGAACTCAGGTGTATTTCCTCTAAGGATTGGTAGATTATTGTCTTAGGCCAAGTGACCGAGGATGAATTCAGGTGTATTTCCTCTAAGGATTGGTAGATTATTGTTTTAGGTCAAGTGACCGAGGATGAACGCAGGTGTATTTCCTCTAAGGCTTGGTATATTATTGTTTTAGGTCAAGTGACCGAGGATGGACTCAGGTGTATTTCCTCTAAGGATTGGTAGATTATTGTTTTAGGTCAAGTGACCGAGGATGAACTCAGGTGTATTTCCTCTAAGGATTGGTAGATTATTGTTTTAGGTTAAGTGACCGAGGATGAACTCAGGTGTATTTTCTCTAAGGATTGGTAGATTATTGTTTTAGGTCAAGTGACCGAGGATGAACTCAGGTGTATTTCCTCTAAGGATTGGTAGATTATTGTTTTAGGTCAAGTGACCGAGGATGAACTCGGGTGTATTTCCTCTAAGGATTGGTAGATTATTGTCTTAGGTCAAGTGACCGAGGATGAATTCAGGTGTATTTCCTCTAAGGATTGGTAGATTATTGTTTTAGGTCAAGTGACCGAGGATGAACTCAGGTGTATTTCCTCTAAGAATTGGTAGATTATTGTTTTAGGTCAAGTGACCGAGGATGAACTCAGGTGTATTTCCTCTAAGGATTGGTAGATTATTGTCTTAGGTCAAGTGACCGAGGATGAATTCAGGTGTATTTCCTCTAAGGATTGGTAGATTATTGTTTTAGGTCAAGTGACCGAGGATGAACTCAGGTGTATTTCCTCTAAGGATTGGTAGATTATTGTTTTAGGTCAAGTGACCGAGGATGAACTCAGGTGTATTTCCTCTAAGAATTGGTAGATTATTGTTTTAGGTCAAGTGACCGAGGATGAACTCGGGTGTATTTCCTCTAAGGATTGGTAGATTATTGTTTTAGGTCAAGTGACCGAGGATGAACTCAGGTGTATTTCCTCTAAGGATTGGTAGATTATTGTTTTAGGTCAAGTGACCGAGGATGAACGCAGGTGTATTTCCTCTAAGGATTGGTAGATTATTGTCTTAGGTCAAGTGACCGAGGATGAATTCAGGTGTATTTCCTCTGAGGATTGGTAGATTATTGTTTTAGGTCAAGTGACCGAGGATGAACTCAGGTGTATTTCCTCTAAGGATTGGTAGATTATTGTTTTAGGTCAAGTGACCGAGGATGAACTCAGGTGTATTTCCTCTAAGGATTGGTAGATTATTGTCTTAGGTCAAGTGACCGAGGATGAACTCAGGTGTATTTCCTCTAAGGATTGGTAGATTATTGTTTTAGGTTAAGTGACCGAGGATGAACTCAGGTGTATTTTCTCTAAGGATTGGTAGATTATTGTTTTAGGTCAAGTGACCGAGGATGAACTCAGGTGTATTTCCTCTAAGGATTGGTAGATTATTGTTTTAGGTCAAGTGACCGAGGATGAACTCAGGTGTATTTCCTCTAAGGATTGGTAGATTATTGTCTTAGGTCAAGTGACCGAGGATGAATTCAGGTGTATTTCCTCTAATGATTGGTAGATTATTGTTTTAGGTCAAGTGACCGAGGATGAACTCAGGTGTATTTCCTCTAGGGATTGGTAAATTATTGTCTTAGGTCAAGTGACCGAGGATGAATTCAGGTGTATTTCCTCTAAGGATTGGTAGATTATTGTTTTAGGTCAAGTGACCGAGGATGAACTCAGGTGTATTTCCTCTAAGGATTGGTAGATTATTGTTTTAGGTCAAGTGACCGAGGATGAACTCAGGTGTATTTCCTCTAAGGATTGGTAGATTATTGTCTTAGGTCAAGTAACCGAGGATGGATTCAGGTGTATTTCCTCTAAGGATTGGTAGATTATTGTTTTAGGTCAAGTGACCGAGGATGAACTCAGGTGTATTTCCTCTAAGGATTGGTAGATTATTGTTTTAGGTCAAGTGACCGAGGATGAACTCAGGTGTATTTCCTCTAAGGATTGGTAGATTATTGTCTTAGGTCAAGTGACCGAGGATGAATTCAGGTGTATTTCCTCTAAGGATTGGTAGATTATTGATTTAGGTCAAGTGACCGAGGATGAACTCAGGTGTATTTCCTCTAAGGATTGGTAGATTATTGTTTTAGGTCAAGTGACCGAGGATGAACTCAGGTGTATTTCCTCTAATGATTGGTAGATTATTGTTTTAGGTCAAGTGACCGAGGATGAACTCAGGTGTATTTCCTCTAAGGATTGGTAGATTATTGTTTTAGGTCAAGTGACCGAGGATGAACTCAGGTGTATTTCCTCTAAGGATTGGTAGATTATTGTTTTAGGTCAAGTGACCGAGGATGAATTCAGGTGTATTTCCTCTAAGGATTGGTAGATTATTGTTTTAGGTCAAGTGACCGAGGATGAACTCAGGTGTATTTCCTCTAAGGATTGGTAGATTATTGTCTTAGGTCAAGTGACCGAGGATGAATTCAGGTGTATTTCCTCTAAGGATTGGTAGATTATTGTTTTAGGTCAAGTGACCGAGGATGAACTCAGGTGTATTTCCTCTAAGAATTGGTAGATTATTGTTTTAGGTCAAGTGACCGAGGATGAACTCAGGTGTATTTCCTCTAAGGATTGGTAGATTATTGTTTTAGGTCAAGTGACCGAGGATGAACTCGGGTGTATTTCCTCTAAGGATTGGTAGATTATTGTCTTAGGTCAAGTGACCGAGGATGAATTCAGGTGTATTTCCTCTAAGGATTGGTAGATTATTGTTTTAGGTCAAGTGACCGAGGATGAACTCAGGTGTATTTCCTCTAAGGATTGGTAGATTATTGTCTTAGGTCAAGTGACCGAGGATGAACTCAGGTGTATTTCCTCTAAGGATTGGTAGATTATTGTTTTAGGTTAAGTGACCGAGGATGAACTCAGGTGTATTTTCTCTAAGGATTGGTAGATTATTGTTTTAGGTCAAGTGACCGAGGATGAACTCAGGTGTATTTCCTCTAAGGATTGGTAGATTATTGTTTTAGGTCAAGTGACCGAGGATGAACTCAGGTGTATTTCCTCTAAGGATTGGTAGATTATTGTCTTAGGTCAAGTGACCGAGGATGAATTCAGGTGTATTTCCTCTAATGATTGGTAGATTATTGTTTTAGGTCAAGTGACCGAGGATGAACTCAGGTGTATTTCCTCTAAGGATTGGTAAATTATTGTCTTAGGTCAAGTGACCGAGGATGAATTCAGGTGTATTTCCTCTAAGGATTGGTAGATTATTGTTTTAGGTCAAGTGACCGAGGATGAACTCAGGTGTATTTCCTCTAAGGATTGGTAGATTATTGTTTTAGGTCAAGTGACCGAGGATGAACTCAGGTGTATTTCCTCTAAGGATTGGTAGATTATTGTCTTAGGTCAAGTGACCGAGGATGGATTCAGGTGTATTTCCTCTAAGGATTGGTAGATTATTGTTTTAGGTCAAGTGACCGAGGATGAACTCAGGTGTATTTCCTCTAAGGATTGGTAGATTATTGTTTTAGGTCAAGTGACCGAGGATGAACTCGGGTGTATTTCCTCTAAGGATTGGTAGATTATTGTCTTAGGTCAAGTGACCGAGGATGAATTCAGGTGTATTTCCTCTAAGGATTGGTAGATTATTGTTTTAGGTCAAGTGACCGAGGATGAACTCAGGTGTATTTCCTCTAATGATTGGTAGATTATTGTTTTAGGTCAAGTGACCGAGGATGAACTCAGGTGTATTTCCTCTAAGGATTGGTAGATTATTGTCTTAGGTCAAGTAACCGAGGATGGATTCAGGTGTATTTCCTCTAAGGATTGGTAGATTATTGTTTTAGGTCAAGTGACCGAGGATGAACGCAGGTGTATTTCCTCTAAGGATTGGTAGATTATTGTTTTAGGTCAAGTGACCGAGGATGAACTCAGGTGTATTTCCTCTAAGGATTGGTAGATTATTGTCTTAGGTCAAGTGACCGAGGATGAATTCAGGTGTATTTCCTCTAAGGATTGGTAGATTATTGATTTAGGTCAAGTGACCGAGGATGAACTCAGGTGTATTTCCTCTAAGGATTGGTAGATTATTGTTTTAGGTCAAGTGACCGAGGATGAACTCAGGTGTATTTCCTCTAAGGATTGGTAGATTATTGTTTTAGGTCAAGTGACCGAGGATGAACTCAGGTGTATTTCCTCTAATGATTGGTAGATTATTGTTTTAGGTCAAGTGACCGAGGATGAACTCAGGTGTATTTCCTCTAAGGATTGGTAGATTATTGTTTTAGGTCAAGTGACCGAGGATGAACTCAGGTGTATTTCCTCTAAGGATTGGTAGATTATTGTTTTAGGTCAAGTGACCGAGGATGAATTCAGGTGTATTTCCTCTAAGGATTGGTAGATTATTGTTTTAGGTCAAGTGACCGAGGATGAACTCAGGTGTATTTCCTCTAAGGATTGGTAGATTATTGTCTTAGGCCAAGTGACCGAGGATGAATTCAGGTGTATTTCCTCTAAGGATTGGTAGATTATTGTTTTAGGTCAAGTGACCGAGGATGAACTCAGGTGTATTTCCTCTAAGAATTGGTAGATTATTGTTTTAGGTCAAGTGACCGAGGATGAACTCAGGTGTATTTCCTCTAAGGATTGGTAGATTATTGTTTTAGGTCAAGTGACCGAGGATGAACTCGGGTGTATTTCCTCTAAGGATTGGTAGATTATTGTCTTAGGTCAAGTGACCGAGGATGAATTCAGGTGTATTTCCTCTAAGGATTGGTAGATTATTGTTTTAGGTCAAGTGACCGAGGATGAACTCAGGTGTATTTCCTCTAAGGATTGGTAGATTATTGTCTTAGGTCAAGTGACCGAGGATGAACTCAGGTGTATTTCCTCTAAGGATTGGTAGATTATTGTTTTAGGTTAAGTGACCGAGGATGAACTCAGGTGTATTTTCTCTAAGGATTGGTAGATTATTGTTTTAGGTCAAGTGACCGAGGATGAACTCAGGTGTATTTCCTCTAAGGATTGGTAGATTATTGTTTTAGGTCAAGTGACCGAGGATGAACTCAGGTGTATTTCCTCTAAGGATTGGTAGATTATTGTCTTAGGTCAAGTGACCGAGGATGAATTCAGGTGTATTTCCTCTAATGATTGGTAGATTATTGTTTTAGGTCAAGTGACCGAGGATGAACTCAGGTGTATTTCCTCTAAGGATTGGTAAATTATTGTCTTAGGTCAAGTGACCGAGGATGAATTCAGGTGTATTTCCTCTAAGGATTGGTAGATTATTGTTTTAGGTCAAGTGACCGAGGATGAACTCAGGTGTATTTCCTCTAAGGATTGGTAGATTATTGTTTTAGGTCAAGTGACCGAGGATGAACTCAGGTGTATTTCCTCTAAGGATTGGTAGATTATTGTCTTAGGTCAAGTGACCGAGGATGGATTCAGGTGTATTTCCTCTAAGGATTGGTAGATTATTGTTTTAGGTCAAGTGACCGAGGATGAACTCAGGTGTATTTCCTCTAAGGATTGGTAGATTATTGTTTTAGGTCAAGTGACCGAGGATGAACTCGGGTGTATTTCCTCTAAGGATTGGTAGATTATTGTCTTAGGTCAAGTGACCGAGGATGAATTCAGGTGTATTTCCTCTAAGGATTGGTAGATTATTGTTTTAGGTCAAGTGACCGAGGATGAACTCAGGTGTATTTCCTCTAATGATTGGTAGATTATTGTTTTAGGTCAAGTGACCGAGGATGAACTCAGGTGTATTTCCTCTAAGGATTGGTAGATTATTGTTTTAGGTCAAGTGACCGAGGATGAACTCAGGTGTATTTCCTCTAAGGATTGGTAGATTATTGTTTTAGGTCAAGTGACCGAGGATGAATTCAGGTGTATTTCCTCTAAGGATTGGTAGATTATTGTTTTAGGTCAAGTGACCGAGGATGAACTCAGGTGTATTTCCTCTAAGGATTGGTAGATTATTGTCTTAGGCCAAGTGACCGAGGATGAATTCAGGTGTATTTCCTCTAAGGATTGGTAGATTATTGTTTTAGGTCAAGTGACCGAGGATGAACTCAGGTGTATTTCCTCTAAGAATTGGTAGATTATTGTTTTAGGTCAAGTGACCGAGGATGAACTCAGGTGTATTTCCTCTAAGGATTGGTAGATTATTGTTTTAGGTCAAGTGACCGAGGATGAACTCGGGTGTATTTCCTCTAAGGATTGGTAGATTATTGTCTTAGGTCAAGTGACCGAGGATGAATTCAGGTGTATTTCCTCTAAGGATTGGTAGATTATTGTTTTAGGTCAAGTGACCGAGGATGAACTCAGGTGTATTTCCTCTAAGGATTGGTAGATTATTGTCTTAGGTCAAGTGACCGAGGATGAACCCAGGTGTATTTCCTCTAAGGATTGGTAGATTATTGTTTTAGGTTAAGTGACCGAGGATGAACTCAGGTGTATTTTCTCTAAGGATTGGTAGATTATTGTTTTAGGTCAAGTGACCGAGGATGAACTCAGGTGTATTTCCTCTAAGGATTGGTAGATTATTGTTTTAGGTCAAGTGACCGAGGATGAACTCAGGTGTATTTCCTCTAAGGATTGGTAGATTATTGTCTTAGGTCAAGTGACCGAGGATGAATTCAGGTGTATTTCCTCTAATGATTGGTAGATTATTGTTTTAGGTCAAGTGACCGAGGATGAACTCAGGTGTATTTCCTCTAAGGATTGGTAAATTATTGTCTTAGGTCAAGTGACCGAGGATGAATTCAGGTGTATTTCCTCTAAGGATTGGTAGATTATTGTTTTAGGTCAAGTGACCGAGGATGAACTCAGGTGTATTTCCTCTAAGGATTGGTAGATTATTGTTTTAGGTCAAGTGACCGAGGATGAACTCAGGTGTATTTCCTCTAAGGATTGGTAGATTATTGTCTTAGGTCAAGTGACCGAGGATGGATTCAGGTGTATTTCCTCTAAGGATTGGTAGATTATTGTTTTAGGTCAAGTGACCGAGGATGAACTCAGGTGTATTTCCTCTAAGGATTGGTAGATTATTGTTTTAGGTCAAGTGACCGAGGATGAACTCAGGTGTATTTCCTCTAAGGATTGGTAGATTATTGTCTTAGGTCAAGTGACCGAGGATGAATTCAGGTGTATTTCCTCTAAGGATTGGTAGATTATTGTTTTAGGTCAAGTGACCGAGGATGAACTCAGGTGTATTTCCTCTAAGGATTGGTAGATTATTGTTTTAGGTCAAGTGACCGAGGATGAACTCAGGTGTATTTCCTCTAAGGATTGGTAGATTATTGTTTTAGGTCAAGTGACCGAGGATGAACTCAGGTGTATTTCCTCTAAGGATTGGTAGATTATTGTTTTAGGTCAAGTGACCGAGGATGAATTCAGGTGTATTTCCTCTAAGGATTGGTAGATTATTGTTTTAGGTCAAGTGACCGAGGATGAACTCGGGTGTATTTCCTCTAAGGATTGGTAGATTATTGTTTTAGGTCAAGTGACCGAGGATGAACTCAGGTGTATTTCCTCTAAGGATTGGTAGATTATTGTTTTAGGTCAAGTGACCGAGGATGAACTCAGGTGTATTTCCTCTAAGGATTGGTAGATTATTGTTTTAGGTCAAGTGACCGAGGATGAACTCAGGTGTATTTCCTCTAAGGATTGGTAGATTATTGTTTTAGGTCAAGTGACCGAGGATGAATTCAGGTGTATTTCCTCTAAGGATTGGTAGATTATTGTTTTAGGTCAAGTGACCGAGGATGAACTCGGGTGTATTTCCTCTAAGGATTGGTAGATTATTGTCTTAGGCCAAGTGACCGAGGATGAATTCAGGTGTATTTCCTCTAAGGATTGGTAGATTATTGTTTTAGGTCAAGTGACCGAGGATGAACTCAGGTGTATTTCCTGTAAGAATTGGTAGATTATTGTTTTAGGTCAAGTGACCGAGGATGAACTCAGGTGTATTTCCTCTAAGGATTGGTAGATTATTGTTTTAGGTCAAGTGACCGAGGATGAACTCGGGTGTATTTCCTCTAAGGATTGGTAGATTATTGTCTTAGGTCAAGTGACCGAGGATGAATTCAGGTGTATTTCCTCTAAGGATTGGTAGATTATTGTTTTAGGTCAAGTGACCGAGGATGAACTCAGGTGTATTTCCTCTAAGGATTGGTAGATTATTGTCTTAGGTCAAGTGACCGAGGATGAACTCAGGTGTATTTCCTCTAAGGATTGGTAGATTATTGTTTTAGGTTAAGTGACCGAGGATGAACTCAGGTGTATTTTCTCTAAGGATTGGTAGATTATTGTTTTAGGTCAAGTGACCGAGGATGAACTCAGGTGTATTTCCTCTAAGGATTGGTAGATTATTGTTTTAGGTCAAGTGACCGAGGATGAACTCAGGTGTATTTCCTCTAAGGATTGGTAGATTATTGTCTTAGGTCAAGTGACCGAGGATGAATTCAGGTGTATTTCCTCTAATGATTGGTAGATTATTGTTTTAGGTCAAGTGACCGAGGATGAACTCGGGTGTATTTCCTCTAAGGATTGGTAAATTATTGTCTTAGGTCAAGTGACCGAGGATGAATTCAGGTGTATTTCCTCTAAGGATTGGTAGATTATTGTTTTAGGTCAAGTGACCGAGGATGAACTCAGGTGTATTTCCTCTAAGGATTGGTAGATTATTGTTTTAGGTCAAGTGACCGAGGATGAACTCAGGTGTATTTCCTCTAAGGATTGGTAGATTATTGTCTTAGGTCAAGTGACCGAGGATGGATTCAGGTGTATTTCCTCTAAGGATTGGTAGATTATTGTTTTAGGTCAAGTGACCGAGGATGAACTCAGGTGTATTTCCTCTAAGGATTGGTAGATTATTGTTTTAGGTCAAGTGACCGAGGATGAACTCAGGTGTATTTCCTCTAAGGATTGGTAGATTATTGTCTTAGGTCAAGTGACCGAGGATGAATTCAGGTGTATTTCCTCTAAGGATTGGTAGATTATTGTTTTAGGTCAAGTGACCGAGGATGAACTCAGGTGTATTTCCTCTAAGGATTGGTAGATTATTGTTTTAGGTCAAGTGACCGAGGATGAACTCAGGTGTATTTCCTCTAAGGATTGGTAGATTATTGTTTTAGGTCAAGTGACCGAGGATGAACTCAGGTGTATTTCCTCTAAGGATTGGTAGATTATTGTTTTAGGTCAAGTGACCGAGGATGAACTCAGGTGTATTTCCTCTAAGGATTGGTAGATTATTGTTTTAGGTCAAGTGACCGAGGATGAATTCAGGTGTATTTCCTCTAAGGATTGGTAGATTATTGTTTTAGGTCAAGTGACCGAGGATGAACTCAGGTGTATTTCCTCTAAGGATTGGTAGATTATTGTCTTAGGCCAAGTGACCGAGGATGAATTCAGGTGTATTTCCTCTAAGGATTGGTAGATTATTGTTTTAGGTCAAGTGACCGAGGATGAACTCGGGTGTATTTCCTCTAAGGATTGGTAGATTATTGTTTTAGGTCAAGTGACCGAGGATGAACTCAGGTGTATTTCCTCTAAGGATTGGTAGATTATTGTCTTAGGTCAAGTGACCGAGGATGAATTCAGGTGTATTTCCTCTAAGGATTGGTAGATTATTGTTTTAGGTCAAGTGACCGAGGATGAACTCAGGTGTATTTCCTCTAACGATTGGTAGATTATTGTTTTAGGTCAAGTGACCGAGGATGAACTCAGGTGTATTTCCTCTAAGGATTGGTAGATTATTGTTTTAGGTCAAGTGACCGAGGATGAACTCAGGTGTATTTCCTCTAAGGATTGGTAGATTATTGTCTTAGGTCAAGTGACCGAGGATGGATTCAGGTGTATTTCCTCTAAGGATTGGTAGATTATTGTTTTAGGTCAAGTGACCGAGGATGAACTCATGTGTATTTCCTCTAAGGATTGGTAGATTATTGTTTTAGGTCAAGTGACCGAGGATGAACTCAGGTGTATTTCCTCTAAGGATTGGTAGATTATTGTCTTAGGTCAAGTGACCGAGGATGAATTCAGGTGTATTTCCTCTAAGGATTGGTAGATTATTGTTTTAGGTCAAGTGACCGAGGATGAACTCAGGTGTATTTCCTCTAAGGATTGGTAGATTATTGTTTTAGGTCAAGTGACCGAGGATGAACTCAGGTGTATTTCCTCTAAGGATTGGTAGATTATTGTTTTAGGTCAAGTGACCGAGGATGAACTCAGGTGTATTTCCTCTAAGGATTGGTAGATTATTGTTTTAGGTCAAGTGACCGAGGATGAACTCAGGTGTATTTCCTCTAAGGATTGGTAGATTATTGTTTTAGGTCAAGTGACCGAGGATGAATTCAGGTGTATTTCCTCTAAGGATTGGTAGATTATTGTTTTAGGTCAAGTGACCGAGGATGAACTCAGGTGTATTTCCTCTAAGGATTGGTAGATTATTGTCTTAGGCCAAGTGACCGAGGATGAATTCAGGTGTATTTCCTCTAAGGATTGGTAGATTATTGTTTTAGGTCAAGTGACCGAGGATGAACTCAGGTGTATTTCCTCTAAGGATTGGTAGATTATTGTTTTAGGTCAAGTGACCGAGGATGAACGCAGGTGTATTTCCTCTAAGGATTGGTAGATTATTGTCTTAGGTCAAGTGACCGAGGATGAATTCAGGTGTATTTCCTCTAAGGATTGGTAGATTATTGTTTTAGGTCAAGTGACCGAGGATGAACTCAGGTGTATTTCCTCTAAGGATTGGTAGATTATTGTATTAGGTCAAGTGACCGAGGATGAACTCAGGTGTATTTCCTCTAAGGATTGGTAGATTATTGTCTTAGGTCAAGTGACCGAGGATGAATTCAGGTGTATTTCCTCTAAGGATTGGTAGATTATTGTTTTAGGTCAAGTGACCGAGGATGAACTCAGGTGTATTTCCTCTAAGGATTGGTAGATTATTGTCTTAGGTCAAGTGACCGAGGATGAACTCAGGTGTATTTCCTCTAAGGATTGGTAGATTATTGTTTTAGGTTAAGTGACCGAGGATGAACTCAGGTGTATTTTCTCTAAGGATTGGTAGATTATTGTTTTAGGTCAAGTGACCGAGGATGAACTCAGGTGTATTTCCTCTAAGGATTGGTAGATTATTGTTTTAGGTCAAGTGACCGAGGATGAACTCAGGTGTATTTCCTCTAAGGATTGGTAGATTATTGTCTTAGGTCAAGTGACCGAGGATGAATTCAGGTGTATTTCCTCTAATGATTGGTAGATTATTGTTTTAGGTCAAGTGACCGAGGATGAACTGAGGTGTATTTCCTCTAAGGATTGGTAGATTATTGTCTTAGGTCAAGTGACCGAGGATGAATTCAGGTGTATTTCCTCTAATGATTGGTAGATTATTGTTTTAGGTCAAGTGACCGAGGATGAACTCAGGTGTATTTCCTCTAAGGATTGGTAGATTATTGTTTTAGGTCAAGTGACCGAGGATGAACGCAGGTGTATTTCCTCTAAGGATTGGTAGATTATTGTCTTAGGTCAAGTGACCGAGGATGAATTCAGGTGTATTTCCTCTAAGGATTGGTAGATTATTGTTTTAGGTCAAGTGACCGAGGATGAACTCAGGTGTATTTCCTCTAAGGATTGGTAGATTATTGTATTAGGTCAAGTGACCGAGGATGAACTCAGGTGTATTTCCTCTAAGGATTGGTAGATTATTGTCTTAGGTCAAGTGACCGAGGATGAATTCAGGTGTATTTCCTCTAAGGATTGGTAGATTATTGTTTTAGGTCAAGTGACCGAGGATGAACTCAGGTGTATTTCCTCTAAGGATTGGTAGATTATTGTCTTAGGTCAAGTGACCGAGGATGAACTCAGGTGTATTTCCTCTAAGGATTGGTAGATTATTGTTTTAGGTTAAGTGACCGAGGATGAACTCAGGTGTATTTTCTCTAAGGATTGGTAGATTATTGTTTTAGGTCAAGTGACCGAGGATGAACTCAGGTGTATTTCCTCTAAGGATTGGTAGATTATTGTTTTAGGTCAAGTGACCGAGGATGAACTCAGGTGTATTTCCTCTAAGGATTGGTAGATTATTGTCTTAGGTCAAGTGACCGAGGATGAATTCAGGTGTATTTCCTCTAATGATTGGTAGATTATTGTTTTAGGTCAAGTGACCGAGGATGAACTGAGGTGTATTTCCTCTAAGGATTGGTAAATTATTGTCTTAGGTCAAGTGACCGAGGATGAATTCAGGTGTATTTCCTCTAAGGATTGGTAGATTATTGTCTTAGGTCAAGTGACCGAGGATGAATTCAGGTGTATTTCCTCTAAGGATTGGTAGATTATTGTTTTAGGTCAAGTGACCGAGGATGAACTCAGGTGTATTTCCTCTAAGGATTGGTAGATTATTGTTTTAGGTCAAGTGACCGAGGATGAACTCAGGTGTATTTCCTCTAAGGATTGGTAGATTATTGTTTTAGGTCAAGTGACCGAGGATGAACTCAGGTGTATTTCCTCTAAGGATTGGTAGATTATTGTTTTAGGTCAAGTGACCGAGGATGAATTCAGGTGTATTTCCTCTAAGGATTGGTAGATTATTGTCTTAGGTCAAGTGACCGAGGAGGCACTCAGGTGTATTTCCTCTAAATATTGGTAGATTATTGTCTTAGGCCAAGTGACCGAGGATGAATTCAGGTGTATTTCCTCTAAGGATTGGTAGATTATTGTTTTAGGTCAAGTGACCGAGGATGAACTCAGGTGTATTTCCTCTAAGAATTGGTAGATTATTGTTTTAGGTCAAGTGACCGAGGATGAACTCAGGTGTATTTCCTCTAAGGATTGGTAGATTATTGTTTTAGGTCAAGTGACCGAGGATGAACTCGGGTGTATTTCCTCTAAGGATTGGTAGATTATTGTTTTAGGTCAAGTGACCGAGGATGAACTCAGGTGTATTTCCTCTAAGGATTGGTAGATTATTGTCTTAGGTCAAGTGACCGAGGATGAACTCAGGTGTATTTCCTCTAAGGATTGGTAGATTATTGTCTTAGGTCAAGTGACCGAGGATGAATTCAGGTGTATTTCCTCTAAGGATTGGTAGATTATTGTTTTAGGTCAAGTGACCGAGGATGAACTCAGGTGTATTTCCTCTAAGGATTGGTAGATTATTGTTTTAGGTCAAGTGACCGAGGATGAACTCAGGTGTATTTCCTCTAAGGATTGGTAGATTATTGTCTTAGGTCAAGTGACCGAGGATGGATTCAGGTGTATTTCCTCTAAGGATTGGTAGATTATTGTTTTTGGTCAAGTGACCGAGGATGAACTGAGGTGTATTTCCTCTAAGGATTGGTAGATTATTGTTTTAGGTCAAGTGACCGAGGATGAACTCAGGTGTATTTCCTCTAAGGATTGATAGATTATTGTCTTAGGTCAAGTGACCGAGGATGAATTCAGGTGTATTTCCTCTAAGGATTGGTAGATTATTGTTTTAGGTCAAGTGACCGAGGATGAACTCAGGTGTATTTCCTCTAATGATTGGTAGATTATTGTTTTAGGTCAAGTGACCGAGGATGAACTCAGGTGTATTTCCTCTAAGGATTGGTAGATTATTGTTTTAGGTCAAGTGACCGAGGATGAACTCAGGTGTATTTCCTCTAAGGATTGGTATATTATTGTTTTAGGTCAAGTGACCGAGGATGAATTCAGGTGTATTTCCTCTAAGGATTGGTAGATTATTGTTTTAGGTCAAGTGACCGAGGATGAACTCAGGTGTATTTCCTCTAAGGATTGGTAGATTATTGTCTTAGGTCAAGTGACCGAGGATGAACTCAGGTGTATTTCCTCTAAGAATTGGTAGATTATTGTTTTAGGTCAAGTGACCGAGGATGAACTCAGGTGTATTTCCTCTAAGGATTGGTAGATTATTGTTTTAGGTCAAGTGACCGAGGATGAACTCGGGTGTATTTCCTCTAAGGATTGGTAGATTATTGTTTTAGGTCAAGTGACCGAGGATGAACGCAGGTGTATTTCCTCTAAGGATTGGTAGATTATTGTCTTAGGTCAAGTGACCGAGGATGAATTCAGGTGTATTTCCTCTAAGGATTGGTAGATTATTGTTTTAGGTCAAGTGACCGAGGATGAACTCAGGTGTATTTCATCTAAGGATTGGTAGATTATTGTTTTAGGTCAAGTGACCGAGGATGAACTCAGGTGTATTTCCTCTAAGGATTGGTAGATTATTGTTTTAGGTCAAGTGACCGAGGATGAACTCAGGTGTATTTCCTCTAAGGATTGGTAGATTATTGTCTTAGGTCAAGTGACCGAGGATGAACTCAGGTGTATTTCCTCTAAGGATTGGTAGATTATTGTTTTAGGTCAAGTGACCGAGGATGAACTGAGGTGTATTTCCTCTAAGGATTGGTAGATTATTGTTTTAGGTCAAGTGACCGAGGATGAACTCAGGTGTATTTCCTCTAAGGATTGGTAGATTATTGTCTTAGGTCAAGTGACCGAGGATGAATTCAGGTGTATTTCCTCTAATGATTGGTAGATTATTGTTTTAGGTCAAGTGACCGAGGATGAACTGAGGTGTATTTCCTCTAAGGATTGGTAAATTATTGTCTTAGGTCAAGTGACCGAGGATGAATTCAGGTGTATTTCCTCTAAGGATTGGTAGATTATTGTCTTAGGTCAAGTGACCGAGGATGGATTCAGGTGTATTTCCTCTAAGGATTGGTAGATTATTGTTTTAGGTCAAGTGACCGAGGATGAACTCAGGTGTATTTCCTCTAAGGATTGGTAGATTATTGTTTTAGGTCAAGTGACCGAGGATGAACTCAGGTGTATTTCCTCTAAGGATTGGTAGATTATTGTCTTAGGTCAAGTGACCGAGGATGAATTCAGGTGTATTTCCTCTAAGGATTGGTAGATTATTGTTTTAGGTCAAGTGACCGAGGATGAACTCAGGTGTATTTCCTCTAAGGATTGGTAGATTATTGTTTTAGGTCAAGTGACCGAGGATGAACTCAGGTGTATTTCCTCTAAGGATTGGTAGATTATTGTCTTAGGTCAAGTGACCGAGGATGAATTCAGGTGTATTTCCTCTACGGATTGGTAGATTATTGTTTTAGGTCAAGTGACCGAGGATGAACTCAGGTGTATTTCCTCTAAGGATTGGTAGATTATTGTTTTAGGTCAAGTGACCGAGGATGAACTCAGGTGTATTTCCTCTAAGAATTGGTAGATTATTGTTTTAGGTCAAGTGACCGAGGATGAACTCAGGTGTATTTCCTCTAAGCATTGGTAGATTATTGTTTTAGGTCAAGTGACCGAGGATGAACTCGGGTGTATTTCCTCTAAGGATTGGTAGATTATTGTTTTAGGTCAAGTGACCGAGGATGAACTCAGGTGTATTTCCTCTAAGGATTGGTAGATTATTGTCTTAGGTCAAGTGACCGAGGATGAATTCAGGTGTATTTCCTCTAAGGATTGGTAGATTATTTTCTTAGGTCAAGTGACCGAGGATGAATTCAGGTGTATTTCCTCTAAGGATTGGTAGATTATTGTTTTAGGTCAAGTGACCGAGGATGAACTCAGGTGTATTTCCTCTAAGGATTGGTAGATTATTGTTTTAGGTCAAGTGACCGAGGATGAACTCAGATGTATTTCCTCTAAGGATTGGTAGATTATTGTTTTAGGTCAAGTGACCGAGGATGAACTCGGGTGTATTTCCTCTAAGGATTGGTAGATTATTGTTTTAGGTCAAGTGACCGAGGATGAACTCAGGTGTATTTCCTCTAAGGATTGGTAGATTATTGTTTTAGGTCAAGTGACCGAGGATGAACTCGGGTGTATTTCCTCTATGGATTGGTAGATTATTGTTTTAGGTCAAGTGACCGAGGATGAACTCAGGTGTATTTCCTCTAAGGATTGGTAGATTATTGTTTTAGGTCAAGTGACCGAGGATGAACTCAGGTGTATTTCCTCTAAGGATTGGTAGATTATTGTTTTAGGTCAAGTGACCGAGGATGAACTCAGATGTATTTTCTCTAAGGATTGGTAGATTATTGTTTTAGGTCAAGTGACCGAGGATGAACTCAGGTGTATTTCCTCTAAGGATTGGTAGATTATTGTCTTAGGTCAAGTGACCGAGGATGAATTCAGGTGTATTTCCTCTAATGATTGGTAGATTATTGTTTTAGGTCAAGTGACCGAGGATGAACTCAGGTGTATTTCCTCTAAGGATTGGTAGATTATTGTTTTAGGTCACGTAGGTAACTTCAATTTGATTTCACACCGAAAACATGTCTGCAAACAGTATATCAACAAGGTGGTATTATGATATAACTTGGGTGGAAGTGTGTGTCGATAACACATTTGATAGGTGTAAATGTCAAATCGATTGAAATATAATATAAGGAATGGCCAGTTTGATTCCTAACAGAGAGGTATTGAAACATGTAAAATGTAGGGCCAACCTGATTCCATCATAACAGAGCGGCATTGAATCATCTAAAATGTTGGGTTAGCCTGATTCCTTAGTTTGATTCCTCCATAATAAAGAGGTATTGAATCATGTAAAATTTGGGTCAGCCTGATTCCTTAGTTTGATTCCTCCATAATAAAGAGGCATTGAATCATCTAAGATGTTGTGTTAGCCTGATTCCTTAGTTTGATTCCTCCATAATAAAGAGGTATTGAATCATGTAAATTGTTGGGCCAACCTGATTCCTTAGTTTGATTCCTCCATAATAAAGAGGTATTGAATCGTGTAAAATATTGGGTCAACCTGATTCCTTAGTTTGATTCCTCCATAATAAAGAGGCATTGAATCATGTAAAATGTTGGGTTAGCCTGATTCCTTAGTTTGATTCCTCCATAATAAAGAGGTATTGAATCATGTAAAATGTTGGGTCAGCCTGATTCCTTAGTTTGATTCCTCCATAATAAAGAGGTATTGAATCATGTAAAAATATTGGGTCAGCCTGATTCCTTAGTTTGATTCCTCCATATCAAAGAGGCATTGAATCATGTAAAATGTTGGGTCTGCCTGATTCCTTAGTTTGATTC
Source organism: Bathymodiolus brooksi (assembly GCA_963680875.1). NCBI lineage: Eukaryota > Metazoa > Mollusca > Bivalvia > Mytilida > Modiolidae > Bathymodiolus > Bathymodiolus brooksi. Next base: position 123,365,585 of record OY804575.1, read on the forward strand.
CTCCATAACAGAGAGGGATTGAATCATGTAAAATATTGGGTCAGCCTGATTCCTTATTTTGATTCCTTCATAACAGAGAGGTATTGAATCATGTAACATGTAGGGCCAACCTAATTCCTTAGCTTGATTCCTTCATAACAGAGAGGCATTGAATCATGTAAAATGTAGGGCCAACCTGATTCCTTTGTTTGATTCCTTCATAACAGAGAGGCATTGAATCATGTAACAGGTAGGGCCAACCTGATTCATTAGTTTGATTCCACCGCAACAGAGAGGCATTAAATCATCTAAAATGTTGGGTCAGCCTGATTCCTTAGTTTGATTCCTCCATAATAAAGAGGTATTGAATAATGTAAAATGTTGGGTCAGCCTGATTCCTTAGTTTGATTCCTCCATAATAAAGAGGTATTGAATCATGTAAAATGTTGGGTCGGTCTGATTCCTTAGCTTGATTCCACCATAAGACAGAGGTATTGAATCATGTAAATTGTAGGGCCAACCTGATTCCCTAGTTTGATTCAACCATAACAGAGAGGCATTGAATCATGTAAAATATTGGGTCTATGTGATTCCTTAGCTTCATCCCTCCATAACAAAGAAGCATTGCATCCGCATTGAATCATGTAAAATGTTGGGTCTGCCTGATTCCTTAGTTTGATTCCTCCATAACAGAGAGGAATTGAATCACGTAAAATGTTGGGTCAGCCTGATTCCTTATCTTGATTCCACCATAATAGAGAGATATTGAATCACGTAAATTGTAGGACCAACCTGATTTCTTAGTTTGATTCCTCCATAACAGAGCGGCATTGGATCATGTAAAATGTTGGGTCTGCCTGATTCCTTAGTTTGATTCCCCCATAACAAAGAGGTATTGAATCATGTAAATTGTAGGGCCAACCTGATTTCTTAGTTTGATTGCACCATAACAGAGCGGCATTGAAACAGGTAACATGTAGGGCCAACCTGATTCCTTAGTTTGATTCCATCGTAACAGAGAGGTATTGGATCATGTAAAATGTTGGGTCAGCCTGATTCCTTAGCTTTATTCCTCCATAACAGAGAGGTATTGAATCATGTAAAATGTTGGATCTGCCTGATTCCTTATGTTGATTCCACCATAACAGAGAGGCATTGAATCATATAAAATATTGGGTCAGCCTGATTTCTGTGTTTTATTCATCCATAACAGAGATGTATTGAATCATGTAAAATATTGGGTAAGTCTGATTTCTGTGTTTTATTCCTCCATAACAAAGAGGCATTGAATCATGTAAAATGTTGGGTAAGACTGATTCTTTAAGAAAGATAATATTGAATCCCTTGTAGAGGCAGATCAGATTGATTTCATAGTGTGATTCTATCATCAAGATAGTTGACATACAATTATGTGTAATCACACTGATTTCTTAGATTTCCACAATAAGGAGCGTTCGTATTTTTTGAATCCACTATATTGAATGTACAGAATGGTCAAACCATATTGAATCCACAGTTTGATTAGATTGTGTTTCAATGTTGTTGGGCAGATGTATTAGATCATATTCAATCTTTTCAAGTAACTGGTCTTATGGATTATCCTATTTTGGATCTTTTAATATGATTGGTCAGATGAATAAGATCATATTAAATCCTTTAAAATGATTGGTCAGATGGAGGATATCATAATAAATTCATCATAATAGTTGATCAGTGTGATTCAGTTATAATTGTATTAATGCTCATGGTTTCCCGTTTACATAATTTTTATATATATCCCTTTAACACAGAATTATTTCTGTTTCTTTTATTCAGTACTTCTAATTTCTCCCCCTTTTATATGTCTTAAGTGTCGACATTCTGAATAGGACAATTGATAGAATTCCTTTCGCAACAGGTGGTAATTATATTTTTCTGTTCAATTAGCACTGATGTGATAATCTTTTATCGATTTTTATCTTCCAAACAATACCATATTACTTTTGATATGACAATGTGCCATACTTTCATTTCCAGATTAAGATGACAGAGAGCTGATGTTTATGAAACCCAGGAGGAAATCATGGCAAACATTTTCAAAAAGGTATTGACTTTATTAACTTATTATAGACAGGGTAATGATCAAAGAACGGTCAACACTGCTATGGCTGTGTTAAGTACTGGTTTTAGTATTGACTTTAATGGAATATCAATTACTACACATTAATCAATTCACCGCAATGCTGCTAAAATAAATTCTAAATGTAGAACTGTGATTGTAGAATCAATTTATGTTATACAAGCTTTATATTGTTAGCCGTCTTACTAATTATTGTACACGAACTTTATTTCGGGGTTACCAATTTTCGTGGATTTATTAAATTGATAGATTCGGTGACTTTTAAGTAGATATTAACGGGTTCCAAATTTACAAATCGGTTTAATGTTTTTTTATTTTTAGATTTGATTATTGATGAAATCATCGACAATTTACGCACCATGAAAACTATACACTATAATTATGTACTTTTTTATTTTTCGGATTACCCTTTCGCATCTATATACTAATATTGAAAAATGCATAAATCTGAAACAAAAGAAAATTAAAATAATTTTTAGTTTTCATACATTTCAAGTGAAACGGCCATTTTAGCATTTGGAGCAAAATGAAATAATATATACTAGTATAACAGAAAATCAAAATAATTTGGTATATTTTAGGCATTTAAAGGACGCCATTTATTACCAATTAACAACGAATTCCAGCGACCACGAAGTCCACAGCCTCCACCATCTCCGGATCTTACAGGTCTTAGTTCAGTGGAACTCGCTGCTCTGAATGACGTCATCAAAAGACAGGAAGAATTTGAAAATAAAGAGAAAAATAGAATTGAGTAAGTCAATTATACAAGTGCCTAGAGGCCAGGGGATTAGGCACGTGGCACATTCTGTAAAAAGTGTGGGGAACGAACTATGTTATGCCCCCCCCCCCCAAACTCTTTTTTAAAGAAATTAGACAAGAGCTGAATTTGTAGAATGGAAGCAGAAAATGCATAGTAAAACAAGAGGTTGAAGGGTTCAAATGCGGACTTGGAAGCCAAATTACCCTTTTTTTTTCTTTTTTTTTGTACTTGTCAGTTTTGGAAGCTTGCCTCCACTTTTAGGGCCACTTCAAAAGCGTGCACCCCACTTTTTAGTCCACTTCAAAAACTTGCCACATCCCCCACTGTCCGGTTCTCTCTTATGCCTCTGTTATATATATGTGGTGTTTGTATACATGCTACGAAAACATGTATTCAGTTGATCTCTTGAACATCATAGGCACAGGAGGGGTTCACGAATCTAATGTCAACAATAAAAGAAAATAACAATAGTAAAGAATAGTTGAGAGTCATTGTAAACGTATTAACTTGATGGACAGGACACAACACCACACATTAATTGTATGTTTATACCTTTCGAATAAACGTCAAAGATGTTTCTTTTTTTTTTTTATATATTATGCAGTCGTTGGTTGTGCTACTTTACAAAGGGTACCCAACGACCACACGATTAAATGCTGTCATTATCAATGGAGCAAATGGTGACTACATGTTCTAACATTTCCTTAAAAACCTTTTGTTTTATATACTGACCAAAAATTCCACCAATATCAACAAAACTAACAACTACATCTCACCTCAAACCACTGAGAACATGATGGCATTGGGAATACAATTCCTGGTTTTGGACAGGCACAGACATGTAGCGGGTTAAACTGGATACTATAATCCCAAATCTCACCTCTTGATAATTGGATCAACAAACAACGATGATACAGATACAATTTTTTTTTTAAATGCACAGATTTGTATCAACTCATCAAGACCTATTTTTGTTTTTTATTAACTAAAGGACACATTATTTTTTCCAAGAAAGAAGCTATTAATTTCACAAGAAGAAATCTATAATGAACAATGATAAAATCAATGACATATTTACCTGATTATCTTAAAATTTTCAGTTACACGTACTGATTACGTACTATTTGTATAAGATGTTTGTCTGTCGCTAAATAACATCTTGTTGATGACTGTGACCAACATTTCCGTTCCGTGTACATGTAATTATCGATTTTAAAAAGTGTATAAATAATTCATCCAAAGTAATTGCTGTGCTGTTTGTAACGTGATGTTCGGTATTAGTTTAAACCATTCGTCAATGGCGTTATGACAATTTATGATTTATGGGGAAATACTCCTATTTCCTATCCCAACACCCATTTAGACATAAATATAGTTTAAGTACCTAGTGCCATTTATTATATGGTCGCATTTCATCTATTTCTAAGAAAAGAAACGCAATCTCTGAAGGCACTTAAGGTCTGATATTAAATGCTGTAATTAAACACACATAATATTATGTAGTAGAATATCATACAACAGCAGCACAGACAGTGAGTGACATGCTAACATCTTACAAGACAATTGGCTTGTTTATTGTGTTGGAACATTCATTCTTCAAGTCAGATGTGTTTAATCGGTGTTTTTATATGTTTACGAATATATTATGCTCCTTTGTTACTTGATTGGATTGAAACTATGACGCAGATTTTCAGGTTTGTCACTTTCCTTGCGCCTCCAGTCTGTGCAAATATATATTTAGATTTTCTATTTCAGACAAATTAAGGAGCAGTTACGTGAGTATGAGTGCAAAGTGAAGAGACAAGGCAGTTCCAAAGGAAAATTAAAACATATAGACCTTAGACTATGTCGGTTGTGTTATAAGACAAAATTTGCTGATGGAATTGGTCGGGTCTGCTATGATTGTAGGAAGAGAGTATGTCAAAGGTGTGGGTCATACGTTAGGGATCAATACAGCCTTAAATCAAGCAAGGTAACCATTATATATGTCCTCGAACACGTCGTTGGCTATCCGACCTGTGTAGTTTGTGTTATACCTTTATTGCCTCTCCCATTTGTGTAGTTGGTTTTATTTGTTGACGCCTGTTAAAACGAGAACTGGCAACAATAAACTAGTACTCAAGAACAGGAACTGTCGACAATAAATTGGTACCCCAAAAACAGGAACTGTCGACAATAAACTGCTACCCAAAAACAGGAACTGTCGACAATATACTGGTACCCAAAAAAAACCCCCCAGAAACTGCCGACAATAAACTGGTACCCAAGAAAAGGAACTGTCGACAATATACTGGTACCCCAAAAAACAGGAACTGTCGACAATATACTGGTACCCCAAAAAAAACCAGGAACTGTCGACAATTAACTGGTAACCTATAAAACAATATTCGTCAGGAAAGCACAGAAAGGACCATGATGTAAACGAGGGAAATCTAGGCCCTGGCTTAGGACAGACACAGACCACAAGTGTGAGGGAGTATGGGTTAATCAGTATCAATTTGATCTCACGAATGCTCTCTTCTAATATACAAAGTCTCTATCGAAAAACAAAAATAAACAATACAAAGTATGTACATACTCCTTTCAACCACTCACTTTCATAAACATCAAAAAGTAATGTCAGTTAATACTCGTAGATAACTGTTTGCGTTCAGTTGTATTTCTGTGATATGGTTTTGTACTCAATATACTGCAACCCAGACATTCTAATTAAATTTCAAAATGTATGCCATTGGCATGGATTTGAATAAAGGAATTCAATATGAAGATAAAAAAAGAACCCCTATCAATACATTTTATTGCGGAAGTTAGAAACATATTGATCAATAGATATCAAACGATAGGCAAAAGTGCAGTGTTAAAATGAACTTGCAATATTGTGTGCCATGGTATTGAATTATACGTCTAGCGCATAGGCTGCAGGGGTTAGAGTCATGGTGTTTAACGCCACTTTCAACAATATCTCAGTTATATCGTTGCGGTCAGTTTTATTGGTGAGGGAAGCCAGAGTACCCAGAGAAAGCCGTCGACCTGTCGCAAGTCACTGCCAAACTTTATCACATAAAAGTTGTATCGAGAACACCTCGCCATGAACGAGAGGCATAGCATACAATCGAGTCAGTAAGAATATCTAGCATACAATTTAAGTGACATACAGTAGGCTTATGAACTAGAGACTTGTAGCCAAGAATATCTATATGCCATGTCAGAAAATAAAACATGACGAGGGACAAATGTCCAGAGAGTAAATGCAAATAGTTCCAATTGACACATCAATGATAATAATATTACATCGTTAAAGTGTTAATTATAATCAAATGAAAAACAAAAAATAACCACACTGTCGGAATAATTCCTTAATCAAATATCAAAATCGTAGAAAGATGCAAAATGGATACCACTAACACACAAATACATGACCTCTCACTTTCATAGCTTGGAACAGGCACTTCAATGAAAAGTGGTATGGTTAAACTAGCTCTATATGTCAAAAACTAACCTCTTAGTGAACTGATGAGGTCATGCAAGTGCTTTCCACATATGACTGAAATGTGAACTATTACATATAAAAAATATAAATGTACAATAAAACAAGGACAGCGATTTAACCGCTTTTAGCAAATGACAAAGGCATGACAGCTACTCCTTTAACGATATGAACTGATATAAAACCATTTCACTACATAGCAAAGTTATAAAGATATGAATACATTTTTCTTTTAAACACCAGTATTGAACAAATCGAAATGGTATTACATGTAGTACATTTTCTTATAAAATCACAATAGGAACAGTATGGCTGCCATTTCTAGTAAGCAAGAACAACGAAGACATCACAATAGTACATATACTGTTCCTTTTAACACAAGAGCAACTATTAAAACGTTTTTAAATAGCACAAATATGTGACTACCGTTTCTTGTAAGAAATATTCGGGCATCAAAATGTTTTAAAAAATCACAAAATTTTACTACATTTTCATGCAAGCAGAACGTAAAGGTGCTCTTTTATTATTACTTACCCTTTTCAGGTGTTATTTACCTTAATTTTATTCACATTCGCTCACATGCTGTCTTTTATAATGTTAATGAACATTTGATAATAACTAATACCCAGATGCCAGACAAAAATGAAAAAAGTGATCAGCCAAAAGAACACTGTTACCTGTTAAAATCTATATATATATATATACATATAAATTATTGACTATTGACCAAGAATAAAGTTTAATCATTAATTGTGATGTTATAGAGAGGACGGGGCAGATGGCAGTGCAACATGTGTCAACTAAAAAGAGAACTCCTATGTAAGACTGGAGAGTGGTATCATGGACATAAAGCACAACCTAGTCTTAATAAACAAGCCTTCAATGAAAAGTTAGATAATATTGACATAGATTCCTCGGATATTGAGGTAAGACTTACATTTATATTTCTCTGTAAGGGAGTCCAGTCTCATTTTATTACTATAGAAACATAACCAAGTCTCGCTACACTAATGAAAGATTAAATACCAGTGACATCGATTCGTCAGATATTGAGATTAAATCTTATTTGTAGGGTCAAATGGTATATTTTCAGATGTTTCAATCTTTTCATAAAATGTAAAACTTGAATATGTAAATAATTGTGATATGAAGATTACACAGGAAATGTTATAAAATGAGGGGAAAATACCACACTGTCAAAATAATTCTAAAATCAAATATCAAAATCGTAGAAAGAGGCAACATCGATACCCCCTAACACAAATACATGACCTCTAACACACAAATACATGGCCAACATCGATACCCCTAGCACAAATACATGGCCAACATCGATACCCCTAGCACAAATACATGGCCAACATCGATACCCCTAGCACAAATACATGGCCAACATCGATACCCCTAACACAAATACATGGCCAACATCGATACCCCCTAACACACAAATACATGGCCAACATCGATACCCCCTAACACAAATACATGGCCAACATCGATACCCCTAACACAAATACATGGCCAACATCGATACCCCTAACACAAATACATGGCCAACATCGATACCCCCTAACACAAATACATGGCCAACATCGATACCCCTAACACAAATACATGGCCAACATCGATACCCCCTAACACACAAATACATGGCCAACATCGATACCCCCTAACACAAATACATGGCCAACATCGATACCCCTAACACAAATACATGGCCAACATCGATACCCCCTAACACACAAATACATGGCCAACATCGATACCCCCTAACACAAATACATGGCCAACATCGATACCCCCTAACACAAATACATGGCCAACATCGATACCCCTAACACAAATACATGGCCAACATCGATACCCCCTAACACACAAATACATGGCCAACATCGATACCCCCTAACACAAATACATGGCCAACATCGATACCCCCTAACACAAATACATGGCCAACATCGATACCCCTAACACAAATACATGGCCAACATCGATACCCCCTAACACAAATACATGGCCAACATCGATACCCCCTAACACAAATACATGGCCAACATCGATACCCCCTAACACAAATACATGGCCAACATCGATACCCCTAACACAAATACATGGCCAACATCGATACCCCCTAACACAAATACATGGACAACATCGATACCCCTAACACAAATACATGGCCAACATCGATACCCCCTAACACACAAATACATGGCCAACATCGATACCCCCTAACACAAATACATGGCCAACATCGATACCCCCTAACACAAATACATGGCCAACATCGATACCCCCTAACACAAATACATGGCCAACATCGATACCCCTAACACAAATACATGGCCAACATCGATACCCCCTAACACACAAATACATGGCCAACATCGATACCCCCTAACACAAATACATGGCCAACATCGATACCCCCTAACACAAATACATGGCCAACATCGATACCCCTAACACAAATACATGGCCAACATCGATACCCCCTAACACAAATACATGGCCAACATCGATACCCCCTAACACAAATCCATGGCCAACATCGATACCCCCTAACACAAATACATGGCCAACATCGATACCCCTAGCACAAATACATGGCCAACATCGATACCCCTAGCACAAATACATGGCCAACATCGATACCCCCTAACACAAATACATGGCCAACATCGATACCCCCTAACACAAATACATGGCCAACATCGATACCCCCTAACACAAATACATGGCCAACATCGATACCCCCTAACACAAATACATGGCCAACATCGATACCCCCTAACACAAATACATGGCCAACATCGATACCCCCTAACACAAATACATGGCCAACATCGATACCCCCTAACACAAATACATGGCCAACATCGATACCCCCTAACACAAATACATGGCCAACATCGATACCCCCTAACACAAATACATGGCCAACATCGATACCCCTAACACAAATACATGGCCAACATCGATACCCCTAACACAAATACATGGCCAACATCGATACCCCCTAACACAAATACATGGCCAACATCGATACCCCCTAACACAAATACATGGCCAACATCGATACCCCCTAACACAAATACATGGCCAACATCGATACCCCTAACACAAATACATGGCCAACATCGATACCCCTAACACAAATACATGGCCAACATCGATACCCCCTAACACAAATACATGGCCAACATCGATACCCCTAGCACAAATACATGGCCAACATCGATACCCCTAGCACAAATACATGGCCAACATCGATACCCCTAGCACAAATACATGGCCAACATCGATACCCCTAGCACAAATACATGGCCAACATCGATACCCCTAGCACAAATACATGGCCAACATCGATACCCCCTAACACAAATACATGGCCAACATCGATACCCCCTAACACAAATACATGGCCAACATCGATACCCCTAACACAAATACATGGCCAACATCGATACCCCCTAACACAAATACATGGCCAACATCGATACCCCTAGCACAAATACATGGCCAACATCGATACCCCTAGCACAAATACATGGCCAACATCGATACCCCTAGCACAAATACATGGCCAACATCGATACCCCTAGCACAAATACATGGCCAACATCGATACCCCCTAACACAAATACATGGCCAACATCGATACCTCTAACACACAAATACATGGCCAACATCGATACCCCCTAACACAAATACATGGCCAACATCGATACCCCCTAACACAAATACATGGCCAACATCGATACCCCCTAACACAAATACATGGCCAACATCGATACCCCTAACACAAATACATGGCCAACATCGATACCCCCTAACACAAATACATGGCCAACATCGATACCCCTAGCACAAATACATGGCCAACATCGATACCCCTAGCACAAATACATGGCCAACATCGATACCCCTAGCACAAATACATGGCCAACATCGATACCCCTAGCACAAATACATGGCCAACATCGATACCCCTAGCACAAATACATGGCCAACATCGATACCCCCTAACACAAATACATGGCCAACATCGATACCCCCTAACACAAATACATGGCCAACATCGATACCCCCTAACACAAATACATGGCCAACATCGATACCCCCTAACACAAATACATGGCCAACATCGATACCCCCTAACACAAATACATGGCCAACATCGATACCCCCTAACACAAATACATGGCCAACATCGATACCCCTAACACAAATACATGGCCAACATCGATACCCCCTAACACAAATACATGGCCAACATCGATACCCCTAACACACATACATGGCCAACATCGATACCCCCTAACACAAATACATGGCCAACATCGATACCTCTAACACACAAATACATGGCCAACATCGATACCCCTAGCACAAATACATGGCCAACATCGATACCTCTAACACACAAATACATGGCCAACATCGATACCCCTAGCACAAATACATGGCCAACATCGATACCTCTAACACACAAATACATGGCCAACATCGATACCTCTAACACAAATACATGGCCAACATCGATACCCCTAGCACAAATACATGGCCAACATCGATACCCCTAGCACAAATACATGGCCAACATCGATACCCCTAGCACAAATACATGGCCAACATCGATACCCCTAGCACAAATACATGGCCAACATCGATACCCCTAGCACAAATACATGGCCAACATCGATACCCCTAGCACAAATACATGGCCAACATCGATACCCCTAGCACAAATACATGGCCAACATCGATACCCCTAGCACAAATACATGGCCAACATCGATACCCCTAGCACAAATACATGGCCAACATCGATACCCCTAGCACAAATACATAACTGCTCACCTTCCTGGCTTGGTTTTTAGTGGGGATCATGTTACTCGATCTTTAGTTTTATGTGTAATGTTTTGTAGATCGTTGTTTGTCCTCTTGTCCTTTTCTTCTTTTTGCCATTGTGTTGTCTATCCTTCTTCTTTTGTCCATTGTGTTGCCTGTCTTTCTTAGATTTACGGATTCTGATTACCCCTTTGGTATCTTCAAACTCTTCTTACAGGCACTTCAATCAAAAATGACGGTGGTATCTAAAACAAACGCCATATGAATTTATGGTAGACCTTTGCTAATTGTTTGTTTGTAAGCTATAAGTTAATTACTTATCTCGTAAATTAGATAATAGTGCGCTACAGCTGTGTATTTGTTCTAGTACTCGTCAAAAAGACAACAATTGATTTAACACATCCTTTATATGAAAGTTGTCCATCAAAGGACAAAATGCAATTTGTTAACAAGCTTGTTTACCATAATAAATAAATTAGTTTGACCTAAAGAAACTTGGTTTTATTTAAGAGTAAGAGAAATCAGTTTCCATGAAAGGCTACCATTTGATATCGGAAAGTAAGAAAACGTAATTTTGTAGACAAATTGAGGATAATGTTATGGTATGTGTACACTATTGTCGTCATTTGTTTACTCTAACTTTCTTATTATGGGCGGTTTCCGTAACGTTAAATGTTCATGTTATTTCTCGGGAAATCTTTATCACTGTCCAATTAAACCGTTTCAGCCCATCTTGTCAAAGACTGTTTCAGCTTTTACAATCATTCGACTTCGTTGTTTTTAAAATCAATTTGTCAAATGTCCCTAGGTAATACCTTTTTAAATGAGTCTGATGGCCCCACATCCATCAAAGATGGGCATAATGTGCAATTCAAATGACTAAAATGTTAAACGAGAATATGCTGAAATATAGACTGTCGTTACATGATGTAATCATATTGTGGAATTGTGGACCATCCCTTTTTAAACTTTCCCTTCATAATCCTAAAATGACACATTCTAATAATATACCATCCTATTCAATTCTGTCCGGAGATTTGGAAAAAACCCGAAACATAATATTATAGTTAACATTTTGCTAATTTGTCTATTATGTAGTTAAGCCTACATCATACTAATATTTAAATATGCACAGTAACCGTTGGTCTGCAAAGTAGATATGAATATTTTCTTTATTTGTCATGCCTAATGTACGGCGGGACCAATCTGACGATGTTATAGTCAATGATCTTTTAGTCCATGTTATTGGTGTAACATGTTTCTGTCGCAAACAATTAATATGCACTTTTGTCGTCTCGGATGTGGAAATTGTCGATTATTAAGGTCACTCAAAGGTTGACAACAGGATCTTACATTACATTACTGACCAATAGAAAGTTGTCATAAAAAAGCGGTCAATATGTATGTTGGTAATGTTGCGTAATCCCCGTCTGTCTCTTTGTGTCTTACAATTGATCTACAACGATTGAAACTGCTGAAGTGCAAATTGATTATGCTGCGATGCAGAAGGTGTTACAGCATCAGCATTGATTTGTAATCAATAATAACAATAGTTATGGATGCTCTTAGGTAAATCAGTTCAAATGATACCTCTAAATCTTGGTTAGGGATATGATGTTTAATGCCACTTTCTCTGAATCTGTTCAAAGATAGATTGGATTGTGTGATTTATGCATTAAGAAGAGTTTGAAGATGCCAAAGGGATAATCAGAATCCGTAAATCGAAGAAGAACAAACAAAACAGTGGTCAAAAGAAAAAGTACAAAAGGATTAACAAAGATCTACAAAACATACACATAAAACTAAAGATCAAGTAACACGAACCCCACTAATATCCGGGGGTGAACTCATGTGCTCCGGAAGGGTAAGCAGTTCCTGCTCCACTAGTGGCACCCGTGTTATTTTCTATTGTTATTATTTTGAAATATAAAATAGAGAGAAAAAAATGCATATACTGCTGTATGCAAGGCTTCTTTTTCCATAGTTTGACTGAAAAATGTTCAAACACACCGTTATCATTCATTTGATTTGTTATGTTATGTCTATATCCAGTCTGAACTGACAAACGGTTAATGCATTTGGAATATTTATTTATTTCAAAAACCGAAAATTAGGTCAACTGTCTCGGTTTGACATAAAGTTCGTAAGTGATACCGGAGCTGTAAATGATAGTTTAAGATATTACTGGGAATAAATTCGGCTTGAGAAAGCGGCCAACAAATTGGACATTATCAAAGATCACAGTTTACCTGTTTATATGTTCACTGAAAATAAATGTCAAACGGTAGCCCAAGGAATACGTTTGAAAACATACTTCAGTTGATTACCTGTTCAGTGATATTGTGGGAAATATCTAAACAAATAAAATCAGTAATGTACTGGCTTTGTACGACTTCAAAATCAATCTTACACTTTTAAAATAAAGGTAACATCTGGAGATTTTTTGAAGATAACATCTCCTCAGTATGAATGAAGATTTTATTTGTTTATACACGCAACACATACGATTATACATTGGGATTGATCATTTTCATTAAGGCATTACTTGAATAAATAAATGTAATTAGTACGATGTATATTTGAAATAGGAAGAAGTAATAATAATAAAAAAAAAATATTTGACGATGGGGTTTTGTTAATCTTTTATTTGATGGATAATTATCTAATTATTTACGGTGTAAACGGTTTTAAATTGATTTCCTTATCTTTAGCTGTATTTTTTTTATCTGGCCTTCAGACGTCTGACATTCAATATATACATATAGAGAGAGATTCACTATAACACCATCTGTATTCTGTTGTAAGCTATTATACTTTTCTACTAAAGTAGTTGATCACTCACAATAAGTATGGTCGATATCACAAATTGCTGAATACACACTTTAAATGATATAAAAATACAACAATTAAAGATTGCTAATATTCATTTTTAGCATTTTAGCTTAGCATTGCGAACTATTTATTGATTTGACAAACTTAGATTACAAAGGACGATCGAACTTCTAACCCATATGAACAAACATCACGAATTGTTTCTCATTTTAAGATTTATAAAGCTTATCACTCCACAACAACATCTTATTACACAGCAAGATAATTTCTCCATTGTATTGTCACGTCCAGTTATAACATAGTAACAAACAGGAATTAGTAAGAAAGGATATGGATGTAAATGAACATATGAGAGACTGTCCAACATTACACTTAGACACAAATTAAAGTAAAAGAACGACGCTTTTATTGCCAGTATTTGAGCTTAATCGTAACAAAACTGGTCATCTTTATGACAAGACAGCAGAACATCTTTATGACAAGACAACAGAAAATGAGTATTAAGCTTGAGTAATTCCAAAACAATCATCTATTATTTTATTGTCATTACACACTTAAGTAGTGGGCTGTCGTGACCATGATCGTATGCTATGCAATCAGTGTCTATCATCACCACTGATGTTGTGAGTTTGAATCTCGATCAGGGCGAGGTGTACAACATTATGTGATAAAGTTTGTCAGTGACCTGTGACAGGTCGGTGGTTTTCTCCGTGTCCTCCGGTTTCCTCCACCAATAACACTGTCCGCCACGATATAACAATACACCTAAAGCAACCACCCCATGTATTGTTATCCTATCTCAATGTAACAGCCACCTTCAAAATGCACAACAAAACAACCATCTCATATATCGTTATGCAGCGTAATATACCATATAACAATTTTGATGTTTTGCGGAAAGTTTGCTGACGAGGGATACAATCCGGTTGACCACCCCAACAAATATATTCTAGAGAGAGAATAGGTCGACAACCCCAGACAAAAGGAATTGTTCGGAAAATGCGTTTCTTAAGGCCGACTATTATGTACTTTTATTTTTTATGCTTGAAATTATTTTGTTTTCTGCTAATGTGATGGCAAAATCGGAAGACTCCCCGATTCCGAATTCGGGCTTCTCGAACCGAAATTTCACTTTGGGATAATCTCAAGCTGACTATGACCGACATAAAATGGCCTTGTAAGGTTTCAGAAAATTCAGCTATTGGCGCTACCATCTCCATAATCATCTGTTTCTTCCAGAAATTCACCTCGCTACATCGATGATATTTTTGGTATTCTTTAAATTTCCAAGGTCTTCATTTAATGACAGAACCGGATTTTGCTTGAAGCGCCGATCACCGTTTATTTACTTGTCGTTTGCCTGTTCTAGCCACTTTATATACCTAAAACATAAATTCTTTTGAACTATTCAACTCATATGTAGCAATACAGTTATATAAAATATTTAGCAATACAGATTTTTTTTAAAATGCACTCAATAATAATTATAAAAAGCTAATTATTGTTTGCCAGATACGACAAGAAAGTATAACCAATTGATTGATAACTATTGTTATTTGACTTGCTATTATCATAATTGAACGTTGAAGGTTGTAGATTAAAGTAGTTTAAGCTACGTTGCTTCCATAGCTTGTTGGTACAAAACTGGCTTGTTCTTGATTCCCTTCATATAATGGGCTTAACCAACAAAGGGTTCTTGTACAACTTCTTCGAATCATAGAATGAAAGCCTAGAAGTATCCTCTTCCGAAAGCGGAATATTTATAACTGTGAGTGATATGCATGCGTGATATCATATTTCTTTATCATAATATTCATGTACTTTTACTTTAATACAAAGAATAGTTTAAAACATGCTCAAGAAGCATATGTGTTTCAAAGGAAGAGCATATCGTCACATTTTATCCCCAGGACATCATGACATCATTTTCAATTAACTCATATTGTATTTTATGCTTCTTTTGCTTAGGAGTTTTCTGAAAAACACTCATGTACATCAGCATCACAATCTGCGTCAGAGGAAACAGCAACTGACACAGAAATTGTATGCAACAGAGGAATACAGAAAGAGGTAAGCCCACAAAAAACTAGGAGACGAAGCATGTTTGCTACTACAACGGTTGATGTAAGTGAAAATGAAAGCGACCAAGAGGACCATTATGACAAACGTGTCCGGAGGAATTCAAGACGCCATACTAGTCGACTAGATGTGAAGAAGAAACGCCATAAACTTCACAGACGTCAACATTCCGATTCAAACTCGGAAAACCAAAGTGATAATGACGAACGATATATTTCTGCGAATTTTTTACATGTCCCCAGAGACTTTAAACATGAAAGACGACGAAAAAGTGCAGAGAGTAAAATAATTGTGAAGAACAATAATGAAAGGCCTAAGTCAAAATCAGACCAATATGAATACGATTTTAAAGGATTGATAGTGGATAATTCTAGAAGAATGACACTAAGTGTCGATAATTGTGATTCTATATCAAGACGATCCTCCAACGAATCCGTCCTATCAAATCATGGAGGTGTTTCTGTGTATTTTCATCCATATGATTCTTTATCAGAAGATCAAACGTCAAGTAGAAAAAGTACAAGTTCTTCTCAAATGCAACGCCAGAATGCCATATGTTATAGTAGTTCATCGAGTATTTTATCAGAAAGCTTGCAATCAAATCGCAGACGTCGTTCAAATTCGCCGTCATTTTCCAATGACAAACGTTACAAAAGCGTATCATGTGACAGATCGAGAGATTCGTCTATCGATCATCCAGATTATTTACCAATTGGACAACGCAATCAACTGCGAGTGGATAACACAGGGGGTGATAGCAGGCGGTGTTCTGATGAATCTATGAAGTCTAGAAGGTCAACACAATCGGATGCAAGCCAGTACTATAAAGGTATGCTTATTATAGTGTGAGTATGTTATCAGCATGGCCAAGGATAGCATAAGCGCTTGACCTCAAAATCTTCCCGCATAGGTCGTTTACGATGATTTAACAATTACGCTATATAGGTTCGTTTGTTTTACATTTTAATATTGTGCCACTGGCACTCGCTGGTCTGGGTCCATATCAAAGTTTATTCCTTATTGTTACTCTGTGTCTAGATAATCCTAAAGACGGTAGTTGCTTCTTTAAGTAGTCTAATATTGGAACAGCTCCAAACGATCGTTCCTTGTTTGGAAAATGCATTGGAGAAGAGACTAATGTTTCTATTGATGGCTCCCCCATCTAAACAGCCCTGCAACAGGACTTAAGGATGGTGATTTATCCAGGCAGTGCTGAAATATGTTTTACGACAATCTTAAAACAACTTCTATGGTAAGGTAATGTTGGTTTATCGTTGGTTGTCCTTTTGTCCTTTTTCTTGTGACCGTTGCGTTGTCTGTCCTTCTTCGATTTACGGCTTCTGAATATCCCTTTGGTATCCTCAAACTTTTTTTTCTTGCAATACAACATCTTACTAATTATACTATGAAAGTGGACATGTTGGTCCTTAAAGTCAAGAGATTAATATTTAATAGAGCTACGATTATTACGTTCGTTATAACAAGAAAGCAATTGTTCCCTCTGGATCTCAATAAGAAATGAATAAGAAGTATAATGATATGATTCTGTAGCACGTCATTGTATCCAAATTAAACAACCAGTTCATTGAAAGGATCCCGAATACCAGCAATGCTATCTTTTTTTTTAAATTAATGTATAATGATATTACTCTGTAGTACATATTTAAACAAAAAGTACATTGTAAGAATCCCGAATACCAGAAATGCTATATTTTTTCTTTCTTTTCTTTTTTTTTAATTAATTATTTATTTCCTCACAAAACCCGGTTTTATTTACCAAGTCACTTGTAGAAAGACAAAAATAATACTGTAAAGGAAATGTTTATGGTGTAACATACTTCTTGATATCAGTAAATCAGATAAAACAGTATATCTGCGGACAAAAAGAGCAGTTATCTATTTTAAGGAGACAGTATTACCACGGGAGTTAATTATAGTAGACCATTTCATATTCATTGTAGCTACAGACAGATCTTTTGTTCACACGTATTTGATGACAAATGAAAATCGTTATGATTCTATGTCTATTATAGATATATATAGATATGAAATACTGACGACATTCTACATCTCTCCTAAGGCATTCCGTCAAGAATGAAAAACCATAAAATTGCCAGTACATTTTGAAATGAAGCCATGTTTGACGTCTGAGCTAAATCCACTAGGTCTCATAAAACCATTAGTTAGATTGTGAACAAAACTGTTTAGCTCAGCACTAATTAATTGGTTGCATTCTTATTTGTATGTATGATCATATAAATAAATTAATAAAAGGTAAATTATTCGGCGTTACTAGTAAGACATTAAGCCATTTTTATTCAGAATATTCAAACTATTAAATTCTTAGTACACGTAATAAGACTGGTAAACCGTGTATTTAAGAAAAGTTTCAAGTGCCGTTTATATATTTGGTATAAACATATTTATTCATGATAAACTGGTATAATGTCACAATACACACAAATTTTGTTTTAACATGACAGGATCCGGAAACAAGCTAAGTTTATACTAATCCGTCTCCTATGTATAATAATCCGTCTCCTATATATGTTGTGTTTGTCTTTTTCAAACATTGCTATGTAAACGTTAGAGAAAACCGAAGGGATCAATCAAGAATGGACAATCTAGAGACACAGGTAGAATTGGACACAAGACACAGAACACAGAAAACTGAAAAAATTTAGCAACGCTGACTCCAATCAATCCAATAAAATTTCATAGCATTTATCTATTGAGTTCGGAGCCGTCGTGGTCTTGATCGTATGGTAGTTGGATTTATAACTACCTGTGCAATCAGTGCCCATCACCACTAGAGTTGGGAGTTCGAACTCCGTTCATGGCGAGGTGTACTCGATACAACATGTTATAAAGTTTGTCAGTGACTTGTGACAGGTCGGTGGTTTTCTCATTGTACTCCGGTCTCCTCCACCAATAAAACTGACCACCATGATATAGCTGAAATAGTATTGCAAGTGGCGTTAGACACCATAAATCAAACCTAAACCATCTATAGAGTTCAATAAGTAAGACTTCGTATGCCAGTGAACAATAAAAAAACATCATCTGTAAATCAGGCTAGTATAAATGTTAATGTTGATTAATTGTTGTTTGACGTCACGTGACCAGTATTTCAACTATGTTCACGACAGATTTGCAATAATTTATTGGTTATGATTTTACCGGGAATATGGGCAATTCGCTGTAAAAATAGTTTCTATAAAACGACATTTTATATTCATTTTCAAGCATAAACTTTATGTCTATTTATAACATTATTTAAAAAAAATTGAATTAAATTTTGTACTAAATTGTAAAATGCATGTACCAGTAATGCTTGTACTTGTATTATTACTTAAAGTTTTACCTTATTCAACAACTGATTACATGCAATCACAAAACAATGTTAAACACCAGTTTGCATGCAATAACAACAAAATGACAAACAAGTGTTTGCACGTAATCACAAAACAATAGTAAAACAAGTGTTGGCGAGATGAATTATGCACTCACTGTCTTCCTTTTTTATGAACAGTCTGTGATTGTAATAACATTGCTTAACGAACTGAGAAAAAAATTAATTTAAGAATCTACAGATAAAAGCTATGTTGTATTACATAGCTACGCCTATATATTATAACTCGGACATTCAAAGATTGCAATATCATGAACAATATATTTCAATGTCCACCCACTGCTTTTTCGAACTTACTCATCATACACGAGGATACCGCTGTAGTATCGAACATTAGAGTTTTACCAATCTTAATATGTAAGAAGATTTTGAAGATACCTAAGGGGTAGTCAGAATCCGTATGTCGAAGAACAGACAACACAATGGCCAAAGGAAAAAGTACAAAAGGACACGAGTAACCCGAACCCCACTAAAAACTGGGGGTGTAATATATGTCAACAAATAGCTGATGATAATGACAAATCTAATAGTAATAATTTAGTTAATGTTGTAGAATTTAATTTCAGAGTGATATAATGTGCACAATATTGATTTATATAATGAATACACGTATGTGTATGATGCATAGAGTAAGGATAACGAAATTAGGGACAACCTATATATTTTTTTCTGCTTTTCTGTTTTCAGATTACTTTAATAACTTGAAACCTAGAGAGGTATTATTGTACCGAGATAACATTCCATATAGTCCTAGACGTAAGTGTAGCCTCTACTATTACAAATATTACAGCAATTACAAATATTAAAGCTATTATAAATGTTACAGCTATTACAAATGTTACAGCACTTACAAATGTTACAGCTATTACAAATGTTACAGCAATTACAAATATTACAGCTATTACAAATGTTACAGCAATTACAAATGTTACAACCTCAACTGAATGTTGGTTCTATTTCCATGTCTTTATATGTCACGAAAAGCTCTATTTTTGTCAATAAAATACACATCTACATTTCTATATATTCACAAAATACTTGGGTGATATAGTTCTTAAAATGGTATTTTCAGCGTATGTTCTCAAAGCTAATCGTTGTCACATTAGAATATTATTTCTGACATACAGTATGATTACTATAGCAGATATTAAATAACAGAAAATATGACTGAAGATATGAAGAGTATACATGTGCATAAGTTTTATATAGGAGAATTTATCTTTACACGTAGTTTCAGTCTTATAGAGTTTTGTAATTGGCAAAGTAATCAAAACACTCTTATAATAAGTGCTTAATAGTCATTTTCTATGAGGATATTATCAAAGATATCCTTTGCTGATGTTAAGAAAAGTTTAAAGACACCAAAAAGGTAATCAGAAAACGTAAATAGAAGAAAGAGTGACCATACAATTGCTTAAAGAAAAATCTCAAAGGGACAAACAATGATATGCAAAACACTGCACAGAAAACCCACAAAAAATCGGGAGTGAACTCAGGTACTGCAGAAGGGTAAACACTTCATGCTGCATTAATCGCACCAACGTTGTTGTCTTTAATATCTATGTACAATAACCTATCACTTAGACCCAACGATTTTAATATTATAATATCTAAGCTATTCATAGAACCTCATATCATAATGTGCTTTGAGCTATGCTTTTGCCAGACATATTTATGTCACTAATTTGTTTTACCTTAGATCATGGTCTAGGCATGCGTGTCATTGGTGGAAAGCGTGGACCAGATGGTGGTCTTGGTGCTTATGTTACCTATGTGGAGAAGAAGGGTCCAGCTGATTCATACGACATAGTTGAAGGTGTGTTTGAAATTATGCAAAAAATTCAACAGTATGACTTGTCTTGTTATTCTGATATTGTATAAAAATGTCTTGTTCTGTAGGCAGTGGAGGTGTTAACTAATGAATAGGGTTGAGAATATAATTATCTGCCAGTGTTGGGTCTATTGTGTGTGAATCGTAATTACCGCTCCCTTATGTCTTTTATAAATAAAATGAATAAAATGAAAACCTCTAAAAAATCAATATTTATATGTTAATCAGAAAAGCCTGACCGTCAAAACAGACATATAAGGGGAAAAATACATTAAAATAATGAATGACAGCACTTAAGATTCATCACAACTCTCGTATAAATCCATAAAACAGACAATTATATATATATATATATTAGTGACTGGCAGTAATCAAATAAATATATACCACTGGATGGTGTTCTACCCATGGTGATATAGCTCTATAAGAGACAGACGTTTTGCAGAAATAACGACATGAATTTAAATGCAGAGCGACATGTATGTCCCCTGTGTTTACCAATGTATAGAGTTTCAGAAATGCTCCACAAAACTCCTATTTCAGGGAAATCTTTATAGCGATATTTAATATCTCGAATTTTCAAAATTTTCGTTTCAAAATGGTTTCTTGTACAAATTAAATTATTTTGCATTTCAAAATATACGAAACTTGTTACCATTACAGGCGACCAGATATTATTTTGGAATGGTAAATCATTAATAGACACCTCTTTTGAGGAATCCAGAGAAATTATGTGTCAGAGTACAGATTTTGTCCAGTTGTTAGTGGTACAGTTTCCTGAAAGGTATGTTTACTTATTCAAACGATGTTTGTCAAGTACTTGCTACTCCTCTTCCCATCATCAAAAGTTGCATAGTGATCTGAAATGTGTTGGGGGTTAGTGATCAATGTGATTGAAAGCATCTCTCGTCGTATATTTAGTTTTTAGAATAACTTGAATATATAATTATAAATATTAGAGGGGCCATCGTGATCGTATGGTAGTTTGATTTATAACTACCTGTGTCTATCACCCCTAAATTTGTGAGTTCGAACTCCGCTCATGGCGAGTTGTACTCGATACAGCATTATGTTATAGAGATTATCAGTGACTAGTGACAAGGCGGTGGTTTTCTCTGTGTACTCTGGTTTCCTCCACCAATAAAACTTCACGATATAACTGAACTATTGTTGGAAGTGGCGCTTAACATCTTTTTAGTTTTTTTTTTGTGTTGTCTTATTATGTGACTTTACGTTCTGAGTTCCGTGTTGTGATGTCCGTTACGATTTCTGCATACAACGATGTTCGGTTTGTCTTTACCTCCAGTTGTTTGCAGAAGGGTCATGTCTTATTTACGTTATTTGTGTTTGTTTGCGCATAGTGGTGTTCAACACATATTGTGTTGTGTTCTTGTTTTGTTTTTCTTCGTCCTGTGTACCCTATGTTGCCAGTTTCTCTGGATTGTCCATTTTTGGTTGCCCCCTCGATATTCTCTAACGTTTATTTAACACCATAGCCCACACCCCGCTTCGTATACAATGTATTTAGTTGTGTATTTAAGGAATAATTTAAATACATATTAAAATATTTTAATAACTGTCTACATGTGCAATCAAAATTTGATGATCGTTATATATATATATAGCAACCAAACAGTCTGAGAAACCTGTTGGTGCGGACAGAGATTTCTAAGCCTAACACAACTATAGGCAAGAGTCACTCCTGTGGAGACAAACGCTGCAAATGTTGTAGACATATGCAACACTCGTCATCGTATACCAGTAAGGTCACCGGAAAACAGTACAAAATATTTTGTTAATGCAAGAGTGAAAATATTATTTACATTCTTGAGTGTTCCGTTTGTGACCTCCAATACGTTGGCGAGTCTAAGCAGCCCTTCCACAAACGCCTGAATGGACACAGGAGTGACCTTACAAAAAAGTTATTTCTTCCTGTGAGCCAGCACTAAGGACTGTCTGACCACAGTCTCGAGGACTTTAACAGAATGAAAATCCTCGTCATTGAACAGAACTGTCTGTGGAGTGATTTTGGATTAAAGAATTCCGTGTTTTACATCCGGACGGTATTAACAGAAAACAATAGGTTTTTATGTATATTTTCTTTTACAGTGTTTATAGTCAACAAATATCTTACTACGGTTACAAAGTTCAGGATTTGTGCTCACCACCTTTAATTAACGAATTAAGTGTGACGCATTTGAGAATGTTAAAGATTATCGTTATTTACCTTAATGCGTCACAATTTATCACCTGACTATTTAGTGAGTTGTAATTATACCAACTAATTTTAACAAACTCAGTCTAATTTTGAAAGACATTGAAGAAGGTCATTTGTTGATCGCAAATTTTGTCAATATAATTTTTGTAGCATCTAATATCGGTATCGTTGCACAATATTCTAGACTTCTATAATTTATTTTGTTTGTGCTGCATCGTCATGTCTCGACGATCCGTTACTCATTAAGTTCTCTGGTTGGTAGATTCCCATAGACTTTATATATATATATGGGTCATATGAGGTAACCTTTCATTCACTTTCATCGTCCAATCATATACAAGATAGTAACACTACATTGACCAATAGGACAACGACTCTAGCCATGTGTACGATTAACAACACATTGCATGGGTCATACGAGGTAACCTTTCATTCACTTTCACCGTCCAATCATATCCAAGAAAGTAAAATAAATTGACCATTAGAACAACAACTCTAGCCATGTGTCCGATTAACAACACATTGCAGGGGTCATATGAGGTAATCTTCCATTCACATTAACCGTCCAATCATATCCAAGAAAGTAAAATAAATTGACCAATATAACAACAACTCTAGCCATGTGTCCGATAACAACACAGTGTATGGGTCATATGAGGTAATCTTCCATTCACTTTAACTGTCCAATCATATCCAAGACAGTAAAAATAAATTGACCAATAGGAGAACAACTCTAGCTATGTGTCCGATTAACAACACAGTGTGTGGGTCATAGGAGGTGACCTTTCATTCACTTTAACCGTCAAATCATATCCAAAATAATAAAATGAATTGACCGATAGTACAACAACTCCCGACATGTGTCTAATTTATCGATAAACAATAGCAACATTCAAAATAGAAACTGCTATTGTAAAGACAATCTATATGGCGCAAGTTCAATTAGAACAAATGAAAACCTACAAATTACACATAGGTTAATTGGTTCGAAAGTTTAAAATAGACAATTGTTCGTTGATAATAGTGAAATAATTAACTATATTTTCTTCATGGTCGCTGACATCTAGGAAATAAACACCTCAATATTTGGTATTGACATCACTGATAAATCGGTTGAAAATATGGCCCCTGACATGAGCCCATATGGGGTGTTCTTAGATGCAAGTATATCACCACAGTGAATTTAAAAAGAAAACATATTTTTTAATATTTTGCTTGAATAATACAAGCACTTCTCCAGATGGCGCATTGGGTATGTGTTCACTCAGGTTATAATACGGAAAGTCTGATCGCGAACTATGTTTGGAGCCGTCATTGGAGAGTGCCACGTTTCTTGCATGTTAAGTCCCATTTTGGAGAGTACGTGCATTGTAGGCGCTACAAAAGAAAAAATGCATCTTCCCTACTCAACTATATCCACTCTTCTAGCAACAGTCAAAAGTCGTAGCCGTGGTTGCCCCAATGCTCCTTTGTGTATGTGTAATTTATTATAATTTTGAATGTGTTCTAAGACTGAGTATGGATTACTTTTTGCCACTGGATGTAAAGTAACCAACAATTAGTCAGATATAAATTAATTGGAAATGTGAAGGACGCTTTACTAAATGTGGACAGATTGATGTTCCTTTACTTTAATTTATGTCTAAGTGTTATGTTGGACAGTCCCGCAAGTTCATTTACATCCATATAATTTCTTACCACAATTTACTAATTTGTAAGTACATGTTTGGAGTTTAACCAACAAACAATATAAAAAATCGTAACAAATGTCAATATGAGAGTAAAGATGAAATCAAATCAGTCAAAACATGACAATGATTTTGTATATTTTGAGATTATTTTATTTAACTATGAATCTCTATAATATATTGCATAAGCTACAATAAAAGATATAATATTTAGTATGACAGATACATTTAATTGGCTTAGGGTAGCAAAAACAATATTGGCGAAACATGATCGTAAGCGATACCGTGCACTGCAGATGACATTGCCACAACTCAAATTGATGTGAAATGATGTTGATATATATATTAAGATCATCCAATTGTATGGAATGACACCTGAAAGTTAATTAAAACAAACCTAATTCAATCTTTTATTTCTATTATTCGTTGCATATTAATGACATAACGTGTACTCTTACCGATGTGTTTTATATTGGGTTTGGTTTCAGCTTGTCATGATAATGAATTGTATTGGAATTGTTCGTGTATGATTTGGTATTCCGCCTAGATGTATCAAAATTATGCATACATGATGCAATAAAGTAGACTATTGTAATGTAATTGTATATATATATATACGTCTGAAAATTAAACCAAACAGTGTTAGAATTAGATTTTAGAGCTGTCAAATGTTTGTTCTTCCCTCGACGGGATTTGAACCCACACCATTGATACACTGCAGCACCATTCGCTTAGCCTTACGTCCAGTGCCCTCGACCACATCCACTCCCTTATATATATATACACTTTCGATTACTTGAAACCAGACAAACCCAAAGTCGGACGCTTCTACCTATTACCTAAAATTCATAAAGTCAACAACCCCGGGAGACCCATTGTTTCAGCAAATGGGCACCCCACAGAAAAAATCTCCGAATTCGTCGATTTCCACCTTCGACCTCATGTAGAAGCGTTACCTTCACATTTGAAAGACACCATTGATTATCTTCAAAAAATGGAATCCATGAACCCCCTTCCTTCGGGGACCATTCTTGTTTCGATGGACGTTACGTCATTATACACTAACATCCCACATAATGACGGTATCGAAGCATGTCGAGAGGCCTGGGACCAAAGAGCCGTGAAAGAACCACCAACGGAATGTCTTGTCCAGTTGCTCACATTGGTACTGAAGCATAACAATTTTACATTTAATGGAGAGCATTTTTTACAAATCAACGGAACAGCTATGGGAACAAAGATGGCACCTTCATACGCCAACATCTTCATGGGGAAGCTTGAAAAACTTATCATACAATCTGCACCTCACAAGCCACTTTCCTGGTTTCGTTTCATAGACGACGTTGACATGAAGTGGACCGAGTCGGAAGAAAACCTCAATCGTTTCTTTGACCACGCCAATAATGTTCACCCCACTATAAAATTCACCCATGAAACATCTAGAAATAACATCTCCTTTCTGGATACTTACACCACCTGTGAAAATGGTATTATGTCAACTGACATATACAACAAACCGACAGATAAACATCAGTACCTGTCCCCACAGAGTTGTCATCCTACACATTGCACCAAAAGTATTCCGTACAGCCAAGCTCTCCGAATCAAACGCATCTGCTCCAACGAACAAACCACCAAAAAACGGCTTGGGGAACTGAAATGTCATCTAAAAACGAGGGGTTACAACAATGCGAGCATTAACCATTGTTTTAACAAAGCAAGTGGTATTGACAGAAAAGACCTCATCCAATATAAAGAAAAGAACGCGAACAACAGAGTGCCATTTGTCATTACATACCATCCTGCGCTCAGTAATTTATCCAGCATCGTTCGTGAGCACTGGACAACCATACAAAAACACCCAGAACTGTGTAAAATCTTCCAAGAACCACCCGTCTTGGCCTTCAGGAAACCCAAAAGTTTGAAAGACATCTTGGTGAGAGCTGACATCTCCCCTCTATCTGCCTACAATGGTCAGTGTCAAAAATGTGATTCGAGACGATGTATGACGTGCAAAAACATCCAATGCACACAAAAATTCAGCAGCACACATACAGGAGAAAAATTCATCATATACTGCAATGCCAACTGCAAGACAGAAAATATTATCTACCTCCTGGAATGTGCAATTTGTGGTCTTCAATACATCGGAGAAACTAAACAACAACTTAGTAAACGCTTGAATGGCCACAGAAGCGATGCAAATTGCAAACCTGACCTTCCACTCAGCAGACATCTCAGATCGACGGGCCACCATGATTCTTTCGGCAAACTGCAGGTCACCATAATTGACCATAACCCCAAGTGGGATGATAAAAGCAGACAGGAAAGGGAAAGCTTCTGGATTAGAAAACTTAAGACCTTATCACCGAATGGAATCAATGAGAAAAAGTAATATCCTCTCTTGACTCCTATTCGTGTTGATCTCCTCCAGTCTTATTAGGACATACAGTTTGCTCTATTGGCCCAAAGTATATATTCCACACTGTGGCGGGCCGTTTTTTTGAATGAGTTTGGGTATCATACCGTTTTCAACAATATTTTGACAGTGCTATTTGATACATTTACCAATAATGTCTCATTTTTATATTTATTTTTATTTCTAATTTAACATTTATTTAAATGTGTAGCCCTATTGTATATTTATATTATTGTTATTGTACTTTTATTAATTTATATGTAGGATTTCCATTCTTTTATGCATGTAGTTTCATATGTGCATCTTCTGGTTCTTTTGTGCCGTACATGGACCGTCAAAAACATTTTTGAAATTTGAAAAGTCGCCATATTGTTTCGAGATTTTATTTAATTAGACATTGATAAAGTCCCTCGGTGGGACGAAAATTTTGTCATTCTACGAAGTGTTTAATTCTTTATCACTTTGTTTTGTGTACTTGGTGTTGTTTTACAAACCATTTTAGACGTTTATAATTGTTTTACTTGTATAGTATCGTTATACCGTAACGATCCAACACCCCGTAAGATTGATCGTTGACTGGTTTTTCAGACGTTGTATATATATATATATATATATATATATATATATCGATTGATGTTCTGCACGTCTGTGGGTATTCTGTCGGTTGTATCAAAATTATATATGTATTGTTTTGAATTCTGCGCGGCTATATCAAAATTATGTATGTTTTGCTTGGTATTCTGCGCGGCTGTATCAGGTTTGTAAATGCATCGCTTGGTATTCTGCGCGGCTGTATCAGGTTTGTAAATGTATTGTTTGGTATTTTGCGCGGCTGTATCAGGTTTGTAAATGTATTATTTGGTATTCTGCGCGGCTCTATCAGGTTTGTAAATGTATTGTTTGGTATTCTGCGCGGCTTTATCATGTTTGTAAATGTATTGTTTGGTATTCTGCGCGGCTGTATTAGGTTTGTAAATGTATTGTTTGGTATTCTGCGCGGCTGTATCAGGTTTGTAAATGTATTGTTTGGTATTCTGCGCGGCTGTATCATGTTTGTATATGTATTGCTTGGTATTCTGCGCGGCTGTATCAGGTTTGTAGATGTATTGCTTGGTATTTTGCGCGGCTGTATCATGTTTGTAAATGTATTGTTTGGTGTTCTGCGCGGCTGTATCAGGTTTGTAGATGTATCGCTTGGTATTCTCTGCGGCTGTATCAAAATTGCACATGTGTCATTTGGTACTCTACATGCCTGTATCAACATTATATATGTATCGTTTGATTATTCTGGCAGATATGTCAAAAAATGTAGCGGTTGCAAAGCGCCTACTCTTGTTCGGAATATAAAAAAGAAGCTTTCCGTATAATAACATGACAACCGCTGATCGAGAGATCTCACCTATCCGCTAACCGGGAACGCACTGAGTAGCTCTGTGGGTTTGAGCCTGGGGTACTCTCACCAGTAGCTAGAGTAATGTGTCTGGCTCTATCAGAATTGTGTATGTATCGTTTTTATTCTATCCGGTTGTATATGAATTGTGCGAGAATGATTTGATGGTAAACTCTGTGTTATCTCAATTGTGCATATATAACTTGGTATCCTCGTACCCTCTAAGGATTTCGTGAAATACTTAATGGATTAGTGTTAAAGAAATGTAAGCACGCAGTTACAATGCCATTATGAGTTTGTTCACATTATTATGTTAATCACTATAATTTTTACAGTTATATTAAAACGTTTTATATACTCAGATGGCAATAATATCTAATAAAACGATTTCCATGTTAGTGTCATACAAATGTTTTGATTTAGAATGGATATCCAATTCGCCTATTTGAATATCAGTTATGATATATCAATATTTCTAATGTCTGTAATTATCGTTCCTTTCAAATGTACTTTTACTGTGTATATTATATAAGACTCACCACAATCAAATAACGGGTGCAGATGACATTTTCATGCAACGATGGTTGATTTACTTTTAATTATATATAATTAATTTGATTTTAATTTGACAGACGCCATGTTTATTTCTTCTGATGTTCTTAGCCCTCAACTTCTCTTGATTTTTTATATGAATTTTATTGCAGAAAAGAAGAATATAGAAAACGAAATAAGGAAAACAATATAGTGAAAGCTAATCCTTATTGGCCTATAGGTATAGATATACATAGTACATACTTATTTGTTTGACATATATTTGGAAGACATATTTCTTATAGTATTTTTAACCTGGAAAAAAGTAGGTTTTACCTGACATTATTTGTCTTTCCATGAGTATTCTATCTTTAATAGAAACGACCATAAAAAGTATTGAAATATTGTATAGTCTGACACGTTCTGAGTAGTACATATTCAACAACATGATCAGATAATACGTATCCTTTAAGCGTTCTAGAAACGCGTCATGCGCACTTAATTATATATCTACGTTTTTATTAGACACGGGAGTATGAAAAGGTTAGTTTATTGCTAGTCCTATCAGAACAGTGAATCCACTTAAATAAACGTTAGAGAATACCGAAGGGTCAATCACAAATAGACAATCCAGAGAAACTGTAAATAAACGTTAGAGAATACCGAAGGGTCAATCACAAATAGACAATCCAGAGAAACTGTAAATAAACGTTAGAGAATACCGAAGGGTCAATCACAAATAGACAATCCAGAGAAACTGTAAATAAACGTTAGAGAATACCGAAGGGTCAATCACAAATAGACAATCCAGAGAAACTGTAAATAAACGTTAGAGAATACCGAAGGGTCAATCACAAATAGACAATCCAGAGAAACTGTAAATAAACGTTAGAGAATACCGAAGGGTCAATCACAAATAGACAATCCAGAGAAACTGTAAATAAACGTTAGAGAATACCGAAGGGTCAATCACAAATAGACTATCCAGAGAAACTGTAAATAAACGTTAGAGAATACCGAAGGGTCAATCACAAATAGACAATCCAGAGAAACTGTAAATAAACGTTAGAGAATACCGAAGGGTCAATCACAAATAGACAATCCAGAGAAACTGTAAATAAACGTTAGAGAATACCGATGTGTCAATCACAAATAGACAATCCAGAGAAACTGTAAATAAACGTTAGAGAATACCGAAGGGTCAATCACAAATAGACAATCCAGAGAAACTGGCAACATACGGTGCACAGGAGGAAGGAAAACAAAACACAAACACAACACAATATGTGTTGGACACCACTATATGCAAGCAAACACAAATAACGTATATAAGACATGAGCCCTCCTACAAACATCTGGTGATAAAGACGAAACGAACATCATTTATATACTGAACTCATAAATGACATCACAACACGGAACTCAGAACGTAAAGGCACATAATAGAACAACACAAAAAAATAAAAAGATTAGCAACACAGACACCACCAAAAACACAGGGGTGAACTCGTGTGTTCGCGAAGGGTATTAAAGACTTAGAAAAACTTAAAAAAAATGAAACTCTCTTCCCTCGCCCTTCTACTGAGGAAAGCCTTCGTATTTATCTATTTATCTATTTAGCGTTTGTATTCACAGAAGGAATCATATATATTCATACAGTGGTCATTTTCCTCATCCTTTGCATGGTCAAGATGTATGCTTTTAATAAAAACGTAGATATCAAATTTAGTGCGCACGACACTTAAGTATCGTTTCCTATCAAAATATGGGGAAACTTCGGATAGCATACGACTGGATAATTAAGATAATGTTGGTAAATTTAAAGAATTGCTTCGTTATATTCCGTCCTATTAACTCTCCATTGTGACATGAAATATATACGATCAATTACACTTGTCTACTTATCTATATTAATTAAATATACATGATGAACGTATAATATTATTATTGCGAATCGGCTTCATAATGTAATTACTATGTATCCAATACTGGTTCATACCACAGAGCTAAAAACGATTTATGGATCGAATGGCCATTATCATTTATTTATAACATTAAAACGCACAGATGATCATGCTCATTTTTATTACGAAACATGAACTCTCTGAATTATACAAATATAAATATTCATCAATGATATAATTAATCTAACAAGTACATGTACTTTTGACAAGGTTCAAAGTTCATAGTAATAACCTGCAATTTGGTGGTTATTGTGGATTGGTTGAACTGATTAGTGCAATGCAATATAAAGAATAATTACTTAAGAAATAAATCATGGAAGCCAGAATGTGTTGGGAGTTTTAACATGGATTGGCGGATATCAGTATTTTATCCCGAGCCAGAAGCGAGGGATAAAATTTACTAATATCCGCCAATCCATGTTAAAACTCAAAACACATTCTGGCTTCCATGATTTATTTCGATTCTGATATGTCTAAGAGTACAAATACGGTAGGATACTTTGATTGGAAGACGGTAATTTATATATACGCTTGCGGAAAATGTCGCACACAATTTATGTAACTATAATAGGCATTATTCGGGTTACAATTTATGCTGCCAATGGAAAAGTCGGTCACATTCAACGGCGCATGTGCTAATGAGATTATACCGAATGGATAACTCGCTCGTTTGTTAACAAAGCGAAAGAAGGAGGTCATGCTAGAATTGTAGATAACATACACCATTTTATATGACATATGACATTTTTGTATTGTTCTCGCACTCGATCGAACCATATTAATATAGCGATCGAATAACACTGAGGAAAATGGAATCCCATAAAAGCGCTTAATGTATATAAACGTTCGAGAATACCGAAGGGGCAATTAAAAAATGGACAAACTGGCAACATAATGTACACAAGACGAAGACAAAATAAACAACAACAAAAAACACAACGCAATATGTGTTGGACACCACTATGTACAAACAAACATAAATAACGTAAATAAAACATGATCCCTCCTACAAACAAACATCAATAACGTAAATAAAACATGATCCCTCCTACAAACAAACATAAATAACGTAAATAAAACATGATCCCTCCTACAAACAAACATAAATAACGTAAATAAAACATGATCCCTCCTACAAACAAACATAAATAACGTAAATAAAACATGATCCCTCCTACAAACAAACATAAATAACGTAAATAAAACATGATCCCTCCTACAAACAAACATAAATAACGTAAATAAAACATGATCCCTCCTACAAACAAACATAAATAACGTAAATAAAACATGATCCCTCCTACAAACAAACATAAATAACGTAAATAAAACATGATCCCTCCTACAAACAAACATAAATAACGTAAATAAAACATGATCCCTCCTACAAACAAACATAAATAACGTAAATAAAACATGATCCCTCCTACAAACAAACATCAATAACGTAAATAAAACATGATCCCTCCTACAAACAAACATAAATAACGTAAATAAAACATGATCCCTCCTACAAACAAACATAAATAACGTAAATAAAACATGATCCCTCCTACAAACAAACATAAATAACGTAAATAAAACATGATCCCTCCTACAAACAAACATAAATAACGTAAATAAAACATGATCCCTCCTACAAACAAACATAAATAACGTAAATAAAACATGATCCCTCCTACAAACAAGCATAAATAACGTAAATAAAACATGATCCCTCCTACAAACAACTGGATATAAAGACCAACCGAACATCGTAATTATGCGGAAACATTGCATTGGACATCATATGCGGCACACTACCAGAGGAATATACTACAATATAGACAAACAACAATCATGAAAAATTAAATGAAACCGAACAAAGTGCAAAATGGTGGGAGTGAAAACAGGTGCTTCGATAACAACCCATCCTTAATATATTACTGTAGGTGTGTTAATTGTAAACTAGGTTTCTGTATGACGGATTTTGTGGATGCTTTATAGATCACCTGTGGACTTTATTTCAATTCTCACTTTAGATTCAGAACACAATGGACACAGTTCCTCTATAGAAATTCCAGTTGTAGTATCTGCTGTATCTACTGGTGTTTCAGCAAACAATTCTTCCATCCACGAACCGCCGAAGACATTGCCTTTACAAAAACCAAAGAGAAGAATGCTACCAAAAACTCCTGTAAGTTTACAATAAAAATGTAGTACCTACTGGAGGCATTGGATAAATGGATGAATATTTAATCCAATGTATTTATTTAATACTATGTAACAAACGTACCAAATAAACAATTCTTACTCTTTTATCTCTATTCAATCAATGTTCAGCATCAATAATTATATTCCTTTACAATGACAAAAAGCTGTCTTTTGCTATTGTTTCTTTGGATCTAAAGATAAGTCTACATGTAAGTACCAGAGAGAAATTTAAATGTTAATGTACGTTTAATGGAAGCAAATGAAAGGGGAAAACTACTATTTGATGATAAGACAATATTCCATTTGTGCTATTTTGTTTTAGTTGGAGATTAAAAAAGAGGATCGACCCGTCACAGGCAAAGTTCATTTTAGCTTATGTTATAATGATGATGATGAATGTTTATCTGTAAATCTTAAAAAAGCAGAGACATTGAAACATCCAGACAGACTCTCCGTATCTGATATGAATCCAATAGCGATGGTTCATATCCTTCCGGATAGAAGGTAAAATATTGATGATATTTTTACATTAAATATCTGTGAAATGTATTTCAATAATTTCTGTCATTTGATACCACTCTCAAAGAATTTGAATCCCAATTTAGTGTCTAAGCAATGAGAACTAAAAGCATACGTAAAAATATAATATGACAGATAAAGCATTGCAACACACATTGAAAAAGATGATATGACCCAACGGTAATAATATGACTATGATTTACATCACACTATGTTTAGATCTCGCTTGGGTGTTGCAAACATTGCTAGAACAGAAATGGATAACTATTGAACACATTTCTCAACAATAAGCAAGAGGAAAGGTGATATGATTTATGAGTGTGTTGTCGAAGAACATCGAAATTCAATACATGATTTGAAATGTCCCAAGATATTTTTGTCATTGTCAATATCTATTAGACAAATATATTGGTACGGAGCAGGTTAAGCATCTGAGGATTGAAATGTTATAAAACATTATTCAGCAGAAACGCCTGAATAATTCAATTACTTGTTTTTAACATTAAACAGAGAGTTCAAATGTCAGATGAAATATTCATCTAATGGGACATTAAAATGCAACACAAGAGTGGGAAACACATTCAGGTGAACGCCATCCAACATGAAAACGGGAGTGAGCTCACGTTCACTGAAACGGTCAGCATTTCCCTTTTTATTTATATACTTGTCCAATTGAAATAGTTCAAACGTTAATAGTGTAATGAATTTAGTAGTAAACACAATGTTAAACACGTGAACCGCCTTTCTGTAAAACTGCATATCCCACCCTTTCCTTTCGTAAATGCAGGAGAAAGTGAGAGTATTTTTTTGTTTTGGAACTATTTACTAAAATTATTCATCAAATACATGTAGAATAATTCCATACATCAACAACTAGTATAAAACAAGGGATCAAATATACCATAAGAAAAGTAAAAATGTTTCAGAATACAAATTCAAGATGTATTGCAAATAATTCAAAATCCTTGCATTTCCACTTTAATATTAGTATCAGTCAGACTTTTGAACACCTATTTGTCTACGAATTATTTAGATATTTCTCAGTTGCTGTCTTTTATTGATCTCATCTTATCTTATTATCACCTTCTACGACCACGTTTTTCTAGCCAATGAATGTAAATTGGACCGTTGCAGTCTTAGGGATATTCTCTTTTGTATAATTATGTATGACATTTATAGATATTACGCTGGATTAAACAAGTTGGTAATAAGATGCATCAGTTTATATTAAGTGTGAAATTGTAATGTAAAACGTGTACATAGCATACTTGCAGAAATTGCGCAAATGAATCATAATGATGTTAAATGAATATTTTCGTAAAAGATTAATATTTTATCGATTCATAATTACCATAGTTCAGTTCTGTGTACATACCTGTGAAGCTATCCTGTCAATTGTCATTAGTTTATAATACCAGGGTGAAATTACAATCAAAATAGATAACATGTAAAAGTACTCGATTTACAATAATAAGTATGAAGGTAGACGAAGATAAAAGAATATTTCATCCTTGACAGGTCAGACCAAAAACTATTAATACAACTAAGGTTCTCCTTCCTCATGCTTTAGTGACCTTAGCCGATTTTTGCTGTCATGCTTTAGGTCCTCTGGTGTTATCACTCCCAAAATTTAAAGTTATTTGGCTTTCCACTCTTTTGATTTTGAGAGTACCTGGTGAAGGTTTCTATAGGAACGCGCCGTGCGCACTAAATTTGATATCTACCTTTATATTGTATTTGCTTAATACCCTATAATCAAGGTCGGGGCAAACGAGTCTTTTTTAGATTTGAAAGTTTTGCTATCAAAAGGAGGTCATATACCTGGCTCTGTCTGTGTCACTTTAAAAAAAAATAACGGCTGTGAATTTCCACAAGGAATTACTAAGAGAGAGTTGCAAATTTTTATTAATCACTCCACAGATAGAAAATTGTCTCTATTTCGTTTGTTATAGACATAGAAGATTGTGAACTTCCCCTTAAGACTTGCTAAGTATGTTTCTGTGATAAGCTGATCTCACAACGGACTCTACTTTTATATCTTGTATGTCAGAAACAAATGTTGCATGATAAAAGCATTTAACTATATTTACTTAGTGGGGATTGGTGTGTTTTATTTTGGGTAATAATTAGTCCTCGTATTATTGATTTGAGATATATTAATGTAAGATTTGCTATTTATTGCAATTGAACTATCATCCATATAGGCTGTTTGACATTTCATTATTTACGTGTACATTAGTATATGTTGATCTCTCATTTTAAAACTTTGATTTTTATGTTCTGCTTTTATGATCAACAATGATAAATCGAATAAAGCATCCACGTCTTTGATATTTATTTGGATAGTATGTATGTGTTAACCTGTGAATACACCACCATCATAATACTGAATAATAGGCAGTTATCTGGAAATTCATATGAATATTCCACTCCCTGGCGTGGGTTGAAATCTAGCGCTGCAATATTTCTACAGCAACACTGATTTATATGAGAATAAAATATGACTTACATTTTCCTATCGTCATTATTTCAATAAGAAAACATTAATTATCGAAGTTTTAACTCATATATGGGTTTATCAAGCAACTATTAACTGTTAACTCAGATATGGGTATATCAAGCAACTATTAACTGTTAACTCAGATATGGGTTTATCAAGCAACTATTAACTGTTAACTCAGATATGGGTTTATCAAGCAACTATTAACTGTTAACTCAGATATGGGTTTATCAAGCAACTATTAACTGTTAACTCAGATATGGGTTTATCAAGCAACTATTAACTGCTTCAAAACAACAACCGATTGACTTCAATACAGTTTTTGAAATCGAAAGACATGAAACACATTTGAGTTTACGTGGTGACGTTACTTTCTGGATAAGTTCTCAACAACAAATGGGGGGTTTCAGTTGTTAAAACGTTGTTCTACCAATGTAAAAATGAATTATTGATTGTAGATCTATGGTCAATTTCAAATATCAAGAATACACATTAACAAGCTTGTGTGGATGTGACACACACGTCGTCTACAGCTATAGATTGTAACCTATATCAGTTTAACTTCCAGTTTGTGGACGTTATTGTTGTCCCTTTCTTTTGTTATCTTATTTCCGTTTTGTAGATATAGTTCACATGTATTTTGACTCCTTTGACGAAATAGTTATAATTAGCGTTCTCGACCCTAGTGTGGTAGATCGTACGCTCGAGTTCCGGTCGGGTCAAACAAAAGACTATAAAACTGGTATTTGCTGCTTCTTCGCGGAGCACGCATCATTAAGGAGTAAGAATATAGATTAGCTGAGTCCGATTGGTGCAACATGTATACCCACAAACCGTTGTTTGAGTAATCTAGCACTATAAAAAAAAATTCAACTCAGCATGTTGGTCTAGTACCAAGCGGACATCATCATTATCTATTGGACATGTAACTTCTTCTATTATAATAATTTAAAAAAAATGATAATAATAAATACATTATTTTAAGAGGGCAACACAGTTAACATAAACCTAATCTTCCCTGAGAGCCTTGAAGAATGAAAACAAATACAATAATACAAATGTCAATACATTATTAATATACCTGGTAATTTGTATTCAAACCACCCACATAGACACACAACATGTTTTATACGATATACTAAAATATAGTTGAAAATTGTTAATTTGATGTTAAACAACAATCACACACTCATTTCCCGGATTATTTATTTGTACTGTTCCCTTTGCATTTTTCTTTTACGTTTGATACCTTCAACATATTAAAATGATTTGCTGTAATGGATTTGAACCACAGTTCACCATGAATGTTGTTATCAGAGATAAAGTGCATCTTTTAATATTTCGTCTTTCTTTCAGTTCATTTCCTCCATATGAAACAATTCCACAGTTTAATGTAAAGTCACCGGTCTGGGACGAAACTTTCAATCTTTTAGATTTATCTAAATACGAGGTAAGATATTTGTAAATAACCTAAGTGTTTGTAAGTTGTTTAAATTTGATTTGCCACCGTTAGTTAGGAATAAATTGAAAAACAGAAGATACCACACCGTCGAACCAATATCAAAATCGTAGAAAGAGGCAAAATCGATACTCCTAACACAAAAATACATGCTTGCTCACTTTCCTGGCATGGTACAGGCACTTAAATAAAAAGTGAGTTTGTA
Organism: Bathymodiolus brooksi; assembly: GCA_963680875.1. NCBI lineage: Eukaryota > Metazoa > Mollusca > Bivalvia > Mytilida > Modiolidae > Bathymodiolus > Bathymodiolus brooksi. The sequence goes on from OY804575.1 coordinate 123,404,027, forward strand.
AAAGTATAATTCATTGGAACATGATTGACTATTACTTCATCATTTGGTCCTGTGCCTGGTATTAATTACGTTTTCATGTATATATTGAACTATAGAAGTAAGTTTATGTATTTGGAAACGTGCTTACATGTTAATTTCAAATACATTTCTAACAAAATGTATGTTTCAACAATATCAACTGATGTAAATGCAATACCATATAACTACATAAGTAATTATACATTACAGTTGGAAGAGAAGTCATTAGAAGTTACAATATGGAACTATGTAGCACGTGACTATGAATTTCTAGGAGAAATTCTGCTTGACTTGGCTGATGCTAAGCTTAATAACGAAGTGGTTGTGTATGATCTGCAAGATCATGATGAAAATAGTTCCCCATTACCGGTCAGACGACGTCGAGAATCTGGCTCAGACATTACAGCAAGTAGTTTTATCAGTCCTGTAGAAACATCAAGCATGACATCCAGTCCTTGTAATTATGGTTCTCCGATTCTGAGCAGGGAGACTTTGAACAACACTGACAACAAATCAGAAGTAAAGAAAACACCAAAGCGAAAGAATAGTCCTGGTAAACAAAATATTTAATGAAATCTTTGCACATCAAATTCTATCAATGCACATTTTTGGCAAATGAATAATTAAAATGAAGGAGATGTAGCTTTAAATATGCTTTTGATTGAATTAGCTAATTACAAAATGATTCATACATATGCCATACTACGACTAGAAAATCGATTTAGTAAATGATATATATTAAAACCTACACAAATCTCTATTTTACGTCAGATCACTGTTTGAATAGCACCTATTATATGTATCAGAATCACATTGACGTATTGTGAAAATAGCTTATACGTCAAATTAATGAGATATTTATAACATGAGAATCAACACTTTCAATTACATATATAGGAAATTCATTTATATTACACATTATATTCATGGTTCATGTTTTTGTAGGTGGTTTTATTGTACCTCAGTATAAGTTTTCCTATAAAACAGATATGTCAATAAATATTATATTTACTGGTAAATCGTGCAATGAAGATTATTCACTTCTCCTGTACTACTCACCGGAGACGCGATATGTTCTCAATGAGCTTTTAAAAATCTTGATTCATTGGAGGAAACACTAACGAACATTCAAAATTCTGCGGATTTTTCCTATGCAAAACTAAAATCCAAAAACTCATAGACCATAGTATTATATTCGCATAGTCTCTTATGCTGTTTGGTATAATAAAACACTTATTGAGTGGATATTCGGATAATAATAAGTTTATTGTTCCCATCGATACCAACTATTGCCGTCGGCTTCGCACCTGGCAATATTTGGTGTTTTGAAGAACAATAAACTTTATATTACCCTCGTACCAGTCAATGAGTGTATATTATTGACGATTATTACTTTTTAAGGTTTTCTGGGGGAGTGGCCTGTGTTGTTGTTGGCTATATTAACGAATATTACTGGTATGGTTTCCCGATAGAGTGGTTCGTGTTGTTATCATTGGTTGTATTGACGATGATTATTGTTTGTTTTTCCGGGGGAATGGCTCGTGTTGTTGTAGTTGGTTGTATTGACGATGATTATTGTTTGTTTTTCCGGGGGAATGGCTCGTGTTCTTGTAGTTGGTTGTATTGACGATGATTATTGTTTGTTTTTCCGGGGGAATGGCTCGTGTTGTTGTAGTTGGTTGTATTGACGATGATTATTGTTTGTTTTTCCGGGGGAATGGCTCGTGTTATTGTAGTTGATTGTATTGACGATGATTGTTGTTTGTTTTTCCGGGGGAATGGCTCGTGTTCTTGTAGTTGGTTGTATTGACGACGATTATTGTTTGTTTTTCCGGGGGAATGGCTCGTGTTCTTGTAGTTGGTTGTATTGACGACGATTGTTGTTTGTTTTTCCGGGGGAATGGCTCGTGTTGTTGTAGTTGATTGTATTGACGATGATTATTGTTTGTTTTTCCGGGGGAATGGCTCGTGTTATTGTAGTTGATTGTATTGACGACGATTATTGTTTGTTATTCCGGGGGAATGGCTCGTGTTGTTGTAGTTGGTTGTATTGACGACGATTGTTGTTTGTTTTTCCGGGGGAATGGTTCGTGTTGTTGTAGTTGGTTGTATTGACGATGATTGTTGTTTGTTTTTCCGGGGGAATGGCTCGGGTTATTGTAGTTGATTGTATTGACGATGATTGTTGTTTGTTTTTCCGGGGGAATGGCTCGTGTTCTTGTAGTTGGTTGTATTGACGACGATTGTTGTTTGTTTTTCCGGGGGAATGGCTCGTGTTCTTGTAGTTGGTTGTATTGACGATGATTATTGTTTGTTTTTCCGGGGGAATGGCTCGTGTTCTTGTAGTTGGTTGTATTGACGACGATTGTTGTTTGTTTTTCCGGGGGAATGGCTCGTGTTGTTGTAGTTGGTTGTATTGACGATGATTATTGTTTGTTTTTCCAAGGGAATGGCTCATGTTCTTGTAGTTGGTTGTATTGACGACGATTGTTGTTTGTTTTTCCGGGGGAATGGCTCGTGTTCTTGTAGTTGGTTGTATTGACGACGATTGTTGTTCTTTAAGGTTTCTCGTAAAAAAAGTTCGTGTTGTTGTAGTAACTCAAAGAGATACAGACAATACAATGGCTTAAAAAAAGGGAAAAAAAGACAAGCAATGATCCACAAAGCAATACACAGAAAACTAAAGATTGAGCAACACGATTCTCACAATTACATTGGAGTTGAAATCCGGTTGCCCATAAGAGTGGTTCGTGCTGTGTAAAATTTCCTGAAGTAGTGTTCCTGTTGGTGTAGTCTGTTATATTGATGACCATACTGTTTACGATTTCCTGATTTCTCGTAGTGATTCGTGTAGTTGTAGTTGGTTATATTGGCGACTATCATTGCTTCAGATTTCATGGCTGAGTGGTTGATGTTTTTTGTTGTTGTGTACTTTCACTGTTTTAAGGTATCCAGGAGGAGTGGTATAGAGATTAGCCCATATAATAATTCTTCAGGAAAAGCAACCGATAAACTCTAATACTTAAGTATTGCCGTATGTCATCGTTCACATATTATTTAAATAGATAGATAAAAACCAAAAAAAGAGTAATAGACTAGCAATATACCACTGCTAGAACTAAGAACACCTCTATATAGAACCGATACCATTTGTTCATAGAAATCGGATATAAATCGATACTTTTAAGATTCTTTCTAAATATTGAATATATCTTTCAGGAATAGAGAGGCTGCACCGAGTGTATCAATCAGTGCCTTCTTCACCAACAATATCACCAGATACAAGCAAAGATATGCCATTTTATGACCAAAGTAAGTTCACAGTTCAATTTATTTTTTATCAACGCTTAAGATTTTGTTTTAAAGAAAAGAAGACAGTGTAATTTTAACATTATATTTCTGTTATTATCTGCCTTTTGTATTTCAATACAACATGTTTGCTTAAGGCAAAGCCCGAAGCTATTTTTTTGGAACTGTCAATGTCTCATCGGCAGCTGCGAATTTCTTTCTCATTTTCCATGCAACAAGTACAGTTTTACAAGAAACTGATTTGTAATACGTTGGTTTTATTGCCCACAAACACTTTTACATTATTTGTCTTTCCAGTCTTTTGATTTTGAGCATACCTGATGAAGGTTATTCCAGAAACGCGTCAAACGCACTAATTTTAATATCTAGGTATTTATTTTTATATTGAATAAACTAGGATTTTCACATTTAAATATGTCACAAATAAATTAGTCTATTTCATTCTGTTATATACTTTATGTCATTTAAAGAAAAAGAATAAAATTCAAAGTTGATCAACAGAAATCTATCAGTGTGTCAATTATATGTAGCATGGTAGTATTGATTTTACACCACCTTTAAACAAAAAAGAACCAAGAGTATCGTCCCATGTGTCGCTGAAGTACTCACCTTTCCAGATATAACTGTTCAAAATACTGGGGGTCATTTGCCTGATTTAATAGTATCCATGATCACGCTGTTGTCACCATTAACCTGAATATAAGAGACACAGCCATGTCAATTGGTTCGTGATTAATAGTTACTACTAGATGTTGCCATTAATTTGTGTGATAGTGTATGATCTTTTTCTGTTATGAGTATCTGTGTAGGTTTATTGTATTGTATATTGTATTTGTATTTCAATTAAGAATTAAAGTATCAAGGGCAGGGTTGGGATCACATTAACCTGCTTTACCCTCGCCAGATTTGTGTGCCTGTCTGAAGCCGGGACATAGAATTTCATCGGATAATATCACGGTATTTTTTTGTTCAATAATTTGAAGTGAGATGCTGTTGTTCGTTTTTTAATATCAATAGAATTGTCGACAATCACTTTTTTCATATTAAATAGAATGCATACCCTATAAATATTGGTGTATACAAAGCAGAAATGTTATTGTCTTTTTGTTCGATGATGTTCCATTTTGTCATTTTTCTCCAAAGTAACGAGTTCTACTATGTACCCGTCTTTATCGGTACATAGCCATTATAAGATATTGATATTTATTTATCCTTTAGTTCCTTACAGAGGCAGTATTTCTAGTAAAATGAAGAGAAGAGTGTCAAGTGCCATGGCAAAAATATCCTACTTTTCTCACACCACTGAACGACGAAATAGTCACCGTAAGTAGTGGTATTTAAACAAAAGCAAAGCAGAAACAACACAAAAAACACACACAAAAAAAACACACAAAAAAAACACACAAAAAAAACCTCAAAAAAATAAAGGACGTTCGGAACACATCTTTGAAATTGGGTAAAACGTTGATGTTGCATATATATTAACCTTGCTTTAACCTTCTTCTGTTTTCTCCGTCATAGAATTGGTTTTCATATAATTGTGACCAACTTACTTTAGTAACAGTGGTCGTTTCTATGAACAAGAACTTTAATTTTTCTTTCTTAAACATCACAGTAATTGCTTATCATAATCATAATGGGGAATTTATCTGTGTCTGCATAAAATGAAAGAAATACTACCATTAACTCGCAAATCTTGTTGAAATAATATGTGTCGATGCAACCAGCAATATGTATATCAGATCAACTGTGTTTTAAGATTTGATAGGATCTTCCAATACTAGTTATAAATACAGACATCTTTAATTTCCCGTTGCTGATAAGTTTAATTACTTTTTTATACCCCCATCCTCTGGTGTGGTGTAGTCAGTAAATGAACAATACTTTACCGAATTATAAAATCTTGTCCAAGTCAACACTAGCATAATTGAATATCAATCTATAACTTGATATACAATCAAGATTAAGGAACAATTGCTTGTATACGTCAGTACGATCATGTTCTAATTGACTTCGTTTACATTAAGAACAGACAGCTGTGTATACATATATCAAGCCAGGAGAAGCTTTTTGCACTTAGAAGAGACATATAAAAAATAGTATTCCCTTAGGACTAACATTGGAGCTTTACTATCGTGACTATTACAAAATGTGTCAACGAAAGAAATTGGTAAAATATGAAGAAAATACCCTGGTGAATTTTAAGTAAATTTAAGTATTAACTTGCCATTTATTGTCTACTTACTTCCTGGAGGACAAATACGCTGTGGTATCAGAATATTAAGAAAGATCTAAATTATTAATTTAGTTAATAACATTTTACATCTTTTAATGTCAGATTATTTCTGAGAATAGCTGACAAAAAAAATGTTTTCTTAACTACTAGGTAAATTAACTAGATTTTGCAATGGAAAGGAAACTAAAAATGGCTGCTATATTTGATAAATATCACAATCAACATTTCAGTGGTCGAAAATCCAGTCATGCTAAATTCAATATATTAAAAAAAAATTGCATGGACTTTCCTTGTACTCATTATCTGGGTGTTAATAAATGATTCCATTGCAGTTTTTGCTGTTGCCTCTGGATATCTAAGAAGCGTTGTGATCCGATTTATTGGTTGAACCCCACCACATTTGTGTGCCTGTCCTTACCCATGCCAGATTGTCATCACCCTTCTATCATTTGACATTTCCATGTTTATGAGGTTTGGGGTTTGTCATAGCTGTAGATCTTGTTATAATGGTTGTTTTTATTGTCGACCATTACTTTATACGGGAAGCGATAATTACACATTATTTTTTACGATTAAGTATCTGTGCGTTATTTGCCTGTTTATTGGAGATGTCCATTGTTTTTGCAAGTTATTTCTGTTTTTATTGTTGTAAGCTCTTGGATCTCAGATCCATTGCATGTTTGTGATGAGTGGGGTATATGATAAAAATCTATTTTTATTTATTAATGTAAACATAATATAACGATGTAAAGTCATAAAGAAGAGAAGGTTAAGGTGTTTCATGCCACTTTCAACAATATTTCAGCTATATCGTTGCGGTCAGTTTTATTGGTGGAGGAAACAGGAGGACCCGGCGAAAACCACCGACCTGTCGCAAGTCACTGACAAACTTTATCACATAATATTGTATCGAGTACACCTCGTCTGAGCTGGATTCGAACTCACAACCTCATAAAGAGGAGGAGGTGTTAATCAAGATTTATTTTTTTCTTCACAGAAGTAGAAAAAGAATCATTAGCTAACAGAAGTAAAAGTGCTGGTGACGTCATATCTCAAATTATCAACACTCCATGTAGGTTTTTACAATATTCTTGTTTTATTTCTCTGACGTATTCTAACTATTTATGAAATACTTGTTAACGATTGTTACTATTTCTCCGAAATTCTTGTTATAATATATTAAGACAAATGATAAGAAGATACCAAAGAGGTAATCAGAATCCGTAAGTAGAAGAAGGACAGACTACACAATGGCCAAAAGAAAATGGATACATTGTAGTCAGTTATTTGGTTTTTCCCTTAAGTTGTCCTAATAAAGATTTTCCAATTGATTAAAAATGAAGAAAAAACTATATATCTTACACATGGAGATGAAATTAACTTTTAAGAAGATTTTTATTGTTATATATAATACAAGTGATATTAACATCAATATCGAAAATGAATACAAGAACTATCATGAATTCAATCGATAAGCATTAAAATGCAAGCTGGTTTCTTTAGTTTGAACATATTTTATTAATTAATTCAATATAACATTACAATATTCAGCTATATACATTACATAATAAGAAGTAATTAATAGGATTGGGAAACAAGTTACACGAACTTATATTAATCCCTATCCGTAGGAATAAATTTCATTTATAATATACTGTAAATCTCTAAGGGGAGAAGCAAATAGAACTAACTAATAAGATTTGATATAAATTACAGAAGGTATAAGAAGATAAAACAAAGAAATGGATCAGGTTTCTTTATATAGCATATGTTTAAGTAATAAATAATCTATGGCAACCCGTAATTTATTGGGGATTTTACTGTTGACATTTTGGTAAAATGTTTATCATGATTGGAGCACAGCATATTTAAAATATAAAAGCAGAGGATGAACAAAGGAATCAGACAATCAATCAGTTTTGTATGGACACGATCACACCCAGTAATTTACATATTACCATCAACAGTATTTTAATCTAATTAGCATTGGTTATTTTAGGTATTGCTCACTCAAAAAGGGTTTGGGTTTTAAACTGTATCGTTGTTGAAATAGTAATTTCAATGATATATTAGTTATGTCATAGAGCAATACAGAAACTATCATTATAGCTCAAATAGAAGTAGCTATGTAGCACCTGGTATCCTACCTGTTGTCATTATCTAGTTTGCTATGTTCGATTTTTTTTCTCTTCTTTTTCTTTCGTTTAATTCTGAGTATTTACTGAGGTTTTTTTTTTATTGTATGCCTGTACACGGAAACTTTCTTTTTTATTCATCATAGCCCACTCAAGAAAAAATTATAAAGATTTATGACTGCAGTATATCTATTGTAAATGACGATTTTTTTTAAATTTTCCATTGTATTGAGTAGTTATGTATAAAAATAACTGAAATTTATTATCTTCCTGGTTTTACTTGGAGATTTCTGCCATTAAGGTTTTAAATGACAAAAACGAATTTTCTCATAAATCATGGTGACATTTTGAGATATTGGAAAGGTTTATTAGTAATATTAAGTGTCTTAAAAACGTTTGTAAGTGGAGGGATATAACAGTTGATAAAAGGATAGAGACAAATTGTGAAATATATGTATTTTTGTTTAAATAATTCCTAAAAATAAATATTTTAAACGGCATAATGAATGTTGTTAATTTTGACATACAAGAAACTATGATTCTGCAATGAGATTAGTGTCTGTAGATAGAGATAATCATGGTAAAGCGTCTTACTTCACTTGGTCATAGTCACTCTTCGTTATATATACAGACAATAATTAATAGTTTCGTGGATTGACAGATATTTCTGTTTGTTTTTTAAGCTCCAAAGCATTCCATACAGAATACGATAGTGTCTTGTGCCACCAGCAACAGTAGCTGTTACGATAATGACAGTGATAAAGAAGAACTACAAAGGTAAGATTGTCTTGTAATTAGTCTGTATATATTTGAGAAAAAACATTCATTATATATACAGTCAAACCTGTATATAAAGACCACCCAAGGGAATCTGAACATGTGGCCTTTATGAACAGTTGCCCTATACATGTTAAAATTATATGTACTATTAATAAATGGGGGAAATGAGACTGCCCTTTATGACAGTGATTTGTTAAATAGAGGTGCTCTTTAAGACATGTTTGACTATATATACAAGGTATACGTTTATGAATAATGTTTGTTATTCGGATTGATCAGTGAAATCGTTGACAATCGCAGTTAATGTGTGCATGCAATAAAAAATGGAGATGCTTTGTAAAATAAAAATACCAAATAACAGTCCCAAAATCCAGTCATATGTTTTAAAGGTCTGTTGTTTACTAGTAAACCTAAATCCATAAACGACCCTTCAGTGAACAAAATTAGGAGAGATTTTTTGTTTTGTTTTGTTAACTATACAAGTAGCAAGATGTTTACTTGTTCTGACTCTCCTGTATTTCATGGTTCCGTCATCATATTGTGTCATTCATTTCTCAACTGATTTCATTAAATCGTTGTTCCGACATCATATTTTTTCGTTATTCATTTCTTTATTATATATGTGATAACTTACCTCACCAATACGGATGGTAACTGAATTGTCTGCGAAATACCACAAATTTGTTGTGTATATAAATTTGTTTGTTTTTTAAGTGATTGTGGTGATTTTATTTTACTGTGTTGAAATTTGCGGCTCGTTTTTTCAAGTATTCATTATTTGTTCAAAAATGACTTGTCAAATTAGAATTATAGAACATTATATACCAACAACTAGCAAAGTTAATTGAATTAAGAAATGATGTTAATATTAAGAACCTCGAACAAATATACGGTTTAAGATTATTAAGATTATAATTTGTATAATTTGGAATATGGAAAGGGTAAATATAGATAAAAAAAAGAATCAAAATTATAATAACATTTAAAGTTGAAAATTTCAAACTTATTTTAACTGTTTCAAGTTAAAAATGTGATGACTCCAAACAAGTATCGTATTTGAGATGCGAGTTGGGATGGCTAAGGTGACCTTATCTGATTTTGGCTATCGTTTGTGTTTAGGCCCTTTGGTTTTATTGTTACCAAAGCATTTTATTATACTTTACATAAACGAAGTATGTTTGAAATCGTTCATTTGAAATACATTTTCCATTCCCTTTCAAATTAAGACTGCAATATTTTTTCTACGTTTTATTATCTTCAATCTTCCAAATTATTTGTGTCATATTGTCAAAAATTATTGATGTTAACTGTCAAATGTGATAAATGATTTGCTGCAAAGACATGCAAAGAATTAAATGAAGAATACCTGATCACTGAAAGTGCAAGAGATGGATTAACATAAGCTCGCACGCTTTTTTCCAAATCCATATTTTCACATTTTGAAATGATGGCATATTATGCATCATTTACATTTTTTCTAGAATAAATATTGCTTAAATTTGCTACATGTAGGTTAGTTATTACCAATCATATTGTTATTTTTCTGCAATAGTTTGAAATGTTTCATTTTTAAATTAGATATACAAGCTTATCAATGATGAAAACAGAGCTGTAAGCTCTATCTTTTGATGTTCTAAATATACTCTTTCTACCATTAAAATAATTTTGAACCTAGTTAAATATTAATTTAAAAGCCGATTGTTACTCTTAATATAAGAACTATTATGTGTTACTTGATTTTATATTTACACATTATTTTATTTCAGAGATAGACTTGCCTCTGTAGATCGACCTCCTCCAGATGGAGATGATATAACATCAATTCTAGGTTCATCACAAATACCTCCCAGGCCTGCAAGTGGTATGTTTTAATTATATAAATAGGCGATAATCTTCTCGTCTGATGTAAGATTTTGTAAGTGCAACAATTATTTCACCTGAATGGGTGAGATTTATTGTGTCATTGTTTTACTGTTATTTTTCTCCAGAAAGTTGGCATTATCTATCATCCATGATTGTATTGCTCCTATCCCTTAGACTTTACAGTCGCATGATCTTCACGGCACAAATTTACTCTTTTTTTTTTAAATCAAACGTTTGTCTATAAAATCGACATTAAAGCAAATATACAATCCAAGTTGTGTTATGCAAGATTATATATATGCAACAAATATTTAATTACTTTCGAATTAAAGATCAAAAGCTTATTAATGATGGGGGTCGTATTGGTCGTTATCATATGGTAATTGGATTTAAAACTACCTATGTAATCGCGATGTGTACTCGATACAACGCTATGTCATACAGTTTTTCAGTGACTTGCGGCAGGTCAGTGCTTTTCTCTGGTACTCCGGTTTCCTCCACCAATGAAGCTGACCCCTAATATATAGCTGGAAATATTGTAATAAGTGGCATTGAACACCATAACCCTAACCCTTAGTAATTATGAGACCAGTTTTATTTGAGGATTTCGCTGAATATATCTGGTTTCTTATAAGACTGTTTACAAAGTAAGATATTGTGACGTTTCCTAGAAGTGTAGGTTATTTTCTAGGTCAAACATCGATTATCACCGTTCAATGAGATTGTCGTGGAAAGGGACGGTCCGACCAAACGAAAAGAAAAGAATAATAAAAGCTTAAACAATGCGAATTCTCATAAAAGAAAATGTAATGAAACCATGTGCTTCCGACAGCTTCTTCCTTCACATATATGGACAAAATCGTTGAGTGCCGATGTCAGAGGAAAATGTAATGAAACCGCCATGGTAGCAATCATTTGACATATGATCTTTTCTAGATGTATTGCACTAGATCTGTAAAAAAAAAAAGCGACAATTTGCAAAACCTTATTATTTGGCATACATTGATATATAACATGTCATGCTTAACATTTGATTAATTATCTTCCTGGATATATTTTTGTCTGCAATTGTTTTGATTGTTTGCTTACTTTTTGCATTGCTCCGTCATACGAATCAATGAAGTATATTTGTTATTGTAGAACAACTGGTTTGTGGTAATATACGATTAGGTTTCATGGTATCGAAAGGACAACTAGACATAGATGTGATCAACGCATCGGGATTAAAAAACGGAAGCGACTTGCCTCCACCAGGTTAGTCTTATTTTGCCCTATCAATTTTCATTAATGTATTATGTTAAACCTTTCCCCCTTTCAAGTTTTCATAACAGACAGCACACATGTGTAGCTTTTACGAGGTATTTCAGTATTCGCTGGCCAACAAACAGCTTGATTTTCATCACTGATTTTTAGAGTATTCATACAGATGTTTACTGATAAAACAAAATAAGCATTTTCTCTATTCGAACACTGAGAACAAATAATCATTGAATGATAAATATAACTGACTGAGCGGTATATACGCCCACATGAGCTTCTCCTTTGAAATGGTGATCAAATAACTATGTTTATTGCAGTCTGTGAAATCCATGCAATATAAATATTTCATTTTGCAAAGCACTAATAGCCAGGTGAGCAATAACAGGGTTTAATTTCAAGTGGTTTTAATGACGTTCGTATATTTCTATGGCAATATTTTAATAGTTCTTTTGCAATATAGATTACATGTTAAATGTAATGACTTTCACATAAGAAATTTGAAGAAAATGCATTTATTACAAAATATAAACTCTTGGATCCATAAAAACACTTTAGCACCACCACTTGAAGTGCTTGTACCAAGTCATGTGTATCTATTTTGTTTCGACGATTTGTCTGTTGGAGTGTAGAACTGTAACTGTTTTTCATTATATTATTGTGTGACACAGATCTTGATGTTTGTACATTTTTCTGAAATATGATTTTTTAATTTTTTATTTTAACCATGTCGATCATGGGTTGGCAGGTATAAGACATATTTTGCGTTTGTCGTTATCGGAAGCTATTGGAAATACTTCAATAAATTTATTTCAGATACATATGTGAAAACTTATCTAGTGGAAGGTACAAAAATCATACAAAAGAAGAAAACAAATGTCGTGAAAGGTTCCTTTGAACCAACGTATAGAAAGAACATCAAATACTCAGCCTGCAACATACATGGTAGGAATATCAAGGTAGGACATTAAACTAGAGCTTATTTGGTAGAATGATCACGTAATACATATAGCCAATGTTGTGCAAATGAGACAAGGAGAGCATCCTGAATTTTGATTTGCTCAAATTTTGTGCATAACTTAGATTTTGAGCTTACCCGATGAAGGTTATTCCATAAACGCGTCGTGCGCACTAAATTTGATATCTACGTTTTTATTAGATCACTATTTATACATTCCTGCACTTTGAATTAAGCAAATTTAAATATGTACTACGATACGATGCCCCTTTATTGCAATTCTTGAGCAATGTTTTAGCATTCTTGCCTACACATATGCAAACTTTGTTCCAATTCTTGAACAGAGTTGATTATACAGTAGATGTATATCAGGATTCAGTCATACAATATGAACCAATATGTGGTCTGGTTATTCCAGGGAAAAAATATATTTGATACAATTTGGCCAGGATGATTGTCAAGTGATGTTTTCATACAATTTTGGCTTATTGTGACTTTGTTGTTTTAAGATATTCCCTAGGTGAGAGTGTCTAGGGCAATTTGGAACAATGATAGCATCCTAAATTTGTTTTAAGCACATCAGTGCTACTTGGGCATTACTAATTACTATTTTTAGTGACTTTACATGTAGTACAAACATGTAGTTCTTGAAAAGTGATAAAAAAGAGATCAAGTTGGCAAATTTTGATTTCAAATAAAAACATGACTCCTTCTACAAAACATTTTAAATTTAAATTTTATATTACTTTTTATAGGTAATTGTGTGGGCACGGCAGAAAACATTTGACAAGAAGATAAATCTAGGAGAGGCCATTATTAAGCTTGATGGTTTAAACTTGAGTGAACATACTGTGTCATGGTACAAACTATTTCAGACTGGTGCTACAGACTATGGATCGAATGAGTCATTGTCCTTCTGGTAGAGAACTTGGAACTATTAAGAAGTTACAGACTATTTCCCTTTATAACGTTCTGGTAGAGACCTTTCAATCAATGGGACTACTAGGAAGTCACAGAGTTATTGCTCTTTATAATGTTAGTCTGATTAACATAGCAATGACATTATCATTTTGGTGCAAAGTTAAATTTTACTATTGTGTATATATGTGTTGCCACACCGTAGAATGAAAGGTCAGATCGTAGAATGAATGGTCAGATGGCGGAATGAAAGGTCAGATGACAATGACAGGTCAGATGGCAGAATGACAGGTCAGATCGTAGAATGAAAGGTCAGATGGCGGAATGAAAGGTCAGATGACAATGACCGGTCAGATGGCAGAATGACAGGTCAGATCGTAGAATGAAAGGTCAGATGGCGGAATGACAGGTCAGATGACAATGACAGGTCAGATGGCAGAATGACAGGTCAGATCGTAGAATTAAAGGTCAGATCGTAGAATAAAAGGTCATGTCATAGAATAAAAGATCAGGTGACAGAATGAAAGGTCAAATGGCAGATGTCGCATAGCTTTAAAATACTACGAGTTGTGTTTTTTTTTATTTTCTTACCAAATATTGGTATGCGATGTTTATTATCGATTATATTTCTATGCATCCCTAATTATTTTTGTAAATCAAATATGTAGGTGCAAGATAATAGCAACATGATGAATTTTCAACAAGGAGTGTCAATTTTTTTCAAAGAAACTTTAATAAGGAATTCTTTTTTTTAATGTTAGTAATACACATTGTTTTATTTAATAATAAAATATATCTGGTTAAATGTAAGATGGGTACGACTAACTCACAGAATATGAATGACAAAAGTAGAAGGTCAGAGGTCAAGTCACATTGTCAATAACTTGCAAGGAACTTAACGTTCTCCGTACCCGAAGGCTTATTTCAATGTCCCGTCCTATGGGCGGATTGTGTATTTAATAATTTTTAGACGGTTGTATTCGGATAACAGTTTCTGTACCTCGGGGCATAGAATGCACAAGACATAGTAAAATGTCAAGCAAAATACCAAAGATCAAGTGAAATATACAATACATAACTCTTAGCCAATGTAAAATGTTCAATTCAGATCCAATATAGAATGGCATTGTCACGTGAAACGTAACATGTGCAAGCCAACGTAAGCTTAGAATACGGAGATTTAATTATATGTAGAATGACATTGGGTTTGTTAAACGTAGAATGCTGAAGGCCAAGATAAATGTAAAATTGCTAAGTCAAACTCAATTGTAGAATGCCCACGAAAAGGTTAATATAATGTATAATCTGCATAACATTATACCAGACAGTTAATCGCAACAAGCAAAGAGGAATACCAAAGTAATACAGCTGATTTGAATACCAAGACGGATTTCTAAAATAGTGTGGTATTGTTTTACACTCCAAAATCAAATATATATATCAAATATTAATCAAACTCTTTTCTCAGTTGATAATTGTAAACTAATATATTTATACGTATAAGTCATAAGCTGTCAATGCCCATATACCCAGTGCCTTAGTATAATAATACAAAACACCATAGTTTTACTGTTTTCTGTATGTTTATCAGTTAAGTAAGCTTATTATGTTATTGTAGAATAGAAAACATTTAATGTTACGAGATTTTGATGTTAAAAGGTCATACTAGGAATATATTGTTAAATTTTATTTTCAAGCATCTTCATTAATAATTGAATTTGAATTTGAATTTTGGTGTTTAACGCCACTTTCAGCAATATTTCAGCTATATCATGGCGACCAGTTTTAGTGGTGGAAGAAGTCGGAGTACCCGGAAAGAACCACCGACCATGTGCAAGCAACTTTTAAACTTTATCACTTGCGGCTGCGAGTCGATTGTACCCTTTTTTCTAATTTACAAAGCCGGGCGCGAACCCATGCCGTAATGGTGATATGCTTGTATGAGTTGTTAGATAATCCAACTACCTAACTCATTGAGCCACCCGGGCCCTCATTAATAATTGACGCCACGATACAGCTGAAATATTATTAAAGTTGGCGTTAAACACCAATCAATCAATTAAATCAAATCAATCATTTATAATGTTATTATACCCATGCAAGCAATATACCATTGTGTTGTCATGGGTTTTAAAACAATCATATATGTGTATACCCTTTATAACACGACTTAGTTATACAAATTAATGTCTACATTTTGAGGAATCGGTATTTGGTTTGGGTCAATGTCGTATTTTGATCCTCCAATGACTAAATAATACCTTTATTTTTTTTTTTATAAATCGCTATTAAAAAAAAAAAATCATGGACACAGGGGTCCTGGATTTTTTTTAATAAGAAACTAATCGTGGATTATTATTTTTGCTTAAAATCCGGTCCTGTGTTTTTATTTCAAATTTTCATCATAGCCCCCTCCCAAGGGATATAAAATTGTATCATTAATAATAAATTAATAAATAATAAATTCAGATTTTCTATTTAAAATAAATCTCACTTACAAAACCACTGATATTTGTTCAATTTTTAACGCTGATTTAAGCTTTAGTCGCAACAATTTTTTATTTTTCTCTTTAAACTGTCGAAACATAACATTTATTTAACTGTAAAATTCACAAATAAAATTCACCCCCCCCCCCCTTTTCCCCTGTTTAAATCAATGATCAACAATATTCCAGAATCAAACAAATGAATAAATATAACAGATTTCTTTTGCATGCATCTTTTTACCATGCAGAATCAGTGTGCTTTAAATCGGTCATCCAATCAGGGCGCTCATTATTCTTGTCCAAGATAAAAATACATGCTAAAGTAAATTTACCTGTGGTTTCAGAGTAGAAGATTTTTAGAAATCGAACATAAAATTTCCCCACTTCAACTCGTAAATTTACATAGAAATCGGAGATATTTCGTCATAAAACTTCACACATGGTTTTGTCTATCATATTTCTTGAAGACAAACATAAAATTTTATTACATTTATCAATATTTTATGAGTATCAACAGTTTTTTCAACACCGTATCTGTTTCTCGATACAGCCGCCCGATTACAGTGACCCGTGACCCAGATTAGCATGTTCCAGCAGTTTTTTTCTTAATACTGTTGTTTAATTATAAACATTGATCTACTTGAAGTATATTTAACATATATTACGTCCTTGTTACTTGATATCTATACATTGAAATGTTAACAACTGATTTATTATTTTCGTTTTTATGGTTGGTCGTTGAATCATACGACTTCCTACATATTTCTTTTTCTGAGTGACTTGCAGTTAACGACTGTGAAGCTTGTAAAATGTTATATTTGGCATATATAAAAAGCAAATATAAGAGATCTGAATTATATCTGGAATAAGAAAAGTTTGTATATGCCAAAGGGGTAATCAGAAACCGCAAACGAAGAACAGACAATACAATGGCTAAAAGAAAAAAGACAAAAGGACAAACAATAATCTACAAAACACAGAAAACTAAAGCTTGAACAACGCAAACCCCACTAAAAGCCGTTGGCGAATTCAGGTGTACTGGAAGGGTAGGAACTTCCTCTTAAAGACGAAAGAAAACGTGACAAACTTAGTAGTCTTTCCCATGCACTCATCCGCAATATACTCGCTGTCAGTATTCAGCTAGTTAAAACACGATAGTAGATGTTTCTATTATTAATGCTGAAGTCAGTTCAAATGCAAAAGGTTATGAAAGCATTTATATAAAGTCCACGTTTGTTAAATCATTTCTAGTTTCAGCTCTTTACCAAAAGGAAAGATAGTTAGAGAAGTCTAAAAGGTTTCTGGGTTATCATTACATACGCATTGCATCCTCCAATAGGAAGAATTAGAAAGTAAAAAAGAGAAAACAGTAGGTTTCTACTGACTTATTATTAAGATAGATTGTTTTTCATCATAATCTCACCCATATGTTTGTTATTCGGAATTGCTGCTTTCTGTTTGTAATTTCTGATTTTCATCTACATTTTTATTTAGATTTTATTTGTACACTCGGACACATAATTTGATGCAACTTGATGTCGACATGAAACAGTTGATAATTCCCTTTAAATTATGTGTGCTTTTGCAAATATGCTATATGTCGCCATGGGAAAAACAGAACGAAAACAAACTTACTGTTTACCATTAAACATGTCTCCATAGTACTCTTAGATCTTAATTTAATGAGGTCTTTCATTTTAATGAACACCGTGATTTTATTCAAGATCTTGCTATTTCTGTTATTTAGTAGGATGTAAGCTTACCACTAAATTCAGCGGCAAAAACAACGTTTAACAATATTATGATATGCTACCGTGGATTTTGGTTTGACTACCACTGAGAATCCACCGGTTGTAAACACAAAAATCGATAGCATTGTCAGGAACTGACCATAAAAAAACTTTTAAGACTTCAAGACTTCTGTTTTCCTCAAGGATGTTTGTACTTTTACTAGTAAGCATGATGCCTTTATTAGTGACATACTGTTATTAATTTCACACATTTAAAAATACTTTCCTGTGTAAATTAATGTATCTTTTTAATATAAAAGATAATACTTTATTTTTGAACTCGCCTGATTACAAAACACCTTAAACGCCAAGGTAAGCAGCAAGTAAATCTAAGGTTCCCCGTTTTTTTACAATGGATTCCTTACACATGGTTAGTACGAGATTGATTAAAGACTACATTCTCCCAAAAAATAATTCATCTTGAAACTCATTGTTAATCCAATGATGGCTGATCACAAATAAGAAAAAAAAGATGACGTATATTACATGTATTCCTGTCCTGAAGATTTGTTTACTTCATACCAAATATGAATTTCAGCAGTAAATTAACACATATTGAATAGAAATTGAAATTTTAGAATAATTTTGACTGTCATCAAAGTTTCATATAATCTTGCATTTTCAAATTGACATACTATTGGGCAAGCTATACTGGACTTTGCATGCTTGTTTGATGTTTTAAATAAGTATTGTTGTGTAATAGATTGTGTAATAAGTACATTGATACTGATATGGTACTTAAAAATATTTCATAAGGTTTATAAAACACAAATGTATTTTAGATATAACAGTATTAAGGTGCTAAAGATTTAGGTTTATAATATTCTGTGAGGGGGTAATTAATACAAATAAGGGTAATAACAAAATTACCGAACTCTGAACAATCTTACAAAGGGAAAGTCAAAACTCATAAGTATATAAACAGACAAAATCAGTCAACAACCGAAAAACTGAAAACCGTAATGACCTTGACTTGGTACATGCATTTCTAAAGAAATGATGGGTTGAATCAGATTTTAAAGCGCCAAACCTCCCGCTTTCATTACGGCTCAAAGGTTCCCGCTGACACTATAACAGTATTTATAACAATACTGGAACAAAATAGGTAAAATAGTTGTCAAAGCAGTACCAAATTCAGTGAAGTAAATGTCAAAAACATTTTTTCGTCACACATTGACGTGAAAGAATATACATAAATAGGTATTGTGATGTTTTAGCCGTGTGAAGTGCTAAGTCAGATAGAATTGTATTAATAGATTTGTTGGAATTCATCTAAACTGTTTTTGTGGACTGATATTGGATGTATTTATACATTTTATATACTTTCACTTTCATGGTTGAATAATCTGATGAATTCGTGGATTATTAGTTATTTTCAATTACTTTAATTCAATGACTATTATTTATAAATAAATTTGGTGTGAAAATATTACTTCTTAATATATTTATGCTGGTTTCAATTTTGTTTTGTTACAATTAATTTTACTCGCTTATCGTATTTCTTTATTTAGTAGCCCAGTGTCTGCAAAAGAATTCCTTTATCTTTTAGAAGTGATAAACATTATTCAATTACAGACTGGGGTCAGTGCCATGCTTACTTTAAAGTTTGCTTTGTGTTCCCTGTTGAAGCCCCTATTCTGACTGTAAGGTGAAGAACAGAAATAAAACATTGCACCTTTACTTTAAATGTCTTTTTTTGTATATCTTAATGCAATATGTTCAATGTAAATTCTATCACGTTCATATTTGTTGTGAGTCGTCTAGCCCTTGTTTCATATGCCACAATGACGTTTTAAAAATTGTTGAATTTATCGTGCTATATCCATTCGACAATCTCATATATTCAACAATCTCAATTATATTTTTAAAATGAGAACGAGCTGGTTAACGAAGCGATTTTGGCTATAATGCTTATGTCATTTGGTTTTATTTTTTACCAAAGATTTTTGAAATTATTTGGCTTTCCAATCTTTTAATTATGATCATACATAATGATTGTTATTCAGGAAACGCGTTCGGCTCCTTAAGTAAAGTTTGAAGATACCAATGGGGTAATCAGAAGCCGTAAAGGACAGGACAGACAACACAATGGCCAAAGGAAAAAGGACAAACAACTATCAACAAAACATTACATAGATATCTAGATATCTACGTTTTTATTACTGTAGTCATTGGTAATACTAATGTCTTAATGGACAAACAAGTATGAATATTTATTGTTTTGATCCTATTTAATTAGAGACGCAATATAATAGTAATTAGCTAGGAACCAATAACAAAAAAATACTTAGAGCAAAGTTTGGTCTTGAATATTGTTATCTCTGACTATGATATCAGTTGGTATAAAAAAGAGCATACAATTACGTGGAGGTGCTTTAGTCTTTGGTGTACATTACACAGTCTACACAACATTTAACATTTCTGTCGTAAAACAAATTCAATAGCTGTCTTTACAATAGAAGTTTAATAACTGACATTAATTATTTTTGTTAGTGGGTGTGTAACATGTGTACAAATTTGTCAATTTTTTTTTTACCATTATTCATACAATTGTTGAACTATTATATGTTTGGTGCTGACATTTCGCATTGTTTTATTGTTCCTCGTGTAATTTATTATTTGTACTTATAATATTTCTCTATCAAAGAAATAAAAAGTAAGGTTTACTTTGTTTTACTTAATGCCATGTCTATGTACCAGGTGTCACAGAATTAAACTACATAGGCACCAACAAATGAAACAACAGTGTGTCATATGGCAAATGACATTTGCGGAACCTTAGATGTTAACGGTTTTATTTTGTTTTACCGTAGAGGTACGGGTTTTATCTGTCTGTAAACTGTCGGAATTCCAGACTCCAACAGAAGTTGGGGCTTCTGGTATTAGATATCCAATTTTTACAGGTTTTTTAGATTGGGTAAATTGATATTGTCCTTTAAATATTTTTCTACAATCTTCCATAATGAATTACGTTTCCATATTGAAATATACGTCTTTAAATGGGATGTACGTCTATTTAATTGTTTAAAACAGTTATATCGTAGTGGCCAGTTTTATTGGAGGAGGCAAGTAGAGTACCCGGTGAAATCTACCAACTTGCCACAAGTGACTGACAAATCTGATCACACAAAGTTAGATGGAGTACACCTCACCACCGCCGGAAATCGAGCTCACAATTTTAGTGGTCATAGGTACTCGGATGTGTAGGTAGTTATGAATACAACTGGTATCCGATATCGAACACGACGTCTCTTTTAGTCACATATAAATATACAAATGCTATGTATAAGTATCACCCAAAAAAGTCACCAGACATTAGTTATAGTAACATTCTCTGTCATCTAGCGAAATAAAACACACATAATAACCACTGTCGATAAATACCTCAACCCTTTGACATACTACATTATTTAACCGAACGTTTGATGAAGTTTTCCCTAAAAATACTTTAAATTTCCAGTGTCTTATTTTATTTTAGTGAGATTCTTGTTTCAGCTTATCTTTTGTTCTCATATACCATAAACCGGATATAGGAAATAAACGTTTATTTCCTATATCCGGTTTATGTAAATGGGTTTATTGATGAAAATGTAAACCACGAAACTTTCACTTCCTGCAAACAGAAACAATATTAATTATTACAACACAAAAAATATACAACAAATGCACCGTCTTGACTCTAATAAATTATCTTATATCATTTCACAAAGAGATCAGTTTTTGACCCATAAAACTACTTTAACACCGCCACTTTTTATTAAAGTGCCTGTGCCAAGCTAGAAAAATGAGCAGTCATGTATATGTGTATTAGGAGAATCTATTTTTACCTCTTTCAACAATTTTTATATTTGATTTTAGAATTGTTCCCACATTGTGAAATTTTCTGTTTTTCATTTCATTTTAACTCTGAATGTACTAATTACCCAAGTATGAATTGTTTATCCTCTCTATCCTAGTTGTGACAGGGAGATTATCTATATTTCACATGACTAAGGGGAAAATGGATGCTATCCTGTTTAGACCCTTTTAAATTATTTGGCTTTGCAATCTTTTGACTATGAGCGTCCATGATTACGATTATTCCAGAAATGTGTCATGCAGATTTAATCAGGTATCTACCTTTTTACTATTATCCGTCTTACGTGGCTTAGTTCTGGAAGATAAATCATTATTATTCCTGTTTCTGATGGTTGCTACGAGAAGCTATCATGCGTAGGACAAAAAGAAAATTCGAAGGGAACAAAGCAAAAATAAAAGAACAGTTCTGATAAGCAAATCAATACCAGCGTTTCGCAAAGTCAACAAAAAATGATATTTCCGACAAGGAGGCGAAATGCATTCTTTTTGACAAAATTTCCTGAAAACAAGTAAGCATTCTACAATATGGGGAAATGAGGGTCAATATCCAGTCGTGAGCAAAAAACGAGAGCGTATTGTTTCGCAAAATGAGTAATTTTTTACCTATGTCATGGCGAGAACAAGTTACATTCAATGAAAGCGATGATGTCGCTTTGCACTATTCCAACATGCGTTATTGGATCTTTATAGTGCTAGCTCACTGAAACAACAGTCTGTTGGTAGACATGTTGCTCCACTCCGACACATTATGCTGATTCCCAGTCTTTGTTCGTTCTCCTAATTATTGCGTGCGTAGCGGAGAATCAACAAATACCAATTTTATGGTCTTTTACCAGACCGAGACTCGAACACACGATCTGCCGGACTCGCGTCAAACACGCAATCCATTAACCACTAGTTATGTTAGGGAAAAAAACGAAAATAATGAAAATCGGATGATAGTATTTATAGCAAGTGCATGCCATAGATATTCAAAATGATATGTCAATCACAAATCCGCACATACGATCATTTAGACAAGCACCCCAGTCATTGGTATGGCTACGCCACGACGCATTTACTACCAATGGATTGGGAAAATATGCGACGATACTGTATTTAGTAGAGTATATAAATATAGTTGATTCTCCATTTTCTCGGGCCAATTCAAAATTGGTTGTTGTGGAAAGAATATATTGTAATGGAAGATGAGGAAACTTTTAACTTTCTACAGGAAAAATGCCGGTATGTTCAAAGGCATGAAGTATAAAGTATGATTATGAAAGAAAGTGTGAAGATACCAAAAGTTGTAATTAGAAGAAGGACAATACAATGGACAAAAGAAAAAGTACATAAGGACAAACAACGATCCACAAAACATCTTAAACAGAAAACTAAAGAAAGGTTGGGATCCGTGTTGCGCATCTTTTTAGTTTTTTGTGTTTTCCTATCAGCCGGGAAGCCATAGACTGAATCGATCAATCAATCCATTGGATGTCAATATTGGCGCGCTAAGGGCAGACAACCTCACTTCAACGCACAGGTGGCGCTTCATAACTAGTAAACAAAATCATCCGCGGTACGGTACCTCAGAAAAATCTGTTGGGAAACGTTGAAATAACCGTAATTCGTGTTTTTTTTAAATATTTATCACAAGTTTATTCTTACAGGCAAATGGCTGATCGTTTTTGACAGCTTTTCCGTGTAGAAAAAGGGTGAAAATCGGTATTTTTCCAATGACCTATTTCAAGCATCTCATCGCCTAAAAATATGGCGGGGAAAAAACCTCTCTATATTTAACTGACACAATCACATCCCCCTTAGCCAATCACATCAAAGATGGTAAAAATAAACTCTATAATTAGTAAGGAATCCCATACAAAACATCAAATCCCAGCATGCTTAGCGAAAAACTATATTTTGACCAGCCACCATAAAAACGTTAATATTAATAGGGGGTTTCCTATGATTTCATAGGGAGTCACTACCAGTTTCAAGGCATAATGTTCTATCGAGTACATCTCGCCTGAATGAAATTCGAACTCGAACAGATGTTTGACAAACGGTAGTACTGATTCTGTGTCTGTATAGTATATGCACAATGTTTTACGTTATCGTATTTCTTGTAGATCTAAACTTTAAAATTTCCCATACTTTGTCCAACTTTGATTATGTTTAATACATTTTTTTTATTTCATTTATTACAGAAAACATCTAAATGCATATTTTATAATTTTTTGAAAGAGATTTGGAGAAATTGAACATTGCATTTTCATCAGGATATGTATTTCTCTTTAGTTTGTTCACATAATTTTACCAATTTCAACGAAAATAAAAATCTAACACTCGAATTATTTACAATACTTTACAACTTTCAGTGGTAGCTATTAAATTGTAAATTACCACTGATTTCGAGGTATACGATAAAACTAAAGGTCCTTAGTTTTATTAGGGCTAAAATAAACATGCCATATTCATACTAAGTCATTTAATTTACATAATTTCCCAGGGGAGTAACACGTTTTTCAATCATTTTCCTTTCTTGCATTCACCCCTTTTTAAAATCCACTAATTTCTGTATGACTCCCTTGATAGAAAAGAAAGCACAACATAATGAGAGGACGGAATGAACGGTAATCCCTTTTTGATCACATTTTAAAAGTTGAAATCCATTCATATGCATTAATATTACTTTTGTATATTCATATAGATAGAGGGCATTTAGAAAAATGTTATAAATATTTTAAACAACCTTATTCAGAAAACACTGCTGGGACGTGCTAATCTGGGTCACGGGTCACTGTAATCGGGCGGCTGTATCGAGAAACAGATACGGTGTTGAAAAAACTGTTGATACTCATAAACTATTTATAAATGCTATAAAATGTTATGTTTGTCTTCAAGAAATATGATAGACAAAACCATGTGTGAAGTTTTATGACGAAATATCTCCGATTTTTATGTAAATTTACGAGTTGAAGTTGCGGCTGTATCGAGAAACAGATACGGTGTTGAAAAAACTGTTGATACTCATACAATATTGATAAAAGCAATACAATTTTATGTTTGTCTTCAAGAAATATGATAGACAAAACCATGTGTGAAGTTTTATGATGAAATATCTCCGATGTCTATGTAAATTTACGAGTTGAAGTGGGGAAACACCCACAGGTAATTTTAGCGATATATTTTTATCTTGGACAAGAATAATGAGCGTCCTGATTGGATGACCAATTTAAAACACTCTGACACCGCATGGTAAAAAGATGCATGTAAAAGAAATCTATGTTATATTTATTCATTTGTTTGATTCTGGAATATTGTTGATCATTGATTTAAACAAGAAAAAAAGGGGGGGGGGTGAATTTTATTAGTGAATTTTACAGTTAAATAAATGTTATGTTTCGACAGTTTAAAGAGAAAAATAAAAATTGTTGTGACTAAAGCTTAAATCAGCGTTAAAAATTGAACAAATATCAGTGGTTTTGTAAATGAGATTTATTTTAAATAGAATATCTGAATTTATTATTTATTAATTTATTATTAATGATATAATTTTATATCCCTTGGGAGGTGGAGAGGGAGGGGGGTTATGATGAAAATTTTAAATAGAAACACAAGACCGGACTTTAAGCAAAAACAATAATCCAGGATTAGTTTTTTATTAAAAAAATCCAGGACCCCCGTGTCCATGATTTTTTTCTTTCTAAGGTTAATAATATGAAATATTGACATCCACACTTGCCTTTAGGACAGCACATTTCTATGTCCACATTTGTTATTTTAATAAAAAAAAAATGATTGTATGGTCGTCATCTTATGTAAATAAACTGCACATCCTTTAATACTTCATTTTTCAAAATGTGTGTATGTTGCAAAAACAAAGGGAGTTATTTTTTTAAATATTTAATATTCATTTGTTTTTGTTTTTTCCTGTACCAATGTGTTTGTGAACAAGCAGGGGCCTGGGCTACCCTGGGCTGCTTAGGTTATTGTAAAGCAGGAGTTTGTTCAATAAACTGTATGTATTCTTAAAAAATATATTACTTTTGAATCTTGTCGCAGTGCGATTGTATGCATTGTGTCCTCTTCTGTGTTCGCTGAAATGACAGTCAACTGAAAAAGGTCGAATATTTCCCCTGATGTATTTACTGAAATGACAGTCAATTGAAAAAGGCCGAATATTTCCCCTGATAAATTTACTGAAATGACAGTCAATTGAAAAAGGCCGAATATTTCCCCTGATGTATTTACTGAAATGACAGTCAATTGAAAAAGGCCGAATATTTCCCCTGATGTATTTACTGAAATGACAGTCAATTGAAAAAGGCCGAATATTTCCCCTGATGTATTTATTGAAATGACAGTCAATTGAAAAAGGCCGAATATTTCCCCTGATAAATTTACTGAAATGACAGTCAATTGAAAAAGGCCGAATATTTCCACTGATGTATTTACTGAAATGACAGTCAACTATATTTCCCCTGATGTATTTACTGAAATGACAGTCAACCGAAAAAGGCCGAATATTTCTCCTGATGTATTTACTGAAATGAGTCAACTGAAAAAGGCTGAATATTTCCCCTGATGTATTTACTGAAATGACAGTCAATTGAAAAAGGCCGAATATTTCCCCTGATGTATTTACTGAAATGACAGTCAATTGAAAAAGGCCGAATATTTCCCCTGATGTATTTACTGAAATGACAGTCAACTAAAAAGGCCGAATATTTCCCCTGATGTATTTACTGAAATGACAGTCAATTGAAAAAGGCCGAATATTTCCCCTGATGCATTTACTGAAATGACAGTCAATTGAAAAAGGCCCAATATTTCCCCTGATGTATTTACTGAAATGACAGTCAATTGAAAAAGGCCGAATATTTCCCCTGATAAATTTACTGAAATGACAGTCAATTGAAAAAGGCCGAATATTTCCACTGATGTATTTACTGAAATGACAGTCAACTATATTTCCCCTGATGTATTTACTGAAATGACAGTCAACCGAAAAAGGCCGAATATTTCTCCTGATGTATTTACTGAAATGAGTCAACTGAAAAAGGCTGAATATTTCCCCTGATGTATTTACTGAAATGACAGTCAATTGAAAAAGGCCGAATATTTCCTCTGATGTATTTACTGAAATGACAGTCAACTGAAAAAGGCCGAATATTTCTCCTGATGTATTTACTGAAATGACAGTCAACTGAAAAAGGCTGAATATTTCCCCTGATGTATTTACTGAAATGACAGTCAATTGAAAAAGGCCGAATATTTCCCCTGATGTATTTACTGAAATGACAGTCAATTGAAAAAGGCCGAATATTTTCCCTGATGTATTTACTGAAATGACAGTCAATTGAAAAAGGCCGAATATTTCCCCTGATGTATTTACTGAAATAACAGTCAATTGAAAAAGGCCGAATATTTCCCCTGATGTATTTACTGAAATGACAGTCAACTGAAAAAGGCTGAATATTTCCCCTGATGTATTTACTGAAATGACAGTCAATTGAAAAAGGCCGAATATTTCCCCTGATGTATTTACTGAAATAACAGTCAATTGAAAAAGGCCGAATATTTCCCCTGATGTATTTACTGAAATGACAGTCAATTGAAAAAGGCCGAATATTTCCCCTGATGTATTTACTGAAATGACAGTCAATTGAAAAAGGCCGAATATTTCTCCTGATGTATTTACTGAAATGACAGTCAACTGAAAAAGGCTGAATATTTCCCCTGATGTATTTACTGAAATGACAGTCAATTGAAAAAGGCCGAATATTTCCCCTGATGTATTTACTGAAATGACAGTCAATTGAAAAAGGCCGAATATTTTCCCTGATGTATTTACTGAAATGACAGTCAATTGAAAAAGGCCGAATATTTTCTCTGATGTATTTACTGAAATGACAGTCAACTGAAAAAGGCCGAATATTTCCCCTGGTGTATTTACTGAAATGACAGTCATTTTAATCACACGTTGAAAGCGCATGACAGCATCATTGCATGACAACATCATCGTATGACAGCATCATTGCATGTCAGCATCATTTCACTCAAAGGCTTGGGTACGTAATACTAGTTTAACCCCGCCACTTTTAATTGAAGCCACTGTATCAAGCCAGGAAAGTGAGTGGTCATGTATTTGTGTGTTAGGGGTTTCGAATTTGTCCGGCTCTTTCTACGATTTTGATATTTAATTTGCTAACTGTTCCGACAGTGTGATAATATTTGTTTCTCCTGTTGTCATTCACTTCTACGTGTCAACGTGTGTCTTTGTTCATCTTATCAATTTGCTGCCAATTAGAGTAGATACACATGATGTACAAAGTACGGAAGTCTCCCTAGAGATGATCCATTATTTCGGGAGAAGTTATTGAGATGTCTCGGGTATTATTCTTCACATGAGAACACTCTCCCATGTTATACTATACGAATAATAGGAAGGGAGTAGATACAATAATATAATTATATAATTAATCAATACAAAATCATAAAAAATTCAAAGTAGATATGGAATGCGAGTTCTCACAATATAGACATAATACTTGTTGTTTCTCCTAAATTAAACATACGTCTTGCTTAATAACATATGTTTATTTTAATAAATAAGTTACTGGCGCCATTTTATTTCTTTGATTTTACAAACAGATAATCCATATAGTTCAAAAATGGTTGATAATTTCTTTCACCGTTTACATGGTGATTGTAATGTTTGACTGGCCCTGAAAGGATACCGAATGGCATTATTCGATGAATCCCGAATGGCAAATCATAACCAGTGTGATTTTCTACAAGAAGAAACACAAACACGGGGATAAATAATGTTCTGGTGAGTGGATGACTATTGAAACATTTCAATGCAAAATTGGCAGATAATACTAACATTACTCTTTCTCCAATTGTTAGTTGGTCTGTGACATGAGGATGTAACACGTCATGAGTGTGGTGATAACGATGAAATGTTTTGTATAACCACAAGTTACGATGAAGTGTTATATGAATAAAAAAGAATATCAAATCAAACACTAGGACACTAGCAATAAGATGAAATATCAGATAAAATAAGGACGGAGGAACGTATGGTAAGGCACGTGTAGTCTGAATCCAGTGTGTGCTTTTTTCATCCCAAATTTCTGGCTCAACACCAACATATTTTTTCACTAATATTGTATCCAGCGTTGCAAATGGCGTCATATATAATATTGCTTTCCAGATTATGCCTAACACTGTTTGGTGTTCATACGTTACAGATGGGTCCACTTTATATTTTTCAAAGGGTTTGATATAGTGTAGCGCAAAGGGGTAAACTGCTATGATAATCCCGTAGCATGTTGTCGTAAATATTGTCTCAAAATAAACAGAATTGTAAATTGATGATGAAAGAAGATAAAGCCATAGTTGGTTAATATTTAGTTGTAGTTGGCTTCTGTTTATGTAAATTTCAAGAGTAAAGATGACCACCAAACTCCTCAAAAATATGACAAATAATTGTGAGTCGTTGTGTAGAGTTTGTTTCTGACGTACAGTTTGAGTTTTTGTACCACAACTTCCGGTAGATATCATTGTGGTGATGTCGCTCATTTCTTAAGCACCTAAAAGTGAAGAAAATGAGATATATTAACTACAGCAATTAAAATTGTTAACTAACTGAAGAAAATAATAGATATTTGTGAATCGAAAGACTTGCGATCTTGCTTAATTACGAAGACATGGTATATGTGTGTTTATTTGTTTGTTTGTTTGATGGTGTTAAACGACACTTTCAACAACATTTCAGTTATATCGTGGCGGTCAGTTTTATTGTTAGAGAAAACCGGAGGACCCGGAGAAAACCACTGACATGTCACAAGTCACTGACAAACTTTATCATATAATATTTGTACATGTACACCTCGCCTTGGTCGAGATTCGAACTCACAACATCAGTGGTGATAAGCACTGATTGCATAGGTAGTTGTAAATCCAACTATCATACGATCACGGCCATGACGGCCCCGACATGGTATATGCATATCATCAATTGACTTTATACATTGAACAGCAAAATTGATTTTGTGTTTTGAAAGATTAAAGTTGTGATCGACCGTCACTCTTTAACAGTATATTTTCTTTATAATCACATCATGAAAACAGCGTTAACATCGCATGTTGTGCCTAATTGATAACACTGGAATTAACAGTAAATCAATATTTTAATAGGGCAGCGTATTGTTCTTAATCAGTGGCGTTAAACTGATTGTGGTAACTGCAGTTACGACGAACACAACATGGCGGAGGTAGAAATAGGTAACATAGTTTTCTGTTAATTTCTCCATTCTAACGTGTTGTTGTCAAGAATTACTCAGCCACAAGGTTGATCTGTACGATTTTGTTGTATGTGTGTGTTCTTGATACCATATATGGTCTCGTTACCAAGAAAATAGCCGTCGGAAATTTAAGGAAGATAATCGTAACTCCATAAATTATAATATATAAAAATAGATTATCTTCTTTTGGAGTTACGATTATTTCCTTAAATTTCCGACGACTATTTTCTTGGTAACGAGACCATATATGGTATCAAGAACACACACATACAACAAAATCGCACAAATCAACTTTGCGGCTGAGTAATTCTTGACAACAACACGTTAGAATGGAGAAATTAGCAGAAAACGATCTTACCTATTTCTACCTCCGCCATGTTGTGTTCGTCGTAATTGCAGTTACCACGATCAGTTTCACGGCTGGTAACCGGCACAAGCAGAACAGTCGGTTCTGCAAAGAAATTCGTGAGGATAACTTCCGGTTTTGGTGGAGGAGAGTTCACGAAGACGCTTCGCAAGGAATGTACATGTCAAAAATTTAAATTTGCTTTTCTACTGCTCGAATATTGCAAATTCAGAGAATGCTATGCTGTGGAGAATGCTTTCACGATTAGAAACATGTATAGTTTATTGTTGTATATGAACTGTAACTCTCGCAAAATCAATCGTCCCACGAAAAACATGACGAAACTTGTGACACTCTTACATTTCTAAGTTGTTCTTGACAAAGATGCAAGTTAAATTTTCAATATTTTTTCATCGTGGGAGTCTAAATGCAATCGGGGATAAATTCCGATTCGTCAGAAATAAATTGAAGTCTAGATAAATCTACAAACTGTCAATTTTCTCGTTTTCCTGCTTGAGGAGATCGGTTCTGATAGAGCACATTGCGAATGCACGAGGAGATTTGTTAGTTTTGTTAATTGTTTTCTGCAAAATTTATAAATTGACATTTTTAAGCATAAAACTGATAAATACTCTGTCCACTTTCAGGAGATGCCAGGATTCAAGGGAAAGAGGAAATGGGGACTGATATTGACTCTTTACAAAAAAAACATTTCGATATAGATTGCCTGTATCACCGCCAAGGAAACGAACAAAAACAAGTAGCAATACACCAAATTTAAAATCCCCATCAATCAGGACACCAAGTTTATTAAAAAAAATCTCTTTCAATTTCAAAATATTTGTATCCTTTCAAACGGGTTTCCACACCTATTCGGCGCAACCTTTTTACTAAAGATGACGGAAACTTCACCGCAGATCTACAAAATGTTTCCGTTATGAGTCTTGATGAAAGTATAGGCAAGATAGAAGTTGACCCGAAGGAAGAAGCTTCAGTAGTTGAAGTTTTTCAAGATGTTCTTGACAAACTTTCTGATGTTGGGGAAAAGGACAAGCTATTGACATTCTTTAAATTAGTACAAGATGGAAAATTCCCTTTGAATAACATTGCATTTGAGTTGTGTTTGGTCATTGTAGAATGGTTTGACAAAGATGAATCACGTCAAATGAGATATTCGCCATCAACTCTCCAATTTTTTGGTTAGGGTGAAAATTATTTGGTGGTCGCTTCATTCGGTTTATGTCTGGCCCAAAACATGAAAGTGACATTTTAACAGGATCTTCAACGCCGAATAGGTGTGGAAACCCGTTTGAAAGGATACAATTATTTTGAAATTGAAAGAGATTTTTTTAATAAACTTGGTGTCCTGATTGATGGGGATTTTAAATTTGGTGTATTGCTACTTGTTTTTGTTCGTTTCCTTGGCGGTGATACAGGCAATCTATATCGAAATGGTTTTTTGTAAAGAGTCAATATCAGTCCCCATTTCCTCTTTCCCTTGAATCCTGGCATCTCCTGAAAGTGGACAGAGTATTTATCAGTTTTATGTTTAAAAATGTCAATTTATCAATTTTGCAGAAAACAATTAACAAAACTAGCAAATCTCCTCATGCATTCGCAATGTGCTCTATCAGAACCGATCTCCTCAAGCAGGAAAACGAGAAAATTGACAGTTTGTAGATTTATCTAGACTTCAATTTACTTCTGACGAATCGGAATTTATCCCCGATTGCATTTAGACTCCCACGATGAAAAAATATTGAAAATTTAACTTGCATCTTTGTCAAGAACAACTTAGAAATGTAAGAGTGTCACAATTTTCGTCATGTTTTTCGTGGGACGATTGATTTTGCGAGAGTTACAGTTCAGATACAACAATAAACTATACATGTTTCTAATCGTGAAATCATTCGCCACAGCATAGCATTCTCTGATTTTGCAATATTCGAGCAGTAAAAAAGCAAATTTCAATTTTTGACATGTACATACCTTGCGAAGCGTCTTCGTGAACTCTCCTCAACCAAAACCGGAAGTTATCCTCACGAATTTCTTTGCAGAACCGACTGTTCTGCTTGTGCCGATTACCAGCCGTGAGTTTACCGCCATTGCTAATACTGGTAGTTGAGATTACAAAATTCGATAGTATACGTATATATCTATATCGAAGTGTATTATTCGAAGATACTAAGAGAACCAAGGCATTTATTGAGTGCTTCTGGTCAGTTGTCATGATGTTCGGTACAATTAGGTAACAGTCTAGTATGGTTAATAAATTAATACACGAGTCGTATTGTTGTGTCAATATAGTTGTAGGTGGTGTGTAATAAAGTGCTTCCTAGACATGGGCTATCAAAACGATACACTAAACAGGTCTTGTAATATAATAAATACACATAACTACATAACAATATAACGGAAACAATGACATGACTGCCATCAGCTAAAATGTTACACGAGTCATTTTTAAAACTTGTCACAATATCTTTCTCATTCAATACACTAAGTGGATGCATTTTGTATTAACTTAAGAAATTACACACAAAACAATATACAATTATTGACTTTTAATGAGGTCTACTCATGACTATACGGACCTAGTCAATGATTGATTGACCGAGGCCAACGGCCGAGGTTAACTCAATCATTGACCAGGTCCGTATAGTCATGAGTAGACTGAAAATAAAAGGCAATAACTGCTTTATTAAATAATAAGGAATTTTTCAAACTTTTCAACAGTATATTCAACAAAATAGGCTACAATTGTTTTATCATTTTTCAAGATTATTTTAATATTAAAATTTTGAAATACCTGATGAAGATTATTCCAAAAACTCAGCGCGTGCAGTAAATGATAGTTACTGATGTTTAAACCTAATTTAGTTCTTTAAGTTATGTCTTTACAAATATGTAGTACAGGTATTACCTAAGTTTGAACTTACAAATATGTAGTACAGGTATTACCTAAGTTTGAACTTAGTACACTTGTACTCAATCTTAGTACATTGTACTTGAAACGTGAGGAAAAATGTGTTAGCATGAAATGTTGTTCAGTGACTACATCATATATGATATATCCAAGCAGATACACTGTAGGGAGTTGTTATTATAATGTCTACTTACGACACTATAGTAATTATGTGATCCGTATGGAATTCTCGTATCTTAGATACTATACATTTTAAACATACATCTATTATTTTCTTGAAATGTGACATTAGTTGAACAGCAGACGACAACTTGATTTACCTGATTCCTGATTCCATGTCTTATTTACGTTATTTGTGTTTGCTTGGGAATAGTGGTATCCAACACATATTTTGTGGTGTTTTTCCCCTTTTTTCTTCGTCTTGTATACCCTATGTTGTCAATTTCTCTGGATTGTCCATTTTTGATTGCCCCTTCGGTATTCTCTAACGTTTATTTTATGGAAAATTGCATTTTCTGATTTCTTGTCTTGTTCCCCTTTCGCTTAAATTATTGCTATAATGAATGTAAATTGACATTGGTGAAAAATGCATGAAATTTATATTTAGGATATAATATCGCTTGTCGATAACCAATGAAAACGACAATGTTTGTTCTAAATTAAGCCTTAATCGCCTACTAGGTCTATTATTAAAATATCCTTTATTTTGGATCGAAGGAAACTAATTAGCTTAATTAGTTTAAGTGGAATTGTTTACCTTTCCTTCTTCAATCAAATGTTTACCTTCGAAGTACATATAATGATGTTCCCATGAACAATAACATAATCTATGTATGTATAATTTGGGACTGTGAATCTTATTGAGATGAGAACGAAATAAGGGACTATAAAATTTTACTGTATTCTATTGTTTGTAAATCGATCGCTGAATATTGGTAACATATTTAAACTACCGTTAAATAAATTAAAGATTTAAATTCTCGATGTCTGTATCAACAGACTTTTATGGATGAATTATACTATGATGTATACATGTATTCAAGCTTACTAGAATAAATTAACCTTGTCCCATTAAACAATTGTTTCGCTCTTTGGAAATAGATGAGAAATGGTAATTACTCAATGTGTTTCATTGTACTAACATTGTTTTTGATAAATTGATGCAACTCATTAAAAAAAATCAGACACTATTTTCTACTTCGTACCTTAAGTTTGATGAAATGTGAGTCAATGATATCCTTAGGAAGATTTAACCATGTAAATTTTACTATTTTCTGTCGCTAAGTTACTAAAGGATGTCGTTTTATTATGTGTACATTAGTATGTGATCAATACTTTCTGCAAATGAACCAAAGAAGACTGTTACCACTGTATTGGATTACACGCCATTTTTATGACAAAATATTGGGAGGCAAAAACATATGTTACCACGAGCGTTTTCGTACTTGGTTAATCCATTTGTTTCTAACAATTGTATAGAAGCTTATTAGGGTCTGCAGTTGTTAAACGGTTATGAAAACAGTACATACGTTTCTATATACAAAAATGTACATGCACATGTATCATTTTGTTTCTTGTTTTGCAAGATAATAAACGATACATCTGCTTAGAACAATGTTACGTTTATGAAAAAAGTGTTAGAAATAAATGCGCTCTTAATTTCTGTCTAGACATCCAAAATAATCCGACGATTAACAATATATGATGACCGATCCTTTGAACGGTGGTGTCATTTACCTTGTGAATCATACGAAAATGTTTATATTTATCACAACGCAGTTATTATTTACTGAAAAGTAAGAAAAGCTTCTACATATGTCTTTATTTTCAATTTTAGCTGTAGTAAAACAAAAGTACATTCCTTTTTGAACATTTCAGTTTTAAAACTAACAAATATTAGTATCATACCACCAGATTAGATACAATAGTTTTTGTATTCTTATATCTACTTGACCCATGTATAATCATTGTACTACTGATTAAACTGTTGATTATATCCAATACATCTAATATGTAACTAAATAAACGTTCTAGAGAAAACCGAAGGGGCAATCAAGAATGGACAATCCAGAGAAACTGACAACATTGGGTACACAAGACACAGGACGAACAAAGTACAACACACAATCAAGAGGAACTGACAACATTGGGTACACAAGACACAGAACGAACAAAGTACAACACACAATCCAGAGGAGCTGACAACATTGGGTACACAAGACACAGGACGAACAAAGTACAACACACAATACAGAAAACTAAAAAAAGATGAGCAACTGTCAACTGTTAGTTCACTAATGTTACTGTTTTCAGGAACACTGATCATATCATTATATAGATAAGTATTTATGGTTATTACAATTTATAACACAATAAGTACTGCGGTTTGTACAGAATGAAACAGAACTGTTATGGATTAAAGATCGTTCTCTGTTGTGCTCCTATCCTTTAGCTGCTTTGGGGCTAGTACGTTGTAGATTCGTCGGTCTGTGTCGAAGAGAGTTTGCAGACGTTGAATCAACGTCGTTAGTGCCAGAAGGTAAATCTGGTTCTATGGTTTCACCCTTTTTAACGGGTGTGTCTAATGTAAAAACGGTCTCTTAAAATGTCTATCTCTAGCGTACCTAAGTATCGTTTACAATACGTACAGTTCCGTTGTGTTATTATACATTTTCTTTTATCACATGGCATCATTTCAACTTTAAGCAAGCATTCCGAGTATTGCTAAAGCAATGCATGTCCCCTTACATACCGCAGCTATATCTGAAGACGAGAGTTTATAATTTTGGATCTATAACTTCGTATAACGTTCTGACAGTATATCTATCCCATTTCATCCAAAAAAAGCGTAAACCTGTTCATTTCTTCAAATTACGAAGAATTGAATTACAGTGTCATGAATACAAATTTCATGATTAAATTAATAATCCAGCCCCTTCCTAACTTGCCACTGCCACGCTCTCTTAAAATCAAATTATCATCCCCTAATGTACAGGAAGCAAAACAAATGCATTATGATTACTATTAACTCTGACGTGACCCAATTCGGCATATGCTCTAAGGCTGGATGTGGACCACGTGTGTTGAAGGTGTCTAGATGGCAGACTTACAGATCCTCATTTTAGTTGAATTTCTTTATTATTATGTAAAATGACTCTCATCTGTACTTATCGATTGGCTTTTAAATCCAAGTTTTTTTTCTTCTTTTCTTTCATTTTGTTTTCATACAGCTGCATTAGTGACCATCAAACAAAGTTATTATACGTACCAATTAGTAACGACTTTGATTCTTTACCCTCGGGATTCTATACAGGATTATAATAAACAGGGTAAAATTACAGCTTTGGTACTAGTGTGGTAAATATAGATGAAAACAAAAATAATGTGTCGGATTAAGTGATTGTTGTTGTTCCATTCAAATGGTTCTACTGGGTTTCACACAGCTCTTGGCATATCAAAACAGGGATCAAATACAATTACTGTTGTTGCTTGACAAATTATTTCCATGAATAATTGAAAAATGGACATAATTTTGCTCGCCAAAAATACTATTGAAAAGATGGCGGAATGAGTAAGACAGTGTTTGTGTAGGTCCTAAGGAATTCTCAATTTAAGTATGTTGTATGTTTTAGATGAAAATGTGCTTGAACTTTTGTGAATATTGTTACGGAAAAGAACATTTTTCATATTCAACAGTTAAATGGGGAAAAATAATAAGAGGAATAGGAGTAATAACAGTACAACAGGTTTGACTCCACCGACCAAAACAATAGCAAATATGGCGTCGCCCAATCAACAACAACAACAAAGTTTTTCAAATTTGTTAAACCAAGCTCATGAAACTTTATATACTTGTACTCCAATGAACACATGTCAGAGATTACCGTTAGCAGGGCCTTATCAACAAAATCCTATGAATAATATGAATCAGACATTTGATTGTATCAATCCAGTTTTGAACCCACAGGCACCACCGATTCTTAACTCTAACACTAGTCCTGTATCTGTTCCTGTTCCAGTACTTCATCCCCCTGGATATTAACCTCTGCCGTCACATTCTGCTCCTTTACCTACGTATCCTTACCCACATGATAATGCTCGTCCAAATATTTCTATGGAGATGCTTGTTTCCACAATAAACATTATTAACCAAAGGTTGGAACGCATTGATGTTGTAGTTTGTGAAAAACTCTCAAAACTTGATCAAAAAATTGATGAAAGGTTTGATAAAATCGAGAAAAGTATAACAAACATTTATCAAGAAATTGAAAATGTAAAAACTACCCAAAAAGTGCACTCTGAAAATTTAGACAAAGAAGAAACACATCATCATGAAATTGCCGACAGGATGACTTTACTTGAAAATTACGCCCAAAATATTGAAACAGAAAAAAACCAAATAAGAGAGGATCACTTGAAAATGCAAACTCATACTATGAAGTATAATTTAATGTTTGGTGGAATAGAGCAGACAGCACTTGATTATGAGGAAGAAACTGAAGCTGTTTTAAAGGAGTTTATTAAAACTGAACTTGAGATACCTGATGCAGATCAAATTAACTTCTAAAACGTGCACCGTTTAAGGAAAAGGAATGATGGCAAACCCCGCAATATTATTGCCCGCTTTACGCACTACAAAGACCACGAACGTGAAACTTAAGGAAAAGACTCGTTATACAGTTAACCAGCAGTATCCGACGGAAATTATAAATCGGCGACAAAACCTTTATCCGAAAATGAAGGAGCTCCAGAGACGTGGTATGCGCGCATCATTGGTATATGACCAGATCTTTGTAAATGGTCGTCCGTACGATGAAACCCGTGTTGAGCGTCCAAATCCAGCAAACGCCAGGCATAGCTAGGACAACACATCAGACAATCGTAGACATTCAAATTTAAATGTAAATAAACTTAATATAACTTACCTTAATGTTTGTGGTATCAGTTCAAAATTACTAAATCCAGATTTTGAAACATTAATAAATAACTATGATATACTTGTACTAGTTGAAACAAAAACTGACGAATACGACAATATTAAACTTCCAAATGAATATGCATGTTATGCAAAGCATAGAAAAAAATTTAAAAAGAAATCGGGTGGCATTATTATTATTTATAAAAAAATATTGTCAAATTTTTTGAAATTTATTCAATCTGATTCTAAATTTGTACAATGGGTAGAAATATTAAATGATATCTCGGATAAAAGTAAAAATGTTATATTGGGATGTGAGTTTTCCCCATATTCTTCTGATGAAGCCTTCTTACAGTTAGAAGATGAACTTATCACACATTCAAATTTCTCTAAAAATGTCGCTCTTATTGGAGATTTTAATTCCAGAACTTCTATAGGAAGTGATTTTGCTATACCAGACGAAAATTTACTTGAAATTTTGCAAGTTGATGATGATATTAGTCAGGAAAATATTTTTGCTTATCTTATATTAGAAAAAAAAATATTCCTTTGCAAAGGTATAGTTGTGATAAAGGTAGAGTCAATAAATATGGTAATCTTTTATTAGAATGTTGTAAAAGATGTGATCTTTTTATTTGTAATGGTAGAATATTTACAGATAGATCTATTGGTCGTAATACATGTAAAGACTCTAGTCTAGTTGATTATTTAATTGTACATCCTAGCATGTTTGATTTCATTAGTTATTTTAAAGTTGAAGACTTTAACCCTATGTTTTCAGATGTCCACTGTAGACTTGGTTTTACATTGTTATTTAATACACCTAATAAGTGTAATAGTATTCACAACGACAATAACAAATTGAAAAATCAAGATACTCACATTAGATGGGATTACCGTAAAACAGACGATTTTGTCCATATATTATCCAATGACGACACACTACAACACATTGACGGTCAATTAAGTGATATTGATAAAAACACAATTACAACTGATCAGTTGAACGGTCTAGTTACTGACCTAGGTCATGTACTTTTAGATACTGTCCAGAAATTACAGGGCAAGGTTAAAATAAAGAATGTTGCTCCGAACTGTGATCAGAAACCGTGGTATGATAAACTATGTAAAGAAAAACGAAATCAGTTTAATATGGCAAGACTCTCATATAATAGAGTGAAATCAGGTGCAAATAAAAATACAATGAATATAAAAGCAAAAGAATACCGTAAGACTTTAAATACAAGTTATCAAAAATATAAAGAAAAATGTGCATCTGAACTGAGAGCACTGTCAAAAAATGTTACGAAAGGATTCTGGAAGACTTTGAAAAAATATTCTGGTAATAGAAAAGAAACCCCACCTGTTGATATTGATACATTCTTTGAATATTTTAAGAATTTAAATTTTTGTGAAGAGGAATATAGTGATATCAATATTGACGAAGTCTGCAATGACCCTATGTATAACGAAATGTTGAATGGGATAATTACAGAAAAGGAGGTTTTAGATGCAATAAAAAGTTTGAAAAAATAATAAAGCGCCGGGTAGTGACAAATTAATTAATGAATTTTTTTTAAATTCTCCGCCGTTTTTAGTATCTATTTATA
The DNA here is from genome assembly GCA_963680875.1 of Bathymodiolus brooksi. NCBI lineage: Eukaryota > Metazoa > Mollusca > Bivalvia > Mytilida > Modiolidae > Bathymodiolus > Bathymodiolus brooksi. Next base: position 123,443,729 of record OY804575.1, read on the forward strand.
CCAAATTGTTTAATGTTGTTCTTGATACAGGTATTATACCAGAAACTTGGACAACTGGAATAATTATACCAGTTTATAAAAACAAAGGATGTCCAACAGATCCAGACAATTTTAGAGCTATAACGTTAATTAGTTGCTTAGGTAAATTGTTTACATTCATTGTTAACACTAGACTCAATTTTTTTGCAAATGAGGTCACACTTATACACGAAAATCAAGCGGGCTTTCGAAAAGGATACTCTACAATAGACAATATTTTTGTACTACATGTCCTCATAGAGTTGTATTTTTCTTTCGGAAAGAAACTATTTTGTACCTACATAGACTTTCGGAAGGCTTTTGATACGGTCAGTAGACCTGACCTGTGGAAAAAACTTCAATTTAGTAATATTAAAGGAAAGTGTTTTAAAGTAATATTTAATATGTACCAGGGTATTAAATCTTGTGTTAAGTATAAAGAATGTCAGTCTGATTTTTTCTTATCTAGGTATTATTTTTAAATATAATGGTACCTTTTTTGATACAAAAAAGAAACTTGTAGATCAGGCTCAAAGGTCCCTACATTTTATTTATAAGACTATCAGGAACGAAAGCATACATGTAGACTTACAATTAAAATTGTTTGATTCTATGATTGAACCAATACTTTTATATGGTTCTGAAGTTTGGGGATATGAGAATTTAAAAATATTAGAACAGATTCATCTTAAATTTTGTAAACGAATTTTAAAAGTTAGAAATACTACTCCAAATTTTATCGTTTATGGGGAATTAGGTAGATTTCCTTTGGAAATTCGAGTAAAACTTCGTATGATTTCACATTGGTGTAAACTTGTGAATAACGAAACAAAATTGAGTAGTTCCTTATACAGGTTGATGCTATGTTTAAAAAATCAGGGTCAGAATAATTTCAAGTGGATTAATTATATAGAATCTATATTAAATAGAGCTGGCTTAGGATATATTGTTATAAATCAGGTTGGATATTGTGATAAAGCATATCTTAACCAAATTTTAACAGATCAGTTTGTCAGTTCATGGTATAATGACATTGAAAATTCATCTCGAGGACAATTTTATGGCTCTTTCAAAAAAGACTTTGGATTAGAAAATTATTTAGTGAGATTAAACGAGAAAACTAGAATTTGGATGACAAAATTAAGGGCGTCAAATTTACGAATTCCAATAGAAACTGGGCGGTGGTATAATATTCCTAAAGATGAGAGGTTTAGTACTTTGTGTGGACAATCAATTGGTGATGAGTTCCACTTATTATTTGTTTGTTGTAATGAATATTTAGTAAACATGAGACGTATATATTTACCTAGGTATTATGTTACTTATCCTAGTATTGTTAAAATGAATGGTCTCCTATCTTTTTGTAATGTAGAAGTTTATAAAAGGTTATCATTGTTCATAAAGAAAATTGCTGGTATGTTTTAATGTTTTTGATAATATATGATCATTTCGCCATGTAACACTGTATATATGTTATGTCCTCATGTAACACATTTATGTGTCTGAGTGTTATCAATAAAATCTTGTGAAATCTTGTTAATAGCATATATTTCTAGTATACTAACGTTGTGAGTTCGAATCCCACTCAGGCGATACAACATTATGTGATAAGGCTGCCAATGACTTACGACAGGTCGGTAGTTTTCTCCGGGTATTCCAATTAAAATAAACATTAAAAATTGAACAAATTAATATTACATAATGATGTAGTACGATCAATAATTCAATTTAAACGACCCAGTTCGGCTTCTTAATGTTTATATATTTTCATATAGGATACTGGTGACGGTTGGTAGAGCTTAACTCACTAAGTTATCAAGCACACCCCGTTTGGTGGGTAGGGGATGTCCTCTCGATGGCGGTTGTATGTTAAAATTCGGAAAGCCTGGACGTGGAACATACTGGGTACACTGTTTAGAGAGTGCGACGCTCCTTGCACGTCAAAGATAACTTTTAAATATTAAAAAAAAAAGGAGTAAAAGGATTGAAACCGGTGCAGAATGCTAAATTTTTCGCCCTATCCAACGCTCCATACTTTTCTGGTGACCATCAAAGGTCGTTGCCCCCAATTGTCGCTCTATAATTCTTATATAATGGTGAACTTGTCCTCGTCCTCATTATACATTAAATATTTGCCTCTAAGTGCTAAGGAACTAAGAATCAATCAATATTTACCTATAATCAACAAACATCAAATAGATCCACTATTTTCCATCAAAAATATAAAACCACGTGTACACATGTACCTAATTTTTAAGCAAATTTGTTCAAATGTGATGCATAAACTTTGTATGAAGAAATATCACTGAGAAAATAACGAAAATTGCAATTTGATAAACACATAAACAGGAAGAGAAATTCCTTACCTTAATTACCGTTGTATTACAGGTAGACCTACTTGAAATCAATTCGTGTAGTGATGTCCTTTAAACTATTATATATTTGATTAGTATTTTAAAGGTCCACTATGTTGCTTAGCGAGATAGTTCTAATTTATGGATGACTACATCTCAAAAATAGACACACCACGTGAACACTCCGTTGAATAATAAAATTCGTAACTTCCGTAATTCGAACCAGTACTAGCTATTCTTGACTGAACCTGAAGTTAAAACAGGTAGCGTTTAAGAAAACTGCAATGTCATTGCAAATAATAATACTCCGAGCATAATGATACGATGTGAAAATCGTGATAGTTTAAATATGTCGGTGACGTTCAAAATTTCCTTCCATATATGTCCTATTTGTTTGTCTATATTTCCGGCTAAAGTACTTAGATACTCATTGACATATTTATATCCGGTATATCAGGAGTACACAATGCCATGTTGTATTTAAAAATGCAAAATATACACAAATCTGGCGGGTATATATTTTTTTAATTGGTGAAATTGCAAATGTTGTATTCAAATATGCACAAAATACATAAATCTGGCGGTTGTATTGTTAAATATGTGAAATTGCAAAAAAGGGAAATAGACTAATTTGGGGTTATTGAAATATATTTTTTTTTTAGTAAAAGTTGACTTTTATTTATCTTCTATTTCTACACATACTGACTGCCTTCAAACCAATTGAATATTATCTAGCATACTAACAACTTTATTTCGAACCCGTAGGTCAATGTTTGACATCAAAATCGTTGATCTATTAAATTTTTATCTTATCAAAATATGTACAGAAAATATATTTAACATAATTTATTTCAAATGTACTTAGTATGTACCTTTCATTGTAATATTTGGTCAATGAACTTACATCGCTCGTTTTCGGGTTTAAATGCTAATTTATTTGTTAAAAAATATGATATAAAAGATGGGGCCATTACATTTTCATCTAAACACAACAAATAAAAATTGACTTTGATTTTCCTATATATTTCAACTAAAAATAAATCCTAAAAATTAAAAATCATGGAAAAATTCTGTACAAATAAAAACCACTCATATAAACATAATGAGCAAATAAACAAACAAAATATAGACAATTCCGAATGTTTTGGTGTAAAATATGTTAAATTTATCCAGAAATGACTTCGCAATAATTATTTGAAAAAATATGGTTTTGGTTGATTATATAGGGATTTTTTTTACTTTTCCGAATACTTTTGACAGATGACGGTGTATGTGATAACGTGTCTTTTGAACTAACAATAAGTTGTTGGTGAAATATATATGTAAAAGGAAAAATCCCATTCATAAAAATACAATGGCGGAGCCTGAACTATAAAATATCAGAATCAAGTCGGACTTTTATTGATCTAAAAAACATATTTCATGAAACATATGTACGATATTTCTTAAACATCATCGCCTACAATTCCATTAAAATGAAAAATACAGTTTCATATTTCAGTAGAAAAATCACTTATGTCTCCTCCTGTTTTGATACATGATACCTATTGTGAAGTTCTAAATTACATAGTACATGTATATAATGTGATGTTCCCGGCTTAGGATCTATATTCCCTGAGGCGCAATTCAGCTATCAGACAGGGTATATAATGTGACATTCCCGGCTTATGATATATATTCCCTTCGGCTGCGCCTCAGGGAATATAGATCCTAAGCCGGGAATGTCACATTATATACCCTGTCTGATAGCTGAATAACATATAATATTACGAATTTAGTTTGTTACGCATATTTTCATTGGTTATTCAACCCTGAATGTCAGCATATATTCGGAAAACAAACGGGGTATATATGTACGTTTTCGGTCTCCCTCATTTGGGCCCCCAAAAACAATAACAACGTGGTTGACAAAAACAGAAATATTTACGCTTCACTGAATCAATATCATAATACGGAATAATATATGTATTTTTACCAAATTAAATGCTGTTTTTAAACTCAAAACGGTTGTATGAACAAAAAAGATATTCTTTTCTTCAATAAAAAATTAAAATATACCTTTCACAAATCTACACCAACCACTCAATTCGTGCAACGGGTGCAACTATCCTCGGAAGAAACTGTTCAATGGCACAAATTATGGCAGTTACCGGACACAAATCTGCCTCGTCAGTTGCAGTATATCAACGTGTTTCATCAAAGGAAAAACAAGTTATGGGAGACATTATCACAAGTTCTGTTCATGGAGAGCAACCATCTCAACTATCCTCAATAATGCCACCGCACAGTACTTCCCGGTTGCAACTCGTGCCGCCGACACAAAACAGTTCAAGTTCAACATCACTTTTTCAAATTAGAGCCAATACACATGTTTCATCGTCGGTTACGGACGTCGTTGACATTTTGGATGTAAATTATGATTACGGCTGTACCATTACAAATTTGAACATGACAATCAACAAGTGAAAGTGTGTTAAAGTTTCCGCCTTTAAAACTTTCGAGGTCACGGGCCCACACCAAGTTTTTGCTTATTGTTAACATTTTAATTATTGAAATTGTTTCACAAACCCGTTGTTTTGTTATGTAATATATTAATGTTATAATTATAAAGTTTATTAAATTTACTGCATATGAAATTGTGTTGATTTAGAAATATTGAACAGGATTTTCCTTTATGAGACACCTCAGTACATAAAATATCACGTGACAAATATTTGACGTCATTGAACAAAGAATGTCAGAGGTACGAAAAGGGACATCTAGAAATACGGAAAATGAAAACAAAAGATGCAAAATATTTAATAAGGTTTTAAATATGAATTGGGACTATGTACGTGTTAAAAAAAAACCAAAAGGAAAATAAAAATAAACAAACAAAAAGGAAACACAAAAAAAAATAAATAAAAAAAAATTAAAAAAAAATTTATACGACAGTTTGGTTCTGTATTTAACAAAAAAATGGTTAAATCCGTAATATATTTGTTATTCAGCTATCAGACAGGGTATATAATGTGACATTCCCGGCTAATGCTCTGCGCCGAAGGGAATATAGAGCATAAGCCGGGAATGTCACATTATACCCTGTCTGATAGCTGAATAACAGATATATTACGGATTTGACGGATACACCAATTGTGCACCTTATTATGTTAAATTATCACATAATTATAGAAGAATTTGTCTTGGCAATAAAGAATTTGTATAAGATTGTAGATATATGAGATATTGATATATTATAACTTAAATATCCCCACCCATTGATAAATTGAAGTAGAAAATTTACGATCCATTCATGTGTATTGCGTATTTGAAAGCTGAAAAGGTCGACCCATTCCAGCGGCATATCTGTATATACTTTTACATAAGGAGTGATTCTCCCTCTCGTGACTGCTTATCAGTCACAATAACATGAAGAATATCAATAACGACCATATTTCTTAACATTAGATGCTTACCTGAATTTCTTCTGAGTAACTTTCACTTAAATCCACATCTTATCATGTTAAATGTAGCTTGTACCCAGGATTAATTGGCTACTTGCTTTCAGCCATTCCATTATCAACTTTAATACTTCTACAGTACATGTATATGTCTGTTTACTGTTCCTGATTTTGTACACATGCATGCAACAAGGTATTGAACTTTGATTTCATGGCGGATCTTTAAATATGCATGTATACGTGTATGACTTGTCAATATTTAAACAAATTGTTAATATAGTGCTAAGATTGTGCAATTACAAAGGTCGTAATGTTTAAAATAAGAGAGGTCGTCGTGGACGTGATCGGATTGTATAGTTGGATTTTAAATTACCGTCTTTTTGTGTCTATTAAACGCACCTCCTTTCCTCCCCAAAAAATCTGGGGAAACTTCTAGTTCCTATCTATAGGGCTTCATCCTGGTTTGCCCACATTTAATTACACCAATTAGCAATCAGTTAAATAAACAAAAAAGGCAAAGGGTTTACTGACCATAAAGTTGCATAGTCTGTTCCAAATATATAGGTGTCAAATATGTATGCTTCTGTGTATATAGAAGATTTTGTTTCACTGTGTAGTTTCTTTTTAATATATAAATGTGCCAAAAAAAAAGATAAATAATATATCTTTATATACTTTAATATTACTTCATTGAAGTCAATTACAATTAATTTGAACAACTAGTATCACTGTGAGCACAGCTCACTAAGATATACCCCCCGCTCCCCACATCTGTCCAACCTATTTCCATGACCAAAACTGATTGTTCCAACCAAAAATGAAAGGGACCCCCCTCTCTTCACCGGTAAGCTGCTGATAAAATTTAAAAACATTCTGAGAAACACTACTCAAGTTATCATACGACATAGCGTAAAAATCCTATTTTCCGTCATATCAAGTCCAATAACTCTGGAAGGGCAAAAGTGAAAATCGTCAAAAATGAAAGGGATCCTCCTCTCTTCACCGATAAGCTGCTAATAAAATTTCAAAACATTCTGAGAAACACTACTCAAATTATTATACGACATAGCGTAAAAATCCTATTTTCCGTCATATCAAGTCCAATAACTCTGGAACGGCAAAAGTGAAAATCGTCAAAAATGAAAGGGATCCTCCTCTCTTCACCAGTAAACAACTGATAAAATTTTAAAAGATTCTAAGAAACACAACTCAAGTTATCGTACGACATAGGATTTGTCTACAGACGGACGGACGGACGGACGGACGGACGGACGGACGGACGGACGGACGGACATGGTGAAACCAGTATACCCCCCTACAACTTCGTTGCGAGGGTATAATAAATATAACAACATTGAAAGTAATCTTTAAACTTTACGGTGACCTCCTAGGACCAAACTTTCTCTGCCAAACTTGTTCTGGACGTACTGAAGTGCTTGAAGTTGAGCGTTTGCCATACTTGGTTTGAATGATTCAAAACTAATATCGTTTATTCCACAATTCATGTTCCGTGAAAAGGTGAAGGTCATAGGAAATCTACGTTTATTTTTGGTCATTAATATATTATTCGTGTTTTCTAGATTCTTCGTCACAAAAAATATTTTTCCAATTTGCACTATTTTTATAAGCGTAGATTTCCTATGACCTTCACCTTTTCACGGAACATGAATTGTGGAATAAACGATATTAGTTTTGTTTCAAGTATCCTTGACTTTTTGTCAAGGATACTTGAAACAGGACGATTTAATCATTCATTATCACTGTTTAATTACTATATCAGAATTAAATAATGATTCATTTCTTACATTGAGTGGTGACTCGGAAATCATAAGTTACGTCCATATTAGATTAAATACTTTAAAAAAAAAATATATATCACTATTACTAAATTTTTTTAGTCGATCGAATTGCATACCTTTATATATCCTTTTATTCTCAAACCGACAGTGCATAACATATCTATAGAGAGAAATTACAATAACAAATAAAAAGACTTATTATGTTCAAATGCGGAAGATTGCCTAATGAACTAGCTCGTTAATATACAATTAATATGTACCAGGATGTCGAATATTGAATAAAGTTGAAAGTTGATCTGTTTGTCGCCATTCTGCTAAAATATTGATCTTGTTTAACTTTAGTAAGGTGCCTCCATTCCATCAATTACAAAAAACGACAACAAAACTGCACACGAATTCAAAGCAATATCATTACATTTTACAACTGAAATTGTCTGGGGTTTTATGTAGAAGATACTATATGCGAAATGGAGCATGATTCGAACTTGAAATTCAACACATGTAAACTTAAAAAAAAGAAACAAAGGGCATAATAAGTATAACCTTGTAAACCACAAAATAATAAAAGTAAAAAAGGCAGAATAAAAATAATTTTTTTGTGCCTGCATTCTGCTTGCATATTTTATAACATGTGGTTTTATTAACACATGAAACGTAATGAATACTTATGTATCTTGGGGTGTTACTTTTTCAATGTTTACTATAGCCTGTACGTATGTAGTAATTAAAATAATTTCTAAATGACATCCTTAATTTCGTTTTATTCTCCAAGTATCGTGCATTTAACTTAATTATTTGTCATAATTTTACCAATTCAAAAAGAAAATTGCATATTTTGCTAAACATGTTAAAGATATTTCACCAAAATCATACATATTTTGGCAAATTTGTAAGATATTTCGTCAAAATTGTTTGTGAAAGATTTATTGTTAAAATGCGCATATTTCACTTAATTCAATAGTAAATTGTATTATTCTTTACAAGATTTTACAGTTAACATACAGGTAAAAATACAACTACATTTCAGAAACAAACTTTAATTGTTGAAACAACATAACCCCCTATGTTTATTTATACCTGTCATTAAAAGTGGGCAAACCAGGATGACACCATCTATAGAACGCAGGAAGATTCAATAAAACATTCACGGCAGAAATCCTCGTTCAAACGGCAAAATACTGCTTACCACAGATCACGTATTTGTTAATCCATGTATTTTTGATAAATTTTAGACAGGGAAATGTTAAATTAGTTTTGTTAAAAGAGTTTAAACCGATTATTCTACCTGTTGCAAGCGAAAATTAGCTGTTTTGTGAATGCATGAAGTTGTAATGTTTAATTTGAAAACAAGTTCAAAAGGGCAAAGAAAATGATACGGATGGAGCAGTTTATTTTTTTGTCGTTTTTTACGTGAATTATGGTTGTTTTAAATACTAAATATGTAGATATGTTTAATCTTTAATCAGTATTAATTCATCAAATAATGAACCGTTCATGTGATCAAAGATAGGCAAACTTGGGTCAAGCTTAAAATAGGAAGTAATTACGATCGATTCAAATAAAGAGAAAACAATACAAAAGTAATAACGTTAATTAAGACCTGATCAAAGAGATTATAATTTCTTTTGAAGTGTACTCATATTGTACCAATGCTACCATATATTATACAATTATTGACCTTTAATGAGGTCTACTCGTGACTATACGGACGAGGTTAATCAATCATTGACCAGGTCCGTATTGTCATGAGTAGACTGAAATTAAAAGTCAATAACTGCTTTTATTAAATATTAAGGAATTTTTCAAACTTTTCAACAGTATATTCAACAAAATAGGCTACAATTGTTTTATCATTTTTCAAGATTATTTATATATTAAAATTTTGAAATTTTATGAAAATTTTGATTTTTTTTTTTTAATTTAAATTTTGAAATTTTTTGAAAATTTTGAAATTTTTGGAAAATTTTTAAATTTTATATGAAATTTTTTAAATTTTATATGAAATTTTTAAAATTTTTTAAAATTTTTGGCTATTTGATTGGTCGACTGGAAATGAAATCTCGTCTCTGGTTGGACAACGTTGAAACACCGAATAGACATAGACAAAAATAGACACAAACCCGAATATACCTCACGCGAGGTGTACTCACTCTGAGGTAGAGTTGAGAAATATAGAATCTAACACCGGCAAAAGTGCAAGACAGGGACATCTCCGACACCCGGGGGTAAGATTTTAATCGTTCGCTGACGAGGCTCGCCGGGTCAGCGAACGATTGAAATCTTACCCGAGGGTGTCGAAGATTTCCCTGTCTTGCACTTTTTGCCGGTGTTTGATTTTATTTCTCTCTTTTATCAGCTGTGTTTAGTTTATTGTTTGACAGCTATGTACATTTAGCAGACGATCATGTAAACAATGCGAGTTATTTCCCCTTCATATCAATCAAAAAAGTAGTTCCCTATTTTAGTGTATTGCGTGAAAGTTATCTTTGTTTTGTTTACATTCCGTCGAGCGTTTTCCCGCAAAATTGTTTTCCGTTGGTGAAGTTAATTGTCGATTTATCGATATACATCCGTGTATTGGCAGTATTTTAATTGCTAAACAACATTATTAAGAAAAAAACTGGTAGAACGTGCTAAAGTGGGTCACGGGTCACTGTAATCGGGCGGCTGTATCGAGAAACAGATACGGTGTTGAAAAAACTGTTGATACTCATAAAACATTGATAAATGCAATAAAATGTTATGTTTGTCTTCAAGAAATATGATAGACAAAACCATGTGTGAAGTTTTATGACGAAATATCTCCGATTTCTATGTAAATATACGAGTTGAAGTGGGGAAACACCCACAGGTAATTTTAGCGATGTATTTTTATCTTGGACAAAAATAATGAGCGTCCTGATTGGATGACCGATTGAAAACACACTGACTCCGCATGGTAAAAAGATGCATGTAAAAGAAATCTATGTTATATTTATTCATTTGTTTGATTCTGGAATATTATTGATCATTGATTTAAACAAGAAAAAAGGGGAAAAGGGGGGGGGGGTGGTGAATTTTATTTGTGAATTCTACAGTTAAATAAATGTTTTGTTTCGACAGTTTAAAGAGAAAAATAAAAATTTGTTGCGACTAAAGCTTAAATCAGCGTTAAAAATTGAACAAATATCAGTGGTTTTGTAAATGAGATTTATTTTAAATAGAAAATCTGAATTTATTATTTATTAATTTATTATTTATTAATTCATTATTTATTAATTTATTATTTATTAATTCATTATTTATTAATTTATTATTTATTAATTCATTATTTATTAATTTATTATTTATTAATTTATTATTTATTAATTTATTATTAATGATACAATTTTATATCCATTGGGAGGGGGAGGGGGGGCTATGATGAAAATTTGAAATAAAAACACAGGACCGGACTTTAAGCAAAAATAATAATCCAGGATTAGTTTTTTATTAAAAAAAATCCAGGACCCCTGTTAGTCAGGTCCAATTTGCTGAAAAGGTGAAGTCTAGCGGCATTTTATTAGTATTTGGTCCAACATAGTTTTTTATCCTAATTTGGGTATGAGAAATTCAAAACAATATGTTGGCCATTCATGAAAGGTCATTTAGGGGTCGAAAATTGTAAATTAAGATGGCACCCCTAAAATCGCGAATATTTTCGATCGATAATAATTCAGAATGGTTCAAATTTTCTTTTTTACATTGAAATCGGTATAAATCTACTGGTATATCATGAATAAGTTTAAATACAACATGATTGTAACTTTAATATATATAAACCTTCTTTGCGCATGCGTAAATCACTATTTCGTGCGTTTTCGGCTGTAACTAAATCCTAAAATTAACACATTGCTCATGTTTAGCCTGATGACATTTACAGAGGTCTGTGCATGGCAATTTGGCTTTTTTACAACTACATCGTAATGTTATACAACCAGTGGAGCACTGACAAGATATCATTTCAAGACATGCTTGTAGGATCGGATCAAGTGTCATAAGAAGTGGTTTTAAACAATCACGATCCAAGCTCCAACCCATAGTTATAGGAGAAGGCAAAACTGGCTTGACAACATTCGCTTGTTTCCACACACTTGCTTGAAAGTGAGCTCTCTCAATGTGCAATTTCAACGCATCACTAGTAGGGGGAAGACTTTCTGGACTCTTCGATTTTCCAAACATCAGATCCCGAGTTTCATCAGATGTATCAGTCACTTGATTGTAAAGTTTACATATGAAAGCCTCGGCTAATTTGATCTTCTCGTCAGTTAGTTCTGCTTCTCCAATTCCTTCAAGAAGATTGGCATCTTGCTCATAAATCTTATGCGCCTTTTTCTTCGAAATGCCATAGAAGAAGGACGTAGTATCACAGCCGGTAATTGAGTGAAAAGCCAATAAATTTTGGGCCATACGTCTTGTAGGCAAATTCGTCTCTAAAACAGAGTGTATTGGTATAATCTTTGGGCTTTTAGACGTTCCTGCCATCATCCATATCTTGATATCCATTCCGTAAGCATGATGCAGTAAAAGCAAAAAGACATCGGTATCGGTTGCAGATACATGTACAGCGATAGTTCGGCAGTTAGATACATTTTTACAATGAAGCATGTGGAGAATCATGCGCGTGTCTGCCTCATCATGTGTTGCCTTCAAGTTATCTAAATTCAGGCTCTTGTCATTGCTGTCTGCCTGGTCCTCGGAAATAAACCCCCTCCAGTGATCACAACTTTGCCTTCAGGAGCTTGCCGGATGAGTTCTGTTGCCAAAAAGAATGCCAAGTCTTCTTTATTTTCAGGCAAAGAAAGAAAACTTGGCAAATTAGAAGGTAGAGGAACGTTGCGGTTTTCAATTACTCTTCTAATTGGCTGTACGAATTTTGATGTTTTTTTTTCGTGTTCCTGATTTTATAGACTGTGTACGATATCGATCAAAAACAACATCAATTCGTCTAAATCTAACACATTTTCTTAGCACGACTCCCACATACATGTCTGCATATTCACCAAATGTCCTCAAACCCTGGTGTTTCAAACTCTGAACAAGAAATTGGCCATCTATAATCAATGCAGATCTATCATTAAAGTCTATTACACCATTAATATCTACGTTTTTCAACAAGATGTCTAATAGCAACGATTTATTCCCTGATCTAAGAGACCCGTTTGTCTCCGCAATAGCTATCGGAACTGGCATAAGTTCATGCTTAAGTATTTCTGACATGTTGACCTCTCTTCCGGCTTTAAAGGCGGTTACTATTCTATGTAATGTATTCCTGTCAGCCTTAACAATCTTCCCTTTTTCATGGTAATTAAATGTATGCCCAGCACTGTGAAACAGGTTTACCAACTGTTTAGATCTGGTCATCTGGTGTAATGTGCAAGACAGGCCAATATGTTTTGATGTCCATTTTCTACCCTCACTGACACCGTCCACTATGTCTTGACAAACGCTGAGGATTTTGGTTTGTTTTGTATTCTTTGAATCTTCAGGATTACCGTCTTGGTTCAAAATATCCTGACCACCATACACGAGATTTAGGAACGTAAATAAACTGTCCGGGACACAATCGATTGCATCATCTTCGCTAACACTGAGACCTACATGACCGTCCATTCCTATCAAATCCCCTCTGATCTTTAGTACAACATGAACAAGCTGTAGGAAGAAAATGTCCTTTGGATCATAATTTGGCATAGTAAGCCCTTCATCTTCCTCCAACGGAGTTGCTCCTTGGTAATGAAGTTCTCCCAAAACATGTTGCGAGTATGTATGAGGAATCAACAGGGTTACCCTTTCAAAAATCGACCGATGAAGTGGGCGTAAAAATTGATATTCGTCACTGAGTCTGTTTTGTAAGTATTCTTTAAATGTTGTTTTGCGGGAGATAAATGACTGAGGGATATCTCCGTTGGTCTGTGCTACTAGTGAGCAATATCTTTCCCAAACATCAGACAGTTGGAGTATTTGATTTTTAGAGGCAGCATATCCAAATTCTTGAACTAAAAAAATCATTGCAAGATCTATTGTTTCACATTCCTTTTTCGTTTTCTGTGTATCATATTTGAACGCATTGAGACATTTGTTATGATATTTCCCTTCTGCAGCTATTAAATCGTTTACCCCTGCTAAACGTAAACGCATAGTGTTTTCCAATTTTGAATCTTGCAAGATCTTATTGCTGACAGAAAACGTTGAAATATTGAACAACTTATCTTTGTTGGAAGTCTGACAAAAAATGCATAGATTCCAATCGACTGGTTTTACAGATCTTCTACTCGAGTATTTGGACGTCGACGGAGCCATCGAATCCGAACATGTAACACCATGTTCCTGCTTTGGCGATTCAACATCTACCTTTTGCCCTTCAGCTCTGGCTTCACAGTTTTTGATTTGTTTCTGATGAGTGAACTCAGAATAACATTTTCTATGGCAAAAGACTTCGTCTGACGTATGAAGCTTTTTTCGTCGATCAATAGCCTCATAATATCGTACGTCTCTTATCTTTTGTCTTTGAGAGGCATGTTCTTTCAGGGTCTGAATTCCCCTTTGCTTTTTATGTCCTAGGGCATCTGTTTTATTTTCCTGACAAATAACACACTTGTTAACATCGTATTGACCAGAAAAAGATCGTTTTCTAATATTTAAGCTTATATCAATTTTGAACTATCGATGGTTTAGCATGTGTTTAGAAACTGTCGACTAAAGCAAATATACAGAAAGCATCAATATTTTTTCGAGTATTGGGTAATCTTGATCTTTATACTTTTAAAAAAATATTAGAATTAAGTATCAATGCATGTCAATTGTCATTACGCTAACAGGGTTTTGGATCCGAATCATGGGGAAATGCACTAGAACGGGTTATTATCCTACAGATTGGTGATACAATAGATACTTACCCCTGACACCGCCACCCCCCCCCCCCCCTCGACGGGGGTGATACCATGTGATATAGACAAAATAAAATAGCTGATACCTAAAATATAGCTTTATTCCAACATTCCTACTCTCATAGGGTCCATTAATGAACAACGCTGAATATGATTTGTTCTCAAATGTTGTTTTAGGGTAGTCATTTTGTTCGCCATTTTGTGACGTTAAACGACATTTTTCGAATGGCCAACATAGATTTTTGGATTCAGCGATCCTGAAATAGGGTGAAAAGGTATGTTGGACTAAATACTAATAAAATGCCGCTAGACTCTTTAAACGACGACTTTTTCAAAAATCCGACCTGACTATGTGTCCATGAATTTTTTTTTTTAAAGTTAATAATATGAAATATTGACATCCACACTTACCTTTTGGACAGCACATTTCTGTGTCCACACTTGTATTTCATAATAAAATACAATGTATTTGATAAATATATTATATATGCTACTACAACAGCGATAAATACCTGTAAAAAATATTTTACTTTGGTCAAGGGAGGTAATTTCTTTCTTTACGTTAGTTACTAACAAGGGAGAACACTCTATTTTTTGCTCAAAGGAAACAAACATTGACACGGTAGAAAGGGGTGAGAAAAAGTCAAACGCAGTGAAAGGTGCAATATCGTTAAATCGTTAGAAAGCAAAATAGTATACATAGATTAATATGAAACAGGCACGGCCATGAATGCTCGCGAATCTGAAAATTATCTGGCAATTTCACGCTCATCCAGTGCATCAAAAAGTGTCGAGATATTTTGGGCCGAGATATATCGTCGACGACTTTTTTTTCGGGCCGAATCTAGTCTCATTCAATCGAACTGTCGTTCCTTGCGAAATCTCAAAAGTTAACTTCCGCGTAAAAACAAAAATTCTTGTCAGTATGTCAGAAGAGATTTAATAAATTAAAAAATATCAATATAAGTAAAACAAGCTAACACAATGACTTTTATTACACACGGGTTCCGGGTTTCAGTGGTATTGGACGTACGAGAGAGGGTACGAGACTTCAGGATCACCTTTGCGCTTTATGTTAAGAAGATCTTCATTAGTTGAGTGTGTTAGTGTGTTACACGGAACGTGTTTACAAAGCGTCGAATTTTTTTTCTCCGTCAGTATGTGCAGCCATGTTTGTAAAAAAATCCTAAGTACACATTTTATACCATAAAGAGCTCGCTTAAGCTCGCATAATAAAAAAATACTTATGTAGTAGAATCGTGGTTTTATTGATGAGAATAAAGACGGAACCGTGGTGAAGAGCTATTTTGCGAAACGTAACATTTTTACGGGAAAAGTAGCGTGAAATTCTTATCTCACCCACGGGTTGAGACAAGGATTTCTCACTTTTGAAACAGACCAGTTCCTATTTTTAGTGATGTGAGATTTTCTTATCTTGCACTAGTGCAAGACAAAAAAATCACGTGCGTTTTACCGGCAAATGCATGCTGTACAGTTTATGTCAACTGCCCCCCAATTCTCCATGCTTTTCCTTTTTAAAATAAACAATTGACCACGATTCTACTACATAAGTATTTTTAAATTCATTTATGTATTATATTCTGCTAGCTAACGTGCACCTTTCACGGTGTTTGATTCTTTTTTCAGGCTCTCTTCCAGTCAATGTTTGTTTACTTTGAGTAAATACTAGAGTGCTCTCCCTTGTTAGTAACTAACGTAAAGAAAGAAATTACCTCCCTTTGACCAAATTCAAATATATCTTTACAGGTATTTATCTCTGTTGTAGTAACATTTATAATATATTTATTAAATACATTGTACTTTATGATGAAATACATTTGAAATACTGCCGAAATACGGTTGCATATGGATAAATCGAATATTTACTTCAGCAATGGAAAAATATATTGCGGGAAAACGCTCGATGGAATGTAAACAAAAACAATTAGGTGGTTTAGTGAGAAATAAAATCAAACACCGGAAAAAGTACAAGATAGGGAAATCTCCGACACCCTTGGGTAAGATTACAATCGTTCTCTAACTCGGCAAGCCTCGTAAAGAGAACGATTGAAATCTTACCCAAGGGTGTCGGAGATTTCCCTATCTTGTACTCTCTCCGGTGTTAGATTCTATATTTCTCACTTTTGAGACAGACCAGTTCCTATTTTTAGCGATGCGAGATTTTCTTATCTTGAACTAGTGCAAGACCAAAAAATCACGTGCGTTTTACCGGCAAATGCATGCTGTACAGTTTATGTCAACTGCTCCCCCAATTCTTCATGCTTTTCCTTTTTAAAATAAACAATTCACTGTATATAAGTTTTCAATTTTTTATAAACACGCAAATCCTAACAATCAGCCATATTATTACATGATAACCTTCACGCAATACACAAAAATACGGAACCACTTTTTTGATTGACATGAAGGGGAAATAACTTGCATTGTTTACATGAAGTTTACAAACAAAGACGAAACTAAAAACAGCTGATAAAAGTGAGAAATAAAATCAAACACCGCCAAAAAGTGCAAGACAGGGAAATCTCCGACACCCTCGGGTAAGATTTCCCTGTCTTGCACTTTTGCCGGTGTTAGATTCTATATATCTCACACGGCTAAAAATAGGAACTGTGCTGTCTCATTAGTGAGAAATAAAGGATCTAACACCGGTAAGAGGACAAGACGGAAAAATCTCAGACACCCAAGGGAAAGAATTCTGGTCTCCAACGAGGCTCGGCCGAGTTGGAGACCAATAGAAATCTTTCCCGCGGGAGCCGAGTTGGAGACCAATAGAAATCTTTCCTGCGGGTGTCTGAGATTTTTCCGTCTTGCCCTCTTACCGGTGTTTGATTCTTTTTCTCACTAATTTCCCTATCTTGTACCTTTTCCGGTGTTTGATTTTATTTCTCACTAAACATCTTTGTTTTGTTTACATTCCATCGAGCGTTTTCCCGCAAAATTATTTTCCGCTGGTGAAGTTAATTGTCGATTTCTTGATATACATCCGTGTATTGGCAGTATTTTAATTGTATTTCATAATAAAATACAATGCATTTAATAAATATATTATATATGCTACTACAACAGCGATAAATACGTGTAAAAATTATTTGACTGTGGTCAAAGGGAGGTAATTTCTTTCTTTACGTTAGGAGAGCACTCTATTTTTTGCTCAAAGGAAACAAACATTGACATGGTAGAAAGGGGTGAGCAAAAGTCAAACGCAGTGAAAGGTGCAATATCATTAAATCGTTAGAAAGCAGAATAGTATACATAGATTAATAAAAAAAATATATTTATGTGGTAGAATCGTGGTTTTATTGATGAGAATAAAGACGGAACCGTGGTGAAGAGCTATTTTGCGAAACGTAATATTTTTACGGGAAAAGTAGCGTGAAATTCTTATCTCACCCACGGGTTGAGACAAGGATATCTCACACGGCTAAAATAGGAACTGTGCTGTCTCATTATTGAGAAATATAGAATTTAACACCGGCAAAAGTGCAAGACAGGGAAATCAGTTGACATAAACTGTACAGCATGCATTTGCCGGTAAAACGCAGGTGATTTTTTTCGCTAAAAAGAGGAACTGGTCTGTCTCAAAAGTGAGAAAATGCTGTTTAGGCCATTCAGCGAAAAGCTAAATTCCTTATCATTTAATAATATATAATACTGACAGGTGTCCCAGTATGTTCAATTATCTTTTCACACCTTGTTATACAATATACGGTCCTTGACCTTGTCAACTATTGTAAAAATCGATAATTCAAACAAAGGTTCAATACTCAAGCACAGGTAATTTCACCCCAGGAAAAAATAGATTGAAAAAAAGTAAAATATCACACGTCTGACAGCAAACATTTGACAGTTATTCCTGCATTCGTATGGACAATTAGTTCCATACAACAACACCAATGCACAAGTATGATTATTGACAAACATCGAGAATATTTACATACCTTTAAAAAAGGCAATGAACAAGCAATAAATATAATTTTTATACAATTTTATTTTAAAGAGGCATTAGCCTCGATTTTGACCAAAACAATTATATGTTTTGGAAATTGATAAATAGCTTTATAATGATGAAATAAAGGTAAATATTTCACATTAAACAGCTTATCGTACCACTTTTCGCCTATTGAGAACGAAAATTACCATCGATTTATTATTTCCTTGCAAGCAAATAATTTGACCTCGCTTTCTCCGAATGCAACTTACCTTACTAGTGACAGGTAAAAACGAATAATTTATATTTTGTCGCTTATTAACTGCAAACTTGCATTGTTCTTTGTCCGTAATTAACGCCGACTAAAAGCAGATTCACAGAAAATAAGAAATAAGTGCATTGTTGCACTGATTTAATGACGATTCGGCAAACTCCGTAAACAATGCCGATAATTAATAAGATGGCGTCCATTTCTTGATCGATCTCAAAACACGAGCAGTTGCACCTTTTTCCCCCGATACGCGTACATTTCATAACATTTATAAGTTACAGAAACACGTTTTATTAAGGCATCAATCATATCTGATAGTTTTTATGGATAAATTTACGATTTTGGCAGATAATGCCCCTTTAAATAACACATATATAATGAAAACAATAAATGTTATCTGAACATTAATTCATCGATCATTGGGGAATATTGCCGTCCGTGAACTCAAAGCTATGCTACCGGCAACTCTGCGTGACCTGAAAAAAAGTGTCTGATACTTGCTCTTATGCATAAAACGCACCCCATCTACAAATTATCATTTTAAAGCATAAAACCGCGTTCTATAAGTACCAAAAAAAACGGTACCTGTGCATTCAGTGCCTTGTGAGATTGAATCCCTCACATCGCGAGGTGTACGTGATACAACTTTATGTGATCAAGCTTGTCATTGACTTTGTCGGTGGTTTTCTCCGGGTATTCCGGTTTCCTCCACCAATAAAACTGACCGCCACGATATAGCTGAAATGTTGTTCAAATGGTGTTAAACGCCATAGCCTTAACACTAACCCTTTAAAATTAGAATAACAAAACTCGTAAAGATACACAGAAGTAAAGTGTCACCCTATTTATATTATTTATGTTATTATTGCTGGTAACCGTTTGGTGTCTACAATTTGGGTTATTTATTTTACCTAAATATTTTAACAACGATAATATTATACACGCCGTAAAACTTTTATTTTTTGTATATATTTTTTTCAATGCAAAAAAAAATTACAAGAAAATAATATAAAATTGCGGATACTATCCCTTTTATTAACTCCGATACCATATAGGACAATCTTTCATTTTTGATTAACTCACGGACTCACAACATGATCCGAACACAGACACTAGACACTATATCAATGAAAGTTCCACACAACCGTTTGTTGTGTAATATTAAAATAAAAAGAGAAGAAGAATGTTTCCAAGGAAAAAATCGGCAAAAATTTATTTTTCATGAACGGTTTTCACTTTTAAACTGTGGTTATTATGGTCGTAGGACTACCTAATGCTTCCCGTCAGATGATTTCTTGGATAGTACAAGCTATTTTTGTCCTGCCTCTGATGATTTTGCATCTCAATCATGAATCGGTCATAATTGTGCTGTCGGCACCGAATATCTACATACAAAATTCAAATAAAAGTAAATGATAAAAAATTATTGCATTTTTAGATGTTGCTCTATTTGTACTCAATAAAAAAAAATTAATTAGGAAAAACGTTTTTTTAATTCACTTTTATTTGCATTTCGTGTGAATTATGAGCAATTTTAAAACTACGAACTACTTTAATTAAAGCTTGTATGTTAAAATAATTCATAAAACAAGCGTACCTTTTAATGCTTATAAACATTAAATATATATATATTATGAAATAAGTCAGATGGTTAATGTTAGTAAATCCATTTTATTATAATATTGGTATTTCATTCAATTATGCACATTTATACCCACTAGGGTTGAATGCATAAACATAAGTATTAAATACATATATACAATATTTAAAGTTAGTAAAGCGCATAAGATTTCTGATACAATCAATAATTTTGTGAACTTATTCATATCATTATAATTTGTTCTTTGATTTTGACGGCTTGTAGGGAAACATTTCCTTAAGGGCTAAATGAATAAAAAATAAGATGCCTTTCATCTTTGATTTATTTTGTCAACATTAAAGCAAATATTTAGGTAAGTGTTTTTTTTTCTCCTCATACTTCTGACTTTCTTTTACTAATTGATTGTCACTAATGAAATTGCTTTCTTTTTTTCTTTTTTTCTTTTTGTCTTTTTTTCTGTTTTGTTTTTTTTTGTTTTTTTGATAAAAATATGGCTCTAAACAGTATTCTTTCTTGTTTGATTATCATTAAAAATGTAGATATCAAATTTAGTGCGCACGGCCCGTTTTTGGAATCAGGTACGATCAAAGTCAAAAGATTGGAAATCCAAATAAAATAAAAGTTTGGGAGCAAGAAAACCAAAGTTCTAACAGGCCAAAAATCCTCAAATGTCACATCTGTCTGAAAGACGAGAACCTTACGTCTAATGTCACATCTGTCTGAAAGACGAGAACCTTACGTCTAATGTCACATCTGTCTGAAAGACGAGAACCTTACCTCTAATGTCACATCTGTCTGAAAGACGAGAACCTTACGTCTAATGTTACATCTGTCTGAAAGACGAGAACCTTACGTCTAATGTTACAACTGTCTGAAAGACGAGAACCTTACGTCTAATGTCACATATGTCTGAAAGACGAGAACCTTACGTCTAATGTCACATCTGTCTGAAAGACGAGAACCTTACGTCTAATGTCACATCTGTCTGAAAAACGAGAACGTAACGTCTAATGTCACATCTGTCTGAAAAACGAGAACGTAACGTCTAATGTCACATCTGTCTGAAAGACGAGAACGTTACGTCTAATGTCACATCTGTCTGAAAGACGAGAACCTTACGTCTAATGTCACATCTGTCTGAAAGACGAGAACCTTACGTCTAATGTCACATATGTCTGAAAGAGGAGAACCTTACGTCTAATGTCACATCTGTCTGAAAGACGAGAACCTTACGTCTAATGTCACATATGTCTGAAAGACGAGAACCTTACGTCTAATGTCACATCTGTCTGAAAGACGAGAACCTTACGTCTAATGTCACATCTGTCTGAAAGACGAGAACCTTACGTCTAATGTCACATCTGTCTGAAAGACGAGAACCTTACCTCTAATGTCACATCTGTCTGAAAGACGAGAACCTTACGTCTAATGACACATCTGTCTGAAAGACGAGAACCTTACGTCTAATGTCACATCTGTCTGAAAGACGAGAACCTTACGTGTAATGTCACATCTGTCTGAAAGACGAGAACCTTACGTCTAATGTCACATCTGTCTGAAAGACGAGAACCTTACGTCTAATGTCACATATGTCTGAAAGACGAGAACCTTACGACTAACGTCACATCTGTCTGAAAGACGAGAACCTTACGTCTAATGTCACATCTGTCTGAAAGACGAGAACCTTACGTCTAATGTCACATCTGTCTGAAAGACGAGAACCTTACGTCTAATGTCACATCTGTCTGAAAGATGAGAACCTTACGTCTAATGTCACATATGTCTGAAAGACAAGAACCTTACGTCTAATGTCACATCTGTCTGAAAGACGAGAACCTTACGTCTAATGTCACATCTGTCTGAAAGACGAGAACCTTACGTCTAATGTCACATCTGTCTGAAAGACGAGAACCTTACGTCTAATGTCACATATGTCTGAAAGAGGAGAACCTTACGTCTAATGTCACATCTGTCTGAAAGAGGAGAACCTTACGTCTAATGTCACATCTGTCTGAAAGACGAGAACGTTACGTCTAATGTCACATATGTCTGAAAGACGAGAACCTTACGTCTAATGTAACATCTGTCTGAAAGACGAGAACCTTACGTCTAATGACACATCTGTCTGAAAGACGAGAACCTTACGTCTAACGTCACATCTGTCTGAAAGACGAGAACCTTACGTCTAATGTCACATCTGTCTGAAAGACGAGAACCTTACGCCTAATGTCACATCTGTCTGAAAGACGAGAATCTTAAATCTAATGTCACATCTGTCTGAAAGACGAGAACCTTACGTCTAATGTCACATCTGTCTGAAAGACGAGAATCTTAAGTCTAATGACACATCTGTCTGAAAGACGAGAACCTTACGTCTAATGTCACATCTGTCTGAAAGACGAGAACCTTACGTCTAATGTCACATCTGTCTGAAAGACGAGAACCTTACGTCTAATGTCACATCTGTCTGAAAGACGAGAACCTTACGTCTAATGTCACATATGTCTGAAAGACGAGAACCTTACGTCTAATGTCACATCTGTCTGAAAGACGAGAACCTTACGTGTAATGTCACATCTGTCTGAAAGACGAGAACCTTAGTTTTAATAATAATTACATTATATAGGAACGGTCAATTTCAATAATAAATATATCCAATAATCCATGTCAGTCCGAAGCATGAAGCATGTTCGGATGATACCCGCGGGGACTAATAGTCCATCAAGAGAAGTATCCACCCAGTGTTAGTAATATAAATATAAAATATATGTGTATTGTCGGAAAATATATAATTTATTTGTAGGAGTTTTAGAAAAGGTAGCCTTTGTCGAGCTTTACTGACCTCTTTCGCAACGAGTGCATACACATAAAGTGTTCATCTTCAGTAGCAAAGTGAAGATAACTGCCAACATTTCTGAAAAGAACAGAAACAAGCGTCATTCAAATCGTTTTCCAGGGTGTCCTCTATCACGTCCGCGCTTGTAGTGTTACAGTCTTTTGTTGCTCGCACTCTATGGCAGAAAAGCTATATATTTTGGTCAGTAACCGTATATAAAAAAAATCCAGAAATACAATTTTACTCTTCAAATAGAACGAGTGCAAGACAAAATCATTTATTATTTTCAGTAAAGGAGAAAATTTTTCTAGAAATAATTCTGATTGACTTTTTTTGTAAATAACAAAAATATTCCAAATATTTGCAAGAAGACTGCTAGACAGTGAAATATTATGAGAAGAATACAATAGACAACTTTTGAAAAGACAGTAAATTAACATTATATCATTTTTTTATCTAGTTTCTGTTAATAAAGCATTTTTGTAGTGAGGAAATTGAAAAAAATCAAGAACACCTGCTTTTTTTTAATTTACGACGATTCCTACTGTTCGTATAAATATTTACTGATAACAAAATGAAAAACAAACAATACCACGCTGTCGGAGCAATTCTAAAATCTAATAACTAATTCCTAGAAAGAGGCAATATCAATACCACCAAATACTTAGTACACAAATACATGATCGCTCATATTCTTGGCTTGGTACAGGCACTTCAATAAAAAGTGGCGGGATTAAGCTTGTTTTATGGGGCCAAACATCCTCTCTAAGTGAAATGATGCGGTCATATACACCTGCTTGCCACATGTTAATTAAATGCCAACCCTCACATATACCCAGAGAGGACAGTGATATTATTAAGAACGCTGTAATCTTGGAAATTATACACAATATATTTATTCCTCGTGATAGGCCTACAGAGGTTGTAAAAAATATAAATCACTTAATATAAGGATTGGGACGGTTGAGTTGCAGATCTTTAAAATGTAACCAAGAAATGTATTTTTTCACAAGATGTAATTGAAATTAGTGTTATATATTACATGTAAACAAACACGGTAGATACGCGGTATATATCCAAGTTAAGAACGGTATGAACACTACCTAGTTAGAAGCCGAACGTATAGCAGCCTTTGCTCTCTGCCAATTGGGCACTTGCAATTTGTCCAGTTTAATAAAACGAGTAAACAAGTGCTGTTGGAGCAACGCACATGTGGTACGTATTATTATCAGATATTTGCATTGTTTTTCCCTTTTGTCCCATTAATCATCATTGTCTATTTGATTTAGCATTATATTGGTTAAATAAGTGTTTATGTTTTCTTATTTTTAATGCTGTCATCTAATTTGTAGCTTAACATTAGTTCTTTTTATTTCGTTGCTCTGCTGTGTAAAAAAAACTGTTTATGCTGCTCTGACTTTGTAAAAACGGTTTATGCTGCTCTGACTTTGTAAAAAAGGTTTATGCCGCTCTGACTTTGTAAAAACGGTTTATGCTGCTCTGACTTTGTAAAAACGGTTTATGCTGCTCTGACTTTGTAAAAACGGTTTATGACGCTCTGACTTTGTAAAAACGGTTTATGCTGCTCTGACTTTGTAAAAACGGTTTATGCTGCTCTAACTTTGTAAAAACGGTGTATGCTGCTCTGACTTTGTAAAAACGGTTTATGCTGCTCTGACTTTGTAAAAACGGTTTATGCTGCTCTGACTTTGTAAAAACGGTTTATGCTGCTCTGACTTTGTAAAAACGGTTTATGCTGCCCTGACTTTGTAAAAACTGTTTATGCTGCTCTGACTTTGTAAAAACTGTTTACGCTGCTCTGACTTTGTAAAAACGGTTTATGCTGCTCTGACTTTGTAAAAACTGCTTATGCTGCCCTGACTTTGTAAAAGCTGCTTATGCTTCTCTGACTTGGTAAAAACGGTTTATGCTGCTCTGACTTTGTAAAAACTGTTTATGTTGCTCTGACTTTGTAAAAACGGTTTATGCTGCTCTGACTTTGTAAAAACGGTTTATGCTGCTCTGACTTTGTAAAAACGGTTTATGCTGCTCTGACTTTGTAAAAACTGACTTTGCAAAAACTGTTTATGCTGCTCTGACTTTGTAAAAACTGCCTATGCTGCCCTGACTTTGTAAAAACTGTTTATGCTGCTCTGACTTTGTAAAAACGGTTTATGCTGCTCTGACTTTGTAAAAACGGTTTATGCTGCTCTGACTTTGTAAAAACGGTTTATGCTGCTCTGACTTTGTAAAAACTGTTTATGCTGCTCTGACTTTGTAAAAACGGTTTACGCTGCTCTGACTTTGTAAAAACGGTTTATGCTGCTCTGACTTTGTAAAAACTGCCTATGCTGCCCTGACTTTGTAAAAACTGTTTATGCTGCTCTGACTTTGTAAAAACGGTTTATGCTGCTCTGACTTTGTAAAAACTGCTTATGCTGCCCTGACTTTGTAAAAACGGTTTATGCTGCTCTGACTTTGTAAAAACGCTTTATGCTGCTCTGACTTTGTAAAAACTGCTTATGCTGCTCTGACTTTGTAAAAACTGTTTATGCTGCTCTGACTTTGTAAAAACGGTTTATGCTGCTCTGACTTTGTAAAAAAGGTTTATGCCGCTCTGACTTTGTAAAAACGGTTTATGCTGCTCTGACTTTGTAAAAACGGTTTATGCTGCTCTGACTTTGTTAAAACGGTTTATGCTGCTCTGACTTTGTAAAAACGGTTTATGCCGCTCTGACTTTGTAAAAACGGTTTATGCTGCTCTGACTTTGTAAAAACGGTTTATGCTGCTCTCACTTTGTAAAAACGGTTTATGCTGCTCTGACTTTGTAAAAACGGTTTATGCTGCTCTGACTTTGTAAAAACGGTTTATGCTGCTCTGACTTTGTAAAAACGGTTTATGCTGCTCTGACTTTGTAAAAACGGTTTATGCTGCTCTGACTTTGTAAAAACTGTTTATGCTGCCCTGACTTTGTAAAAACTGTTTATGCTGCTCTGACTTTGTAAAAACTGTTTACGCTGCTCTGACTTTGTAAAAACGGTTTATGCTGCTCTGACTTTGTAAAGACTGCTTATGCTGCCCTGACTTTGTAAAAACTGTTTATGCTGCTCTGACTTTGTAAAAACGGTTTATGCTGCTCTGACTTTGTAAAAACTGCTTATGCTGCCCTGACTTTGTTAAAACTGCTTATGCTGCTCTGACTTTGTAAAAACTGTTTACGCTGCTCTGACTTTGTAAAAACTGTTTACGCTGCTCTGACTTTGTAAAAACGGTTTATGCTGCCCTGACTTTGTAAAAACTGTTTATGCTGCTCTGACTTTGTAAAAACGGTTTATGCTGCTTTGAATTTGTAAAAACTGTTTATGCTGCTCTTACTTTGTAAAAACTGTTTATGCTGCTCTGACTTTGTAAAAACGGTTTACGCTGCTTTGAATTTGTAAAAACTGCTTATGCTGGTCTGACTGTAAAAACTGTTTACACTGCTCTGACTTTGAAAAATCTGTTTACCTGCTCTGACCTTGTAAAAATTGTCGTCTATGCTCCTCTGACTTTGTAAAAACTGTTTACGCTGCTCTGACTTTGTAAACATGTTTGTGTTGCTCTGACTTCGTAAAAACTGCTTAGACGTATGTATATGTATGACCTGTATTATTTGCATTGTATGATATCATGTTTAAAACTATTCGAACATAGAAATGATGTTGACCTCACCTCTTCCTATTTTAAAATATTGTGTTATTGTATACGATTATTTATTATATTATGAGGTGTTTGTTTAAGTTAATGTCGCATGTGTTACTTTTAAGAATTGTGATGATAATAATATTAAAGAAGATCACCAACAACAGGTTTTAAATCAATTCAACAACATGTATATGGTTATACAATATTTGTATTCAAACGAAATATGACCCTCGAGAAAGATAGTGACAATACAAAGGTCAAACTAGGGTCACAAGCATCTCCAACAATTAACTAAATACAAAATGTACAATGTATACCATAAACATGATGTGGATTAAATCAGATATTGGGGAGTCTTTATGGTACAGAACCTCATTTATTTTGAGGGATCATCATGGTCGTGATCACATGGTAGTTGGATTGACACCTACCTGTGCAATCAATGCCTATCACCACTAAATTTGTGAGTTCGAACCCCGTACTCAAGACTCAATACAACAGTATGCGATAACGTTTGCCAGTGACTTACGACAGATCGGTGGTTTTCTCCGGGTATCCAGGTTTCCTCCACCAATAAAACTGACCGTCACGATATAGCTGAAATATTGTTGAAAGTGGCGTTAAAAACCATAAACCTAAACCTAAACCCAGAATCTCATTTAGGACAAATATAATGTAATATTGTCATTGGTGAGCATGAATTAAAATCGTTCAAAAATATTGATCAAGAATTCTAAAGTTATAACTAAATTTATACTTCGTCAATATTGAAAAATGTTCATTATCACCGATTTATTTTAATTTGCTTTAAAATTCGTTTGTCGTAATCACAATCCGATCCTTCCCTCATTCATTGGTGCGCACGACGCGTTTCTGGAATAACCTTCATCAAGTACGCTCAAAATCGAATAAAGCACGTTTCGAGAGGAAAATATGATGGCGTCATCATAGAACTTGTTACGGAATATTTTGTTGAGCCGAACTGTTCATATAGGGGAATAGGATTTAATGTTCTAAACAGCGCAATTTATAAGGAACTTCACTGTTTCTTGAATTCTGCGCTTTTAAAAAGATGGAGAGATTTACTTGGACAAGTGTAGCTGAATGTATTTCAAATATATCTAGCATTTCTTCAAAAACGGATGACATAGGCATATCTGTAATTGGTTGTTAAAACAAAGAAGTGGACTCTAAAAATAATGATTTAAAATTTTCATTTTATTGCCATCCTTTTTTGCTTACTTTTCTTATTCATCATTTCTCTGTTCTAATCTTTCATTTCCTATAACGTCCAATTCCAATTTGCTATACTTATTTTCTTTTCTTATCAATAGAAGTATTAAATCAGAAAAAAAAATCATTTAAAACGAAGAAAAACAGAACTTAAATACACAATCGAAAACCTTGAATGTGAATTACAAGAAGGGGTAACTTGAGTCGATACATACGAGCGATGAGAACAACGACTAGGACGACATAAGTAAATACGTACTGCAATGACACATTCCTATGTAACTAGATCAACTCAGTAATTAATACAGTATATGAAAATAATTTACATTAAAATTTGATTTAACTACCAAGATCAATAATTCAATTATATTGGTTGAAGGTAATTATTTAGCTCTTTTAGAGGAACAAGTTTTTAATTGATCGATGCTACAAAGAGAGGATCAGACACAAGTTTTTCCAACTTATGAAGTCTTCTCCTAAATACAATTATAATTATATTATGTTGAGAATGCACAAGAAAACAAGAAAAATACAATTTAGCATGCAATAGACAAAGCTGCAAATAATCAAAGAGTAAAATGAAATGAGAGCCTGTGCGTATTTTGATACTGGATGGTGTTTGGTTGATATACATTTGTCTGACAAGCATATTATGTTTTTGATTTAAAACGATTCCGAAAGAATTTTTTCATGAATGGGGATCTTTCGCCTTGGCGCTATTGTACGAAAGCCTATGTTTTAAGATTCAAGATTCGAAATTCAATATCTGAGGTTCCAGAATCGGAATTTGATATCTGAAATTCGTGATTCGAAATTCAATATCTAAACGCTTCTAAGCTATGTATTTTTGTACGGCCAATGAAATGTCTTTTAACATAATTTCATACAGAACAAACTATATGTAGAAAAGAAACCTTTTTCATTATATAAAATAAATCCATTCATAAACTAGAGTTAAAGAATAAACATCAGTAGATAAATGAAAATGATAAATAATAGAAACAACGGAAGTGAAAACTAAACTGCACATTTAGTGATAATCGAAACAGTTACAGAAGAAATTGATCAAATACTCACAAAGTGACAAGAAACTAATAAAAATAAATTCAGCGTGTTTTATATGTAGGTCCAATTTGATTATGAGTAGCCTCCCTTTAGACGAGATAGAGTTGTCTCGCTTTGATTGGTATTTGTGTGAGGCAGACTTCATACAGGGGCTTCTGAAGAAAAACGAAAAGAAGCTAGCCCGATCCTTTAATTTCATGTTCCGCTATTTAGATGATGTCCTTTCACTAAGTAATTCTAGGTTTGGTGATTTCGTTGATCGCATATATCCCATTGAGCTTGAAATAAAGGATACCACAGATACAGATAGGTCTGTTTCATACCTTGACCTACACCTCGAAATTGACAGCGAGGGGCGATTGAGAATGAAACTTTAAGACAAAAGAGATGATTTCAATTTTTCCATTGTGAACTTTCCATTAATATGTAGCAGCATTCCAGCAGCACCTGCATATGGAGTATATATCTCTCAGTTGATACGATATTCCAGAGCGTGTGGTTCCTATCAGGATTTCCTTGATAGAGGGTTGCTTCTAACAAGGAAGCTACTGAACCAAGGGTTCCTCTTGGTTAAGTTGAAGTCATCACTTCGAAAGTCTTACAGTCGCCACCATTACTTGGTTGACCGTTATGGAATATATGTGTCACAAATGACCACGGGTAAGTTCCACTTGTAAACACTTCCCTCACTCATGACTTATCACCAGGTTTGTAACTAGATTAACACGATGGGTGTCACTAGTGGAGCAGGAACTGCTTACCCTTCAAGGGCACATGAGTTCACCCCCGGTTTTTAGTGGGGTTCGTGTTACTCGATCTTTAGTTTTATATGTATGTTTTGTAGATCGTTGTTTGTCCTTTTGTACTTTTTCTTTTGGCCATCGTGTTGTCTGTTCTTCGATATATGGATTCTGATTAGCCTTTTGGTATCTTCAAACTCTTCTTCATGTAACATCATATGGCTTTCATGCCATTGGTTAATTAGAATACTGAATTTCGAATCTTGAATCTAGAATGATCCTGCTGGGCCTTCATACTATTGAACTACACATTTGTAGATTTTATCAGGTACATGTTAAGGCCACTGGCCACCCTAAAGTCATCATGTACATGTATATTGATAAATTCACCGTTCTGAAAAGAAAACTAAAGAAAATCTTGGGAATAGATGCTTCCCTTTTGTTCATTTTCGTCAATTCCAAAGACAATGGGGTAAAAATCGACAAAAGTCATCCCTATTAAAGTGTATTAATTATTGAATGTTCGATATATTTTCGGGAAGTAAAGTGATTTGAATATAGTGCTGATGGTTCCATTTGATCAGTTTATCAATTTGAAATTTAGTTACAGGGAATCTTTTTTGCGGCAAACCTGCTTACAGTAAAAATGTACGACCGATTGGATGGAAGAAAATATATTTCTTAAAGCGAATTACAAGTTGAACGAATTAGATAATTATAGAATATATTCTTAAGCTTGCAGTGACCAGGAATGTCCTACGTTTCCTGTATAATTGTGTGGACATAGACCCCGGTTTATGACAAAACAATGTATAAACTTTATAACAATTGGTTGTGACAAACCCTTGTGGATAAAGCAAAAGTCGAAAAATAAAAAATGTTTTGGACGTAAAGACATATTCTTCAAGTTACATGTTTTCATTTCCGTATTGTGATATACCTACGATTTCCGTGTACAAACTATGTTCGGTTCGTTTTTACATCCATTTGTTTTGTCCAACGTGTATGTCTTAGAAATTTTATTTGCATTTATTTACGCATACTGGAATGCAGAGACACTTGTAACATGGTGTACAAGACAGAAAATGAAGACAAGCATCCAGAGCAACGAATGAAGCAACTGACCTTTTTTTTATATTAAATTCAATGGGATAGATGTTACCAAACCTAAGAATCATTTAGTAAAAGTCAGGAAGAAGAGGAGCACAGCTGGTACCCATAGGAAAGCAGATAATATGTTGAAAAAACATGTGTGGAACATAACAAATATATTGTCAATTGAAAACTTGAGCATTAAGCGACAGGTCAGTGGTTTTCTCTAGGCACTTCAATTTACTCCACAAATACAACTTACCGTTATGATATAACTGAAATATTGTTGAAAGTGGCATTAAACACCATACCCTCACCCTAACCCGATTTCCATAATATTATATGATGTTCACGTCGCTTAACAATAACACAACGAGTGTCACCAGTGGAGAGGGAACTGCTGACCCTTCCGGAGCACCTGAGTTCTCCGGTTTTTAGTGGGATACACTTGTTCAATAGTTAGTTTTCTGTGTAGTGTTTTGTAGATCATTCTTTGTTTTTTGTGACTTTTCTGTTAACCATTGTATTGTCTGTCCTTCTTCGATGTACAGCTTCTGATTCCCACTATGGTATCTTCAAAATCAGTGATTATAAGTGGTAATGTGTGTTGGCAACCGTAATGAAATCAATATCTCTAATCAACTGTAATAACTTCCACATCCCACTTATGTATATTAATTGAATACAAACAAAGTTTTAACTCTCAAAATCATCTTGGAATCAAATTTTCCCAATTTATTATTTCATTAATAATAATATCATAACTCGTATATATGTTAATATGAATGATTTCCACCATTGTGCATTGCAATGTTCAAAGATGACAATAAAGGCATGAAATTAACAATGTCTTTTCACATTGTAATTTAAGAGGTAATCCAAACACACTTACAATGGACACTCTTGTAACATGCTAAAATTCTGTAAATGGATCACTGATCTGATTTTACAATTTCACTGTTTCTCTTGCTTTATATGGGGATATGTCAACAATAGTTCATACATGAGAAGAATACAAAATGTTTCATAACGTTGTAACTTAAGAACTTAAGACATATATCATATAATGAATCAATAATACCATTACGATGCTGCTGCTTAGATAACTCGTGAATTTGTGCATGGAATGTAATACAAGTATGTGCATTTCAAACCTGTCATTAATATCAAGTGTAATAGTAAACTGTACAACATGATCAATACCAATAATATCACATAGTACAGTTTTACACAGTCGATGCATCCAAAGAAACAGGAGTTGGTTCAAGTCCAGTAAGCCACCATGTTCGCATTTCACCCTTTCCCTGCAATTAGATGCTAAGACTAATTCTAAAGGAATTTCATATTTTTATTAAAATAACACAAATCAACGTATTTTCTTCATATATCAAAATATTATAAGGGATGACAATTTTATACGTCAGATTGATTTGTTGGTAAAACTAACAGTCACGATTTAACTGTATTTTAAATTATTATTAATAGAAATATTAAGTAATATAAATGCTCGATCTACCCCCAATGTATATATTTTAGGATTTTAACTTCGCTTAGACCTGTTTCACTGAATAAATTGAAGGAAATGCTCGATGTACCTCTGAATGTATATATTTTAGGATTTTAACTTCGCTTAGACCTGTTTCACTGAATAAATTGAAGGAAATGCTCGATGTACCTCTGAATGTATATATTTTAGGATTTTAACTTCGCTTAGACCTGTTTCACTGAATAAATTGAAGGAAATGCTCGATGTACCTCTGAATGTATATATTTTAGGATTTTAACTTCGCTTAGACCTGTTTCACTGAATAAATTGAAGGAAATGCTCGATGTACCTCTGAATGTATATATTTTAGGATTTTAACTTCGCTTAGACCTGTTTCACTGAATAAATTGAAGGGAATGAGAGTAAAATTGACATTAAATTGCCCAATCACATTGCCCTATCTGTTGCATAGTTTTAATCTAATTTAATCTAATGCAATTGTAACTTCCATAAATCAATCAGTCTAAGATTTGTGTTGGTTTGTTCTGACATATTTCTACATCAGTGTGTGCATATACTGGCCATGATAGAATGGCTCTTTACACATTTGCTTGCTTGTAGATTCAACAAATGAAATACCTGTTTCTCAGTATTACCTTGACATTCAATATTCCTCTTTCTTCACAAATAAAACCTCCCGACAGTACCAGTTCTGAATAAGTATCATTACTTATGTGTATTCTATAAGCTGTAATATAAGAATATTGACAATGGGAGTATTTATATTTTTTTTTCATTTAGCCTCAATAAAACAAGAACGATATTTTAAATTGGATTTTGTTTATACAACGTAAGAAGCAGGAACTGCTTACCCTTCCAGAGCACCTGTGTTCACACGCGGTTTTTAGTGGGGTTCGTGTAACTCGATCTTTAGTTTTATGTGTATATTTTGTAGATCGTTGTTTGTCCTTTTTCTTTTGGCCATTGTGTTGCCTGTTCTTCTTAGATATACGGATTCTGATTACCCCGTTGGTATCTTCAAACTCTCAAGTGTTTGCCAAAAAATATATCAATGGTACATGTACATATCATGTATCATTCCCCGCTATATGTTTCTGATATAGGAGATACCAAGGTACCTATCGAACTCGTCCATTAATAAACCTGATCGGCCCCGTAGCAGTGGGACAATTTCTGAAGGTAACATAAAGCATTCATATATTCATTCATTCAATTTCTTGCATTTTTCTTTTTAAAACTTTGCTTCTTTCAAACCCTAAAATGATCCCTCTGGAAACAAGTCTTATAACCTTTATCCTTGGATTATCCTCGGCTGGTACTTAAACATGTACTCATACTCGTATGTAAAGCACATTCACAAGGCAGTTTTATGTTTGATGTTCGATGGTGTTTAACGCTACTTTCAACAATATTTCACTTATTCCCGATTTGCGATAACTAGAGTTATCGTTCTTGAATCGAGTTATCTTTTCCTGACAGAGGGTATGTACACTTCCGGTTACATAACTGTAAACGTCACAAAACGTTTAAAAAATTGAAAAAACTATGTATTCTTATTCAAATAAAATCCGATTTATTGGAATTATTTTATTTAGCTTTTCATATCGCTCGATATCGGTGGATTCTATGAGATCTGTATTTTTATTTCATATCCTGAATGACCGTAATAATTAATAAATTCAGTGTTTTATATTCAAAGATGTAGCATTTTCTCGAAAATAGGCTTTGCTGTTAAACGGACGTTAATAGCGATGTATGCAAAATTCATTCTGATCTTCGCAGTGGAATCATTTGTTTTATTTTCTTTTATAGGGGATTATCTTAATCTTGAAATGTTCAAGATATTTTATCAGCTCGGAGTCTATTAAAAAGATGTCTATTTTTGCATGATATTTAGGTTTGTTTTCTTTTTTTCAAGAGATCAATGCAGATTTCCACAGGCTCCATTCAAGAAATTGAATATTTTACCTTTAGTTATATACATGGTTGATGACTATTCATTCTTTGGTTCCACTGCGGAATTTATAATAAAAAAGGAACATTTAGGGTTTTTACCGGATTTGACCATCTCCAAACGTCAGAGACGTCGGGTAGAAATATGACCGTAGAGTTAGACAGCCGTCATCCGTTCCTTCCAAAAGCTGGATTGGGAAAATGAAGATTTGACTCTGATCTTAAGAAAAAAATTTGAAACTTTTGCAGATACAAGTGCTTTCAATGCTGGTGTAAAGGAGAAAAACACGAAAACAAACAAAATTACAATTGTTAAAAATCAAAAACTTGCAACACAAAACTTCCTTTTTAACATGCATATACATTTTCCCTTTGGTAACATATAAAGACTTTTCCTTTTATGGAAAATATGCTTAAATATGATTTTATGAAATATAGGCATCGTTTGCTTTATTATAGAGTTGCACCAATTTACATCAGGTAGATCTTATATACCACAAAAAAGAAAACAAAACTTACAAATTTGATTATTGTACCATAGCCGTTATCGTATAGTCGCTGCTTCACGACCCCTGCAGATTTACACTGAGAGTGCGAATCCTATCGGAGCAATTTTGGCGTGTTTTTTGTTGCTTTTTTTGTGTTTTTTTATTTTTTTAGCAACATAATGTGTTTATTATTAATTTCGGTTAAAGTGATAAAAATGGAGGCTATATTTATATTAAGTTTTTTTTTCTTTACATATTAATTAATTGACGTAGATTCCAAGGCAACACTTGAAGACTTCCTAACTTTAAAAAAAAAGACTGAACTTGTACAGTTTTTACGGAAATGTAATGAAAAAATCAGTGGTAACAGGAATGAGCTTGCGCTCCGACAAAGATGTAGGGACGTATCTTTTAAAAAGCCGGTCAGATGACAATAAAAAAATGAGCTGCAATAGAAAGTTCAATAGAGGCTTTAACTTTTATAAAGAAAATTATATACACGACATTCCCTTTTTTTAAACTTCTATAAAAAAAAGTTATTTACTTATTTAACATATTTTTCTCTGGATTTGTAACATTTTTGTACAAATAACTCCAAATCTGTATTTTCATAATACCAATGAACATGTTACATAATTAACTTTCTGAAATGTTTTGGATGATTGTCACCAGATTTTTCTGCAAAACGGAAATACTGCGCGATTTTCTTTGTACACTGAAAGCGGGAATATTATTTAAAAAAAAAGGGTTTCTCTCCTTTCATTAAAAAGCGTATTTTATTTTTTTCATTACACTCGAGCGGTCGAAGACAAGGCAAGATAAATTTGAAAGCATTTCAGAAATAATAGAATCTGTTGTTTCTTCACCATTTGTAAAAGCAGAAGCGGATTCGGTAGAATATGTTGTACTGTGTTTGAAACGGTATGTGCGTCTTCATTAGCAATGTGAGCTTATCAGATAGGTGAACACCTGCATCTAACATTTGCCGACCATCTCGACTTGTACAGTCAACAAGCAATTCCCAATTTTCGGTTTCCGTTAGAGCAGATCCCACTTTTTTCTGAATGAATAATGCCCCTCGTCTGGAATATTTTGAATAGGAAATAAAACGATCACGAACGCGGCTTTTTTTCTGTTTTTAATATATCAAGAACAAGCAATCGGTCTATCGTTTAAAAAACAATGGTGTATTTGGAGATCGCACCTCTGTCCATTGAAACTTATCTGTCATATTAAAGATGTATTTTTAGACATATGCACTTCTCGACCGCTACCCATGATTTCGGATACCGTCGAAGTACTGACGACAAATAGGTTATTTTGCAATAAATGCATTTACAGTCTCATAATCTTACAGCCAAAAATGCCGTTCTGAAGCTAAGCTTAACAATGTAGACAAACAAACAAAAGGACTGGTGAGATTCGAACCACCTTCTAGAACTATCCATTCCATCACAAGGCAGCGCCAATACGATCATGACTACTGTGCTCCCGCATTTAGTCAAGTAAATTTATTACTTAGAGTAGTGATGGGGTAAAATGCAAATTAGTATGCATAGCAGAAGATTTTATTTCTCAACTGCAGATTTAAGAAAAATAACTACCAAGCACAAAGCAAAATATAAAAAAGGCTCTGATGGTTTGCTTCCGATTAAAACGACATGTACTAAATTGCTTTATTTTTAGTGATTATGACAGCTTACGTGATGTTCGAAAAAAAAACACAAAAAAAACGACAGAATAGTTAATATTGATAAAGAAAAATATGAAATTAACAGCTTGCATGTATATTCGTGTTATGATTTTATATGTAAGGAAATATTCGTTGTGCGGCTTTCGAAAAATCAATACAAATCTACTGTATACACTCACAATTCTTATAATATGTAAAGAAAAAAAAACTTAATATAAATATAGCCTCCATTTTTATCACTTTAACCGAAATTAATAATGAAACACATTATGTTGCTAAAAAAATAAAAAAACACAAAAAAACACAAAAAACCAACAAAAAACACGCCAAAACTGCTCCGATAGGATTCGCACTCTCAGTGTAAATCTGCAGGGGTCGCGAAGCAGCGACTATACGATAACGGCTATGGTACAATGATCAAATTTGTAAGTTTTGTTTTCTTTTTTGTGGTATATAAGATCTACCTGATGTAAATTGGTGCAACTCTATAATAAAGCAAACGATGCCTATATTTCATAAAATCATATTTAAGCATATTTTCCATAAATGGGAAAAGTCTTTATATGTTACCAAAGGGAAAATGTATATGCATGTTAAAAAGGAAGTTTTGTGTTGCAAGTTTTTGATTTTTAACAATTGTAATTTTGTTTGTTTTCGTGTTTTTCTCCTTTACACCAGCATTGAAAGCACTTGTATCTGCAAAAGTTTCAAATTTTTTTCTTAAGATCAGAGTCAAATCTTCATTTTCCCAATCCAGCTTTTGGAAGGAACGGATGACGGCTGTCTAACTCTACGGTCATATTTCTACCCGACGTCTCTGACGTTTGGAGATGGTCAAATCCGGTAAAGATAACTTGATTCAAGAACGATAACTCTAGTTATCGCAAATCGGGAATATCGTGGCGGTCAGTTTTATTGGTGGAGGAAACCGGAGGACACGGAGAAAACAGCCGACTTGCTGTAAGTCACTGACAAACTTCATCACATAATGTTGTACACCTCGCCCTGATCGAGATTCGAACTCACAACATCAGTGGTGATAGGCACTGATTGCATAGGTAGTTGTAAATCCAACTACGATACGATCACGGCCACGACGGCCCCTCAGACAGTTGTATATTTTATTTTTGATGGAACACATGTTTTTATTGTATGTCTATAAAATGTTGATAAATTTACCTTTTACCATATCTGAATTGATTTATGCAGTGATATCGATTGCGATATTCATTATCGTAATATCGTCATTTACTGCTACCAATGCTTTTATGTACCTTTTGCATAATTGTATACATACAATATACAATACCGGCATTTGACCAATGCCCGGTGGGCCACTCAGATAAGCAATATATTAATGAACATATGTCATGTATGCCCAGGTCGATTTTAAGACCCAGTTCGCTTCTTTATGCACCAATACTTACATGTGAATATCTTAATTCTACATATATACAGATTACTTTCCGTATACAATCAATTAGACCGAATAATAACAATCCGACACAGATCGAATAGAAACATATCATGTTTCGAAGCACTTGGTTACTATCTAATTTTATAAATTTATGCATTCAACCTAACATAGGGGACACAGATACACCAAATACTACTACAACATGGTACCCTGAACTTCTAGTTTTCTAAACGTAGAACAATTCATAAGTTTATTACATTTTTATTACATTACTGAAATATGGTACCCTGAACTTCTAGTTTTCTAAACGGAGCACAATTCATAAGTTTATTACATTACTGAAATATGATACCCTGAACTTCTAGTTTTCTAAACGGAGCACAATTCATCAATTTATTACATTACTACAATATGATACCCTGAACTTCTAGTTTTCTAAACGGAGCACAATTCATAAGTTTATTACATTACTGAAATATGGTACCCTGAACTTCTAGTTTTCTAAACGGAGCACAATTCATAAGTTTATTACATTACTGAAATATGGTACCCTGAACTTCTAGTTTTCTAAACGGAGCACAATTCATAAGTTTATTACATTACTGAAATATGATACCCTGAACTTCTAGTTTTCTAAACGGAGCACAATTCATCAATTTATTACATTACTACAATATGATACCCTGAACTTCTAGTTTTCTAAACGGAGCACAATTCATAAGTTTATTACATTGCTGAAATATGGTACCCTGAACTTCTAGTTTTCTAAACGGAGCACAATTCATAAGTTTATTACATTACTGAAATATGGTACCCTGAACTTCTAGTTTTCTAAACGGAGCACAATTCATAAGTTTATTACATTACTACAATATGATACCCTGAACTTCTAGTTTTCTAAACGGAGCACAATTCATAAGTTTATTACATTACTGAAATATGGTACCCTGAACTTCTAGTTTTCTAAACGGAGCACAATTCATAAGTTTATTACATTACTACAATATGATACCCTGAACTTCTAGTTTTCTAAACGGAGCACAATTCATAAGTTTATTACATTACTGAAATATGGTACCCTGAACTTCTAGTTTTCTGAACGGAGCACAATTCATAAGTTTATTACATTACTGAAATATGGTACCCTGAACCTCTAGTTTTCTAAACGGAGCACAATTTATAACTTTATTACATTACTACAATATGATACTCTGAACTTCTAGTTTTCTAAACGGAGCACAATTCATAAGTTATTACATTACTACAATATGATACCCTGAACTTCTAGTTTTCTAAACGGAGCACAATTCATAAGTTTATTACATTACTACAATATGATACCCTGAACTTCTAGTTTTCTAAACGGAGCACAATTCATAAGTTATTACATTACTACAATATGATACCCTGAACTTCTAGTTTTCTAAACGGAGCACAATTCATCAATTTATTACATTACTACAATATGATACCCTGAACTTCTAGTTTTCTAAACGGAGCACAATTCATAAGTTTATTACATTACTACAATATGATACCCTGAACTTCTAGTTTTCTAAACGGAGCACAATTCATAAGTTTATTACATTACTACAATATGATACCCTGAACTTCTAGTTTTCTAAACGGAGCACAATTCATAAGTTTATTACATTACTACAATATGATACCCTGAACTTCTAGTTTTCTAAACGGAGCACAATTCATAAGTTTATTACATTACTACAATATGATACCCTGAACTTCTAGTTTTCTAAACGGAGCACAATTCATAAGTTTATTACATTACTACAATATGGTACCCTGAACTTCTAGTTTTCTAAACGGAGCACAATTCATAAGTTTATTACATTACTACAATATGATACCCTGAACTTCTAGTTTTCTAAACGGATCACAATTCATAAGCATATTACATTTTTATTACATAATTGAGAGTGTCTGCCATTTGAATACACAACAACACTATACTGTTTCCTAGAGATCTAGAGATGATGACTATCTGATATTTATTTTACCTTCTCCATTGGATTCCATTCTTGAGGCAGTATTAACAGTATCACCGAACAAACAGTACCGTGGCATCGTTCTACCCACTACTCCAGCACACACATATCCTATAATATATATATACACAAAGAAAAAAGTTAAGCACCCCCTTATATAATAAAACATAATAAGTTACACTAAGTTTAGATTCTAATATGTATATTGATTATAACAAGAGCAATGATCCATTAAAAAGATGTGCTCACACAGGTGTGACCATTATGTCTAATATCGACTAGTCATGCACGTGAACCATGCCTCTCACGCATTACTCAAAATTCAGTATGTTCACGCTTCGAATTTGGATATTTAAGTCCGGTGTTTTAAACATTTTATTCATTCTCAGTAAACATGGAACGAAGGCGAATATCAGAAGCACAAAGGTGGCATGCATACAACAGGGATGTCCTTCAAAGCTATTGGACGTCAGATGGGCTACCACTATACTGTAGTCAGCCGACTGGTGAGAAAACACACACAAACCAACAATGTGAAAGACTTGCCAAGATCCGGCAGACCACGGGTAACATCTGATCGTGACGACAAGGCATTGCAGCGTTTGGTTAGACGGATGCCATTCGCAACCAGTCCTGTACTCAAACAAAACTGGCTGCCCAATATACGTCTGTCAACAAGAACAGTTAGAAACCGTCTGAAATCAGCGGGACTTAAGTCAAGGAGAGTCATTACACGTCCACTGTTGGCAGACCGACATCGACGATGACGTTTGGCATGACGTGATTGGAATTTAAGGACATGGCGCAAGATCCATTGGTCAGACGAGAGCCGGTTTCTGCTTCATGTAACCGACGGCCGGATGAGGGTTTGGAGACACAGCCTATACCCGAAGGAACATCCAACCAACTATCCCTTACGGTGGAGGCTCAGTAATGGTTTGGGGGTGTATCTCTCATGACTGCAAGCTGGATTTAGTCACCATACAAGGCAACCTAACTGGTGATCAGTACATCAGAGACGTCTTGCAACCAGTTGTTGTCCCCCATTTCGACAACCACCCACTAGCTACAAGGTCTGTGTATATGGATGACAACGCCAGGCCTCATCGTTCAAGAGCAGTAACCGCCTACCTCCAAAGCGAAGCCGTGACTTCTGTTCCTTGGCCAGCCATGAGCCCGGATTTGAATCTCATAGAGCATATTTGGGACATGTTAGGCCGTCGTATACTGGCTCGGGAACCTCCTGTGCAAAACATTCGTCAGTTGGAAGCACCATTGCATCGGGAATGGCAGCAGCTATCACAACAGGATATCCGACGTCTAACTGGAGGGATGAGACGCAGGGCTGAGGCCGTCATCCAAGCACGTGGGGGTTATACCCAGTACTGAACTTTGAACAATAGATGTCGTCAAGTGATTCATAAGTGACGTTTGGAAAGTGAAATGACAATCTTATCGTGCTTTTTGAACTGTGAAGGTCAATACTTAAAATGAACATGTTTTACTGCAAAACTGGCCTTGTGATATTGTGATTAAATATTCATTAAATTAACATTTTCTTGATTTTGTTTTGGTGGTTTCTTACAGCCAATGTAATGTCCTAACAGGTCACCATTGCGTTCTTGAGATTATCTAGTCAGTAATCTCGTGATACTTTTCGTATCATTTGTCATTTCCAAA
This sequence comes from Bathymodiolus brooksi, assembly GCA_963680875.1. Lineage (NCBI taxonomy): Eukaryota > Metazoa > Mollusca > Bivalvia > Mytilida > Modiolidae > Bathymodiolus > Bathymodiolus brooksi. The sequence continues at coordinate 123,485,463 of OY804575.1, forward strand.
AAACATGGGGGTGCTTAACTTTTTTCTTTGTGTATATATACCATGGAAAACAAAAAAAATACCACTCTGTCGGAACAGTTCCAAAATCCAATAGAAAAACCAGAGAAAGAAGCAAAGTCGATACCGTAAACACACAAATGCATGACCGCGTACTTTCCTGGCTTGGTACAGGCATCTCAATAACAAGTGTTGGGGATAAACTAGCTTTATGTATTATCAAGTTCAAACTCCCCAATGGGGTCAGGGGTTTGGATGTTTAACGCCACTTTCAACAGCATGTTACTTATACCGAGAGTACCCGAATGTTGTTTAATGCAAAATTAGCAATCTGTCAGCTATATTATGGCGAGAACAAGTTACATTTAAATGAGATGATGATGATGGCCACTTTGTATTAGGCCAACATGCTTAGTTGGATTTGTATAAAGCTATCCCACTGAAACAGTCCGAAAGTAGACACATCTCTCCACATTAACCTGATACTGAGCCAACAAGTCTTTGCTCATTTTCATTTATGCTGCGTGCTTAGCGGAAAAGCAGCAAATACAAATGTTATAGTCTATGGATTGACTATGGTTTGACCAGAACAGAGCTCGAATACATGATCTATCGCACTTGAAACGTGTACACTAACCATTACACCACCGATGCGATCAGTTATATTGTGACTGTCGGTTTTATTCATTCAGGAAACTAGTGTCCCAGACGAAAACAAAAACTTGCCCCAAACCACACATAAATTGTATCACAGTATGGTTTATCGAGTACATTTTGCCATAAGGGGAAATCGGATTCGCATATGAGGAAATTATAATGATAGATATGGATTGCATATATAAATGTCAATCTAGCTATCATCGATTACCCCTTCCTAACAACTGGGAAACAAAAGGAAAAGTTACAAAGACCCATTTGAAAATTAACGCCAGTTGACTGATTATTCGTAATCCATTTCGAATTGTCAATTAGATACAATGTACTTATTCTATATGATGCAACATATAATTATGATATCAGGAAGTGTAATAGAAACCAGAAAGCATCAATTACTATGATAGGGCAACTATTTTTAGATATATTATTTTCAAAATTAACAATGCAAAATGAAGAACTGTCCAATTAAGCTATGTTTGTCATTTAAATTAGTACATATATTTCCATTTATGACAATAACACAAGTAAAAAAAATCTTGAAAAATCAAACTAAATCTTTCTCTCACATAAACAAAATCGGTCAATTGGAGTTCTTTGGGTAACATGCATTTAATGGGAAAGTTGTAAGAAGGGTTTGAAGATACCAAAGGGGTTTTCAGAATCCGTATATCGAAGAAGAGCAGACAACACAATGGCCAAAAGAATAGGGACAAAAGGACAAACAACGATCTACAAAACATACATATAAAACAAAAGATCGAGTAACACGAACCCCACTAAAATCCGGGGGTGAACTCAGGTGCTCTGGAAGGGTAAGCAGTTCTTGCTCCACTAGTGGCACCCGTCGTGTTAATCTAGTTACAAACCCGGTGATCAGTCATGAATGAGGAAAGGACCGGGAAGTGTTTACGACAAGTGGAAAATATCCGTGGTCATTTGTGACACAGATATTCTATAACGGTCAACCAAGTCATGGTGGCGACCGTAACATTTTCGAAGTGATGACTTAACTAAGAGGAACCCTTGGTTCAGTAGCTTCCTTGTTAGCAGCAATCCTCTATCAAGGAAATCCTGATAGGAACCACAAGCTCTGGAATATCGTATCAACTGAGAGATATATACTCCATATGCAGGTGCTCCTTGAATGTTGCTACATAGAAATGGAAAGTTTACAATTAGAAAATTGAAATCATTTTTTTTTCGTAAAGTTTCGTTATTAACCGCCCCTCGCTGTCAATTTCGAGGTATAGGTCAAGGTATGAAGCTAAAGACCTATCTGTATATGTAGTATCCTTTATTTCAAGCTCAATTGCATAGATGTGATCAACGTATTTTCAAATTATCTTGGGTACAAGGAAATATTGATTTCTGCTGTATTTTATTCTTAAAACATACATATAGTCACATGCACACAAACAGTTCTTAAGCTTAAAAAACGTCTACATTTTGTGTACTTAACACTCATGCCTTTTCTCCAGCAAATATCTACCATCCAATCTCTCCTCGTCAGCCTTGGTTAATGTAAACGAACGTGGCATTTCATTGGATGTATCCATAATTTGATGCATCCAAGGATATCTCGATTGTTACAATTATTTGCAAATTGAGAAATATTGCAAAATATTTGGACAACTCGATATATTTTTTTTGTTAAATAATTAACAAAATTATTAGTGGTTTTTCGATCTCAAAACCCTTAGGAACTTTCCAACAAAAATGATAGGCTGCACGATGCACTGGATCAAAGCAGACTATTACTAAGAAAATTACTTTCATTACCAGAATTGTTCAATGTTCGAGTAAGACAATTCTGGTATTACACCAGTTGGCACTTCAGTGCTATTCCACCTTACATCTACATACTCCAAGATGGAAGTCAGGAGGGGGGTCGAATCAAAATCTTTGGCTCGCGACGACACTTTTAACCAAGCAGGAAACAAATATCAAATATGATATAAAACCTACACACTAGTGTCGACTACTCATATCTAGTAAGAACCATGTAAATAAAACGACCATCTTCTATTACAAATCAATAACTTTGATATTGATTTACTTCACGTTTCTGGTTCAAACTATGATCACGTTTATTACTTGCCACTCGACATACTATTTGATTTAATTTCTACTTAAAACGAATACCGTTTGTAATTCTCAGATACTAATATACCATATTTTATGAAATTTTTAAATTTAAATAATAAATAATCCACTTTGTGGAGTGCTCCTTAGAGAGAGGAGAGAACCTACCTGTAATAGAAAACATGGTACTAACATAATAAGAATAACACGTTTTTAAAATTTCATTGTTAGAGAGTCTACTTCTATTCTCACCTGAATGTAATCCTATTCGTATCTTCAATTCTTCGTTGGGAATGTGAGGAATTTGGAAACTTTTGGCAGCATCCACAATTTTAAGAGACATTTTAGCGATTTCTGATGCATGGTTTGGTATACGTTTCGGTAAGCCTGACGCCACCATATCTGTTAGAAATCATAAGACATTACATGAGAGAAACTACTTCCAATACATCATCTTAATCTTATTCATGTAATTAAGTACATTTTTTTTATATTGCAATCGTCAAATCCCAACATCAACTTATTGTTTGAAGTGACCGAAATACTTAGATGCTTTACTACTTGTAGTGTATCGGCGAAATAAAAAATGCATTTTTTCTTTACCTTATAGAACATTCATACAGTAAAAATAAGTATTTGACATTTTATAGGGCTGCTGTAAGAATACTTGAGTATATTGCTCAGAACAAATATTAGATGTAATTATACGTGTAAGAAATTGTGCGTCTGTAGATTATATCATAAAGACAATTATAATGTCTTTGGTATATAATGAATGCACATATTGAACTTCCGTTTTTTCATAGGTGGCGCTGTTACTTTCACTTTGGGTCCATGTTGTTCTCTACTCAGGCGAATTCCTGACAAAAACGACCGCTGCGCCTTCACAAGAGGTAGTCGAGGGGAGGTCTTGGTATTTTTTTAAAAGAATAAGGTCTTGAGAGTTGAACCAAACAGGGTTTTGAATATATTAGAAGGAATTTAAAAAACAAACACGACTTGAAGCGAGCGGGGGTAAAAAAGATGTCCGCCCTTGTACATGTTTATACATTGATAATATATTTACGTGGATAGTGACAAGGCCCTGTGAGTGGACTAGGTCGTGATATTCCCGGAGCACAGAAGTATATATATAGATATGACATTTTGCTATTTAATACAGTGATGACATATCTACAAGGCCCTTATTACTTGTAGTATTACGGAAAGAATAATTGACAAAGACAAACGTAAAATATATATCAGAGTGAACATTTCAAATAAAGATCTATGATATCAATCTCAATGTATTGCACTGAAGTCTTCATCGATGAAATAATTGAAAAACTTAATATGTATGTCAAAATCATAAGAGTAGAAAATATCACAACCCCCATAGACAAAAGAAAAGAAGTTAAACTTAAAATGAAATTATAAAAAAAAAGGATTGGATAACATACACCTCCGTAAGAACTGCTTGTCATGGGCTTGGTATGGGATAGTATTTCGTGCTTCTTGAAGGACACCCGTCATAATGACGAAATGATTATCATCGTAGTGGGCACCACCATAATTAATTTAATACATGAACAATAATAGCAGTGTGCATACAAAACAATAGAATAAATTAAAACAAATAGGAGTAAAAAATGAGGGCATCACCAACTCTCATAAAGATAACCATGCGGTGATACTATGTGCATCTAAGGGATAGACATTGTATGTTTCATGAAAACCATCCATCGTGATATCTTTATCTACAAAATTGAAGTATAGTAAAAATCGCTTAACTCAAGCAACATGTCTGCAATCAGTTGAAAATTCTAAACGATGCAATGGTCGACAAATTTATGATGAGGACTACAAATCATCATAAATGATGTCATATAGCTAGGTCAATTATGTTTGGAAGCGTATCATTTTACCATCTAAATCGTTAATTACTAGAAAAAAGCTATATCAACTGGAGATGGATGGTTATTGAGTACTCATATACCTTTATGATTCTTCATTTAAATTTGGATTAACACATTCTGAAGAAAGCACAACATCCTCAACTTTCTCTATTTTCTAAATTTCATACACCGATTCCATTGATAATTTATGATTGTATTTCCAATTAATGGGCCTTGAATTTTAGCATTTCGGATAATCGGATATCATGTTTCTTATTTACAATTGTTATCTATTATATCTGAAGGTCAAGAAGGAATGAAAGTAACGATGCTTAAATAAAATGGTAATTTATTCACGCACGATCAAGCTAAGCAGTATATTGCAATGTATTTTCCACCATACTTAGTTTGTTTTTCTTGTCCAAGTAAAATTATATTTGTGGGAAATTGTATAATTGTGATTAGGTCACAAGTTTTTCCACGAAACAATCGAAGATACCAACGAGGTAATCAGAAATTGTAAATTGAAGGACAGACAATACAATGGCAACAAGAAAAATGACAAAAGGACAAACAACGATATACAAAACACTACACAGGAATTGATATAGATTGAGCAACACGAAACCCACACAAACCGTGATCCTTGTCACTAAGAATACGTACATGCGTCTCCGATTGTTTCTACTTTGTAGACACAAAAATGTTCGATGATTTCATCAAATACTGTGTATAGTTTGTTAAGTAATGCTACAACTTGAAATGCAGTACTTTTTGAACACAAAACTGTAAAACCAATAATATCACTGAAATATATTGAACAGTGGTCAAACGACTCTGCTTGTACGGTATTCCCTGTCTTCAATGAATCAGCAACCGACTTTGGTAACATACCTGAAAATATTAATAGATTATAATATTGTATTTCTATTGAAAAATTTGTCTAGGACCCACAGGTATCAATTTTAACAATATACATTAGTTTTCATATGTTTCTACATAAGGCAATTTTTCTGGATTGCAGATTTGTGCCATATTCCCTCTTTCAACGAATTTGATATTTGACTTTGAAATTGCTCCGACAGTGTGGTATTTTTTTTGTTTTTTAGTTTATTCCAATTTGAAAACATTTATGGTTATGTTAGTAGTATTTGTGAGCACTTTCAGCAAGTTTTAATCTAGTTATTAGGGTTAGATAGTCCCAAATAGTTATAACTAACTGACCAGTGATAATCCAGCCTGGCGTAGATGTTTGGAAAACCTTAACACCTTAACACTTGAATTTGGAATCAGGACGCGAACACACATTAGTGGTGTTTAAAGTTTGAGGTTAGAAGTCCGCGATCTAAACCATTAGGCCGCTGATGCCTTTTTTATATCCGTCGATCAACTACCATCTAACACCATCCTAAAGATATGCAGGTCAGTCGTTGATTGTTCATTAGAACTGTGATGTCTAAATATGATCCGATACGGATGTAGTTGGATGCTAATGGAGCTTCGGATGAAATAAATTAAAAATGATCTAATAAATTCTGAGTGTCTTATGTTAATCAGATTGTTAAATAAACATTAGAGAATACAGAAGGGGAGATCAAAAAGGGACGATCCAAGGAAACTGGCAACACAGGGCACACAAGACGAAGACAAACAAAACAAAAACACAACACAATATGTGTGTTCCAAATATAACTTTAACCTCTAACAGAGGCGTTGATATATGAACTCCTAAGTTGTTGATATAAACGAATATATTATATGTATTTTTAATTTTATTTGATATCACCCAACATGTGTCGTGCATTGATTAAACTGTAAAAAAATTTTTTAATTTAAAGTGATTCGGTTGTGATTCCACAAAATTGGAAAACTTACTCATATCAAAATGATAAAAAGGGACATAACTCCACATACAATGTTTCCTAATAATAATAGATGGAAATAACAAGCACTATGATACTTACTGTACAATAGAATTTCTGTTTTATGTTTCTCTATTAAGAGATCTTGTGTTCTTTCTGCTACTATTGTTTCCAAATGCTTTGAGTACTTTTCCATCTGAAGCAATTTAATATGAGAATAGCAGATATAGCTGAGGTCATTACAATGTATATGTTACAAAGTAAATCATTTCCAGTATTCAAAACAATAAAATAACATGTTTGTGGATTTCCGTTGTGCAAAACTTGTTTAGTTGAAACATATTTTATTGTTCAAAACTACAAATGGATAAGATAGAAGTTTTTCAACTTGGATCGCATTCTCCAAAAAAACTGGGATAAGATAAAAAATTCTCCATCACAGCTCGAAAAGATAGCAATATTCCCATGAAAAGGTAGTGGTCACTCACTGATCATTTGAAATGTTTTCTTGAAGAAGAGTTTGAAAATACCAAAGGGGAAATCAGATTCCGTATACTGAAGAACAGACAACACAATGGCCAAAAGAAAAAGTACAAAAGGACAAACAATGATCAACAAAACATACATATAAAACTAAAGATCGAGTAACACGAACCCCACTAAAGATCGGGGATGAACTCAGGTGCTCCGGAAGGGTAAGCAGTTCCTGCTCCTCTAGTGACACCCGTCGTGTTAATATAGTTGCAAACCAGGTGAATTTATGATACCTAATTCCATTCAAGTCATTAAAAACGTTTCAAAACAACTATTATGATATACATGAGGCTGGTAGAGGAGAAGAACATATGAGGTTAATATGATATTGTTATGTGTATACTTTCTGCTTTGATCACTGCATTAAACATTTACTTCACCAAAATGGCATTCAAATTTATATCTAGTTCATTCCATGGAGTAAGGCTAGCACTATGATAGCAATTGCAATGCACTATTAGTTGTATGCTTGTTTTAGTTGCTTGGAGAATTGTTAAGCCAATATTAGCTAAACAAGAGTCGTCCCTTCAAGAAAGCTATGGTTGCCACCATGAATTGGTTGGTCCATATCAAATTTTAGTGTTTCAACTTATGAATCGCTGTGTCCTTATATGTCTCTGGAAATAGTACTATCCGATGGATTTCATATATGAGACATGGAATGGTAATCATTAAGGGAACATTGTTAGTGTTTGCTTACCCATGTTTACATTGCTGTTGGATTATATCAAAGATCGTTGCTTTTTCAGTAGATATCTTTTGACAAAGATGTTCTTTGCTCCTCTAAACATACTAGGGTCAAAAGACACGTTTTACCTCGGGAAAGATAATGATGACTCACCATTGTTAGGATTAAATCTACTGGATTCTGTTTGTTAGGGTTCATATGTTGTAATCGTCGTTTAATACCATCAAATGTAAGTCGTTCGCTAGGGTTGTGAACTCTCGATGATTCAATTAGCTGTGAAAATCAAACCAAATATATTTTTTAATTTTCCTTTGATTAGGGAAACCATGGAAATAATATTGGATAATAAATATATTTTACTTCATTGCTTTCAATTGGTAAACGTAAGTAAGATTTCCATTATAATAGATTTGTTTACTTTAATACATCATTCATTCACATTTAAAAATGAAGTTTAATTATTAATATGTGTACATCCTACACCCTTAACACGCTAACAGATAAATCAAAATTGTCAAAAACGAATCTAGTGTAACCTATCACTCTTGACCGTATTCATTATCGTGCAACTGCAATAATATTTATAATTTTTTAAGACAACGAATAAGAGTAAAAACATTATAAAACTTAAGTAAAATGGAATACAAACAATTGTAATGCATTCTTTTTCTGTTTCTTTACAACATATATTTGGAAACTGACAGGACATTTACAAATACAAAAAAAGACATGCTATTTTTACGGTGATACAATAACTGAAATAACCTGTTAATAACCAAAATAACCCTAAATGGCACCGAAATAACCTTTTTATAGATTTATTTTTGTATGAAATGATAAAATATCAACTTAATATAACTTTATATGAAAAAATAAGTTTGTATTCCATACGCTTCGAAATTTCGTTGAGCCAGTCATTACCAAAATGCCCTTCAAAGTTACCGAAATGCCCAATGGAAAATGTCCCGGAATTAGGTGTGTTATATTATTACAAACATTTTCTGAAAATTTTATGTAAATCGGTTAAGAAATGATGATTTTGTCGTCATTTTACGTTTAGTGCTTTTCCATATAGTTTATTTTATAGTGTGCGGGAACATACCAATAACATGACGACCCGGTCCCGATAACGTAATTAAATAGTCGATAAGAAATAATAATCCTACAAAACGTAATGAGATTAAGATTTTTCTAGGTATGACTTTGACTTTGAATTTCTAATATAAAACATTTTAAAATTAATTAATTAAGTAAATACCAAATTATGTTTTTTTTTCTTCTTTTTTTTTGTAATAGTATTAAAAGAGAGAAGATAATACAAGGAAAAGGTCGTCTTTAAGTTGTAATTAAGAAAATGAGACTACTATGAATTTATCAATTTCATTCATTTATGGGAAATCAATTAGAAGTATATTAAATTATTAAGTAGTGATATCTTTTGGGATATGAGATAAGAATACAAATTCATAATAGTATACTATAGGTGTAATACCACTAAAGAATTTTCCATAGCCTTCTATGTTAAATAAAAAAAATTTGAGCTTTCATACAGGATTCATCTTAAGTTTAATCTAAGTGACACTCATATCTCATGGAAGGGGTACCTAATAGGAAGCTTAACTCCGAAAATCAACATACATTTAATGGCATATAAGAAAAAACAGACAGTCTGAAGATGTCTACCGTCAAAAATCCTACTTTCACTTTCGATTTAACACAAATTCAGGTGGTTTCTTTCCAATGCAATAATTTTTTTATTTAAAACCACAAGGTCATCAAATATGGGCTTAAAATTATCCTAAAATATGTAGGTTTCTGCCGACATTCAGTATTTTGCAGTATCTAATAGGGTTTATTTTTTATCCAACAATGTAGGAATCCATGTTCTGTTTACGTACTACTTTCCCATACGTTCTTTTCGACTGGTACCCATGTTTAGTGGTAATACACCTATATGTAATATATATAAGCCTGAAAATTAAACCAAGCAGTGCTAGAATTATATTTTTGAGCTGTCAAAATTTTTTTCTTTATGTATTTTATTTAAAATTTTATCTATTATCAATCTATGTGCACCTTCTATTAAAATGTTCTTTTTACTATACTTCCAGGCGCAAGCTTCTTGAAACAATTAAGATTAACATTAATCATTCTAACTTTGAAAAATTATCATTTGAAGATAACTTTATATGGCTTTTAAACTCAGAAAGTAAAGATATTCTAATATGCATGTGTGCTTTCCTGTTAAAAAGTCACTGTTTCGGAGAGCTGGTATCTCATATTTTAACACTACAGTTGCGTCTCTCATTCTTGTATTTACAATTTATTTGATATTTTATGCAATCACCTTATGTTTTATTATGTTTATATGCCCCTTCGTGGGTCCTCTAATTCGGACCAATACAATCTTGTATCTTGTATCTTATACTGCTACATTTTATTTCTACTATTTAAAAAATAAAACGAAACATTCCTTTTCGGTCACAGCCTCCCAGACCATTTCAGGACTCAAAACAGTTTTTCTCAATTTAAGAGCTTAATGCAGTCCTGGAATGGTACTAAATGTGGCTGTTCTGCATGCAGATGATAAATATTATGCTACTGTTTTTGCTCTTTTTATTTGCAGTATATGCAGTATTTGTTTTGATTTGCTTGGCATGTTTTATGATGTCTATATTTTTATGCTGCATGCTGTTTTATTGTTTTGATATTGATGTATCTGTTTTTATATTCGGTAAAAAGCTCTGTAGAGATTATGTTATTATGCTATATACATGCCGAATCAAAATAAAGTTTTGTTTATCTTATCTTATGTTATGTCATTAGCATTTTCTATCCAAGTTCGGGACGTGATTCCATAATTTGTCACAATCCTTCCTTCACCATTGAAAACTTCTGAAATAAAATACTTGAAAAAACTCAGGTAAAAATTATTAAAATGTTATAAAAACACATTTTTGCATAGTTTGGAACTTTAATTCATCGATTTAGAGGTTATTTCGGTGCATGTTAGGGTTATTTGGTTATTAACAGGTTATTTCGGTTAATCAGGGTTATTTTGGTTATTTCGGTTATTCGTAATACCCCTATTTTTACCTGTTGGTAGTCATCTGGACAGGGACAATTATTGTCATCAGATACTTTCTCAAATGTTGGTATTTCTGGCTGCCAGTCAATTGGTACAGCGAAAGGATCTTCGTCCTGGAATGAGGATACCATACATCTTACTTATCTAATGTCTTCGAAAAATAATCAATTAATTACACATTAGCGGTGAAAGCATAAACATCCAAGATGTATACTTCAAATTAGTACACCAGATCACATCAGTTCCACATTTCTGTATTTAGGTTATTTTCGTTGGTGAAGCTCACCCTTTAATAGTTGGAAAGACAAATGACTTGCTGAGTTAACAATATCATATCAGCACCTGACTGTTGAGATGATGATCCCTATGAATTGCTAAAGCAATGCCTTCATCTTACATTCTTTTCTCGTAACCTCAATCGAGGAATTTAAAAGTAGCCAAAACATATTTGATAACAAAGAGCAACTGTCGTGATTGTCTATTTTCATTTAATGGTTTGTAAAACAACATGGGGAACTGGATGACAGGAGCATATAAAAAGAAATAGTTTGACATTAAAATTTAATTGACGCCGATCGTTGTGTACCCTTGTTTTCTTATCCCAACATCGAAAGCATTGCAGCAAAAAGTTTTATTGATAACCTAGGTGAAGCTGCTATAATACGTTTATTGTCATTTTGGAATCAGTACAAGGAGGGGATATTGTTAAATTGTTTAAGAAGTTCGTGTCAACTATCAATTAGTCTACTAATTAAATCATCTCGGTGGTAGACATAACCGTGATTAACATAGTACACAATTGAATACAAACAAGACTGGTATATTGTTCTAAAAATTGTTGTCATAAAATAAAACCATAAAATCAGCAAAATGAAAGAAAGGTATAACTACTGTACTTTGTAAGCATACTTTGGTTTTCTTGCTCCAAAAGACTTTTAGTGGAGCAGGAACAGCTTACCCTTCCGGAGTTCACCCCCGGGTTTTAGTGAGGTTCGTGCTACTCGATCTTTAGTTTTATGTGTATGCTTTGTAGATCGTTGTTTGTCCTTTTGTACTTTTTCTTTTGGCCATTGTGTTGTCTGTTCTTCTTTGATATACGATATACGGATTCTGATTACTCCTTTGGTATCTTCATACTCTTCTTACATAATCTGGCTTTCAAATATATCGGCTTTGAGCGTACCTGATGCCAGTTATCCCAGAAACGCGTCGTGCATACTGGATTTGATATCTACATTTTTATTAAGAGACGACACTAATGTTTCTGTATAATATTAATCCGTATATAGTTAACACATACCTGATATGGATCACCTCTTGTTGCTATTTCTATCAGTATAACACTGAATGAATAAACATCACTCTCCTCTGTTGGCTTCGCCAGTCCTTTTATTAATTCTGGTGCCAAATACACATTATGGTTTTTCTCAATTGCTTCATCATCACATTCAGATGTTTGACGAAACGTTTCCAAACCATAATCTAGTAAAAGTTAATAAAACAAAATGACATAGGTTTATAATTTGGTCGGTGTGTATTATGGAACCTCTTCAACAATGAATCATGAATAACATTAAGCAACAAGAAATATTTGCCAGTCTTCTATAAGAAACAAAAACCAACAAATTCAATGACAGTCTGTGATATCTACAAGATGACATACAATAATTGAAGAGATATGCAAACGACTAGACAGATGGCATTTAAAAATAAGTACATACAGAGTTTTCCTGTGGAAATGTTCAAACAGTTTTGTTTGGTTTTTTAATATTAGCTCTTAAATTATGCTATAGAAGGTCAATTTGAAGAAGGGGGAATGCCAACTGACGAAAATGTAAATTACCTAAGATGAGAAAAAAACCAATTCCAATGGTAAATATATCTAAAATATGTAAAAAAAAAAAAAAAAAAAAAAAAGATATAAAAAATAACAAACAAACAAAGAAAACAAAAAATAAAATAGAAAAAAAATAAAAAAATAAAACAAGGTAAAATATACCTAAATGTCCTGTATTGTTTTCATGAAATCAAAATTAGATATTGATTATATATTACGTATTATATATATATTTCCTGTAACACTACCTGTAATCTTAACAGACCATCTGTCATCTACCATACAATTACTGGACCACAACCGCCCGTGAATAATTTTATGATTGTGTAAATACTTCATACCTCTTGAAATATCAGTAGCAAAAGAAAATCTGCAAATAAACATCAAACGCTTTATCTTTAATATTTTTATTACATCAAGTTATTTCATATTCAATCTGTTGATGTTTTGTTCGCAGAATCAAATGGCACTAAAACTAAGTGGATATACTTGCTATCGTTAATTATAATCGAAGGACTTTTCAGTACAATGCACTTTCAATTTTTTCTTACATTTTGGTTCATTATGAAGAGACGGATTGTTGTTTTCATTTATAGCTGAAAGTTACTACTTTCTTATCATTGATGCTTGAGGTTTAATTTTATACATTAATATGCAATTTTTCTGAACCCAAAGGGTCAATGTTACCAGACGCTTAAGGCAGCTTACAACAGTTGAATGATCAAAAGGACGATATTTGTTTGCCCGGTTTAACTCCATAAACAGGAAACCAGTCTCTAAACATATGAGAAACACTCATGAGAGTGTTTGTATTTTATACATATTATTCAATTTTTCATTGTAGCTCCATATCTATGAACAAATATTACGGGTAAAACATAATTACAGTGAACAGTAAAAACAATCTTTCATATAACATAAAAAATAAAAAACATAAAAGATAGAAAGACATTTCCCACGATAAATCCGAAGTAACACGAACGCTTAATCATCTCCTGATTCGTGCATTACATCTGTCTTAGTTTAAATCTAACGCTGATTCTATGAGTTATGGTCATCATTGTAGAACATGTAGAACATTAAAAGTGGTGTTTCATAAATAAAAGAAGAGTTTGAAGAAACCAAAGGGGCCATTCAGTTAGAGAAAACTGAAAGGGCAATCAAGAATGGAAATTCCAGAGACACAGGCGACAATGAGCACAATACACAGAACAAAGACAAACAAAATAAAAACACAACACCGAAAACAAAAAAGATGACCAACACGGACCCACCAAAAAGAAATTATGAATCGCGGTAGATTTTCATCCATATTCACCTTCATCCATACGCACCCTTCTAGGCGATAATGATAATTAAATCATCTATTGTTAGGTTGTATATCGTCAGAGAAAGTTATTTTCACCGTTAATGTTTGTGTACCATCCACCAAAAAATGTTAGCATACACCAAACGAAATGTTAGCATGCACCAAACGAAATGTTAGCATACACCAAACGAAATGTTAGCATACACCAAACGAAATGTTAGCATGCACCAAACGAAATGTTAGCATACACCAAACGAAATGTTAGCATGCACCAAACGAAATGTTAGCATACACCAAACGAAATGTTAGCATACACCAAACGAAATGTTAGCATACACCAAACGAAATGTTAGCATACACCAAACGAATTGTTAGCATACACCAAGCGAATTGTTAGCATGCACCAAACGAAATGTTAGCATACACCAAACGAAATGTTAGCATGCACCAAACGAAATGTTAGCATGCACCAAACGAAATGTTAGCATACACCAAACGAAATGTTAGCATACACCAAACGAAATGTTAGCATACACCAAACGAAATGTTAGCATACACCAAACGAAATGTTAGCATACACCAAACGAAATGTTAGCATACACCAAACGAAATGTTAGCATACACCAAACGAAATGTTGCTTGTTTTAATAGGAAAAGGCAGATGAAAAATTCAAAAAGTTAAAACAAATGGATAAATATATGGCCATTATGGCTGTACATACTTGATTGATAAGCAATGCACTATTGCCTGAATGACCTAGATAATGGTTGTAAATTCATGATCGGTAACACAAACTTACCTGAATGACCTAGATAATGACTGTACATACATGCTTATGAACAAAATTCAAATGACCAAATAATAAAACTGTAGATATCTCATGTTGTGCGCATGGCGCTTTTCTAGAATAACTTTATTATAATAAAGTACGCCCAAAAAGACTGGATAGCCAAATTATATTGAAAGTTCTTGGGAACAAGCATACCAAAGAGTCCAAACATGATAGCCAAAGCCGACTAATGTTATCTATCCCGAGGGAGATGAAACTTAGATTTAACAACAATTACATCATCTAGGAAATGTAATTTTCAATTAGTAATATATCTGTACATTCCTGAATTACCATGATAATAGCTGTGCATACATAATCGGTAATCCAGCTGAATGACCATGATAATTGATGTGCACATATGATCGGTAACCAAACCTTACCTGAATGACCAAGATAATGGAATGTCTTCATTAAGTAAAACATCATTCAGACCGCCCTTTGCACAATAAACCATTAAAATAGAAACATTTGGTACTTCTATACAGCAACCAATAAACCTGCATACATTCTGTTGATCAAGTTGTCTAAAATAAAACACAGATTCTATGCACACAAACAGTTATCACAACATAAAATAAGACTCATAACAGAGTATGCTACATTTAGTTGTTTTCGTAATTAAATAGAATGTTTATAACAATAATTCAATATCGATAACAGTGTATAAATGTGATAAAAAAGATGAACTGTTATTTAAAAAAAACCAATAGAGGCCGTCAAGTCACTGGTCGTATTGTAGTTCTTTTTACACCTACCTATGCAATCAGTTCCTAACACCGTTCAAATTCATCACTATATACTAATAGACAATAAAGATTGTCAGTGTTATGTTGATTGCATTCTGCGTACTCCGGTTTCTTCAACCACTATATTTTACATTACATCACATAGGCCTAGCATTTTGTTTGAAATCATTATGGTCATTGGGTAATAAGAAATGTCTCGTTCGGACTTGTTTTATTTGTTTTTGTATGTCTGTTTTTTTAAAATTTTAGTTTGTTTCTATATTGTTAAAACTAGGATGCTACGAAAGGATAACCAGTTTCTGCTCCACTATCGACACTCGTCGTGCTACACTGCGGTGATTAGTCATATCCGGTGATAAGTCATGGACGAGGAAGTGACTAGACAAACTGAACATATATGTTGTCTTGACTATTACATTTCGAATTGATTTTTATTGTTAAATGAATAACTATTTCACTGACATATTATGGATACATCATTTGAAACCATTTTGTATTTTAGATCTTTATACGATTTTGTTTTTTAACATTTCTCCTTTAATATAGATTTATATATTGTTAGATCATGAATGAATATGAAATGAGGATACTGACCCTCTGTTAAAACATACAATATAATGTCGATATCATTATAAAATGAAGACATAATATTCTGTAATTTCCTGAACATTTTACATCTAATTAAATCAATACTAAATCTGTAGTGAAAATAAGAAAGTCCCATTTTAGAAAGATATGCAAATGGATAATTATGATGTCTTAAACAAAATAAAATGTGAAATTTCAATATGAATTATTGAATAGCTTCAGCTTTATGAAAGTATAAAACATGGAGATATTATGGTTAGTGTGTCATGATTGACCAAAGCAGAGCAAATGCTAAGCTAAATCGTGGAGAGAACAAGTAATCGTTTAGTGAGACAATGAAGATGCCTGCTTCGAACTAGAATAACATGATTAGTTGGAGAGTTATCATAGTGCTAGATCATTGAAACAACAACTCCTCTCAGACACAATATACTGACCCCAAGACATCCAGTATTTGATCTCACTCATTAATGCTGCGCGCTAAGGGAAGAAGCAGTCATACTAATCTTTAATTTGACCTGATCGGACATCAAACTCACGATATGCCATCAAGACAACCATACTAACCAATACACCATGGAAGCAATTGATATATACACATGTACAATACCTTCATAATAATAAAAACTAACAAATTTAGTTTGCTAGTAAGGATTAGTCATCAGCAATTAGAAGATATATGGAACCCTATCAAAATATCATAGGAGAAGAGCGTCGTGTCATGTCAAAAAATATGACAATTACACCCTTTCCATTGCAAGGAAAGAACTTCTTGACAGCATACTTATGAAAATCATTATTGAAGTAGATGCTCAGAGCTAACAATCGACGTAGTCCCTATAACTGTGAACAAAAGTCTGCTGGCTATGTAGACTGTAGTTTCATTTATTAATTTGTTGTTTGTGTTTTACATTCTGTATTGTGTATCATTTAATATTATTGTTTATTGTTTTAAGTGTATGGACATTATTCCAGATATATATACATGTATATAACTTGCGCCAGGTCGTTGGTTTTCTCGGCTACTCCGGTTTCTTCAACCAATAATACTGACCGCCACGATATAACTGAGATATTGCTGAAAGTGGCGTTAAACACCATAACCCCATATATATACACTCACCTAACTGTTCTCACCTCCTCTCTAATAGTTTTTGTCAAATTAAATGTTTTCCTGTTAATTTTCTTAATTGCAACAGTTTTCCCATCTCTGAAAAATATTTACTTTGTTGCAGCATTGTAGTACTCCCATGAGTCTCATCAGTAAACTCTCAATGTTATCACTCATTATTATTGTAGTTGTGTTGTCTTATTGATCATACCAGTTATTTATTTTATTTAATTATAAATGGATTTTGATTAAGAATATTCATACCACCATGCAATCTCCATGATGATCATCGTGGAGAAAACGGATTTCCTTGTTATTCTTATTTCATATTTCATCTATAATAATTTCTTTTTCACGATTCATCAAAAAATGATACGGAAAATTACGGATTATATTGTTGTTTGAACTTGTTTATATTTTGGGGTTAGATTGATATTGTCTATAATATTACCGGCAACATATATTTATTTCTTCGTTTGATCTTGCACTAATCCAAGTCAAAGTCAAAGCTATTACCGTAAAGTACACACATTAAATTGAAAATATCGATTCTGCTTGTTTATAAAGTAATCAAATTCCACATGGACTTTGTTTATTAAAGTTCCCAACAAATACTACGGACAATATATTTATTTCACTGTTATTACGTGTATTCAATGCACAACAGTACATTCTCGCAAGCATTTCCTATAATTAAAAACGAATTTAGTTATCAAGTTGAATTCTAATGATATAATCAAATAACTAATCACGTTTGAGAAGTAGAAAAATGACGAATAATCGTAGATTAAAACATTCCGTGTCTGTGTTTGATGCATATATATTAATTACTTGCAAGTCATAGATATATAATGATATCATGAGATAGCAGTATAACACTGTATATACTAGAGTAGACAGAATTGAGACTTATGCAATCGGAACATATCATCTTTGATGTTTGAGTTCGAATCCGGCTCAGGGCACGATGTACAACATTATGTGATAAAGTTTGTCGGTGACTTACGGCAGGTCGGTGGTTTTCCGGTTTCTGCCACTGATAAAACTGATCGCCTCGATATAACTGAAATATTTTTGAAAGTGGTGTTAAATACCACAAGACCAAACCAAACCAAAATTGAGAAATACGTAATGGTAATAAACCTGCATACTTTTTAAATATTTCGTGGAAATACGTCATTTTAGTTATGATTAAAAAAAACCCGCCAACTTGATATCATTTTGTCATCGTTTTACAATACATTTGTAGATCGTAAATCTTACGACCTACGATTTACTAGTAGATGGTTTTCCAACAAAGTTACGACTGTTTCACAACGGTCTCGGATTTTCTATTTCTGACTTTCAATAGTTGTTATCGTAGTTACATGGGAAATAAATGACGTTGAGTTGTACATTTGGTAGCAAGACCAACGTATGTGATTTCGAAGCAAACTCAACCTCTTAAATAAAATGTAACACACCTATATAAGGGCTGGAATAGCAAGCTTCCAAAGGTAGGGCTTTTAATCGAGAGCTTTATCACAGCCTGTAAAATACTCATTCTGGGCATCCTATAACGCTCTAACGTTTCAAAATTTGACAGACAGTCCTGTCCCTAATTATTCTCGATCTGCTCTCTTTTCTATCATATTCCTCATAGAATCATGGAAAACTGCTCGAATTGATGAAAGAACAAACACGTCTTTTGTCTGCAAAATTTCAAAATGACCTAATTCGCATTGCTTAACACAAGAACCGATTTTCGAAGCATTATTTCTCGCAGGTCGTAAATGACAATTTCGTATGAAACGGTCGTCTATCATAAAACTGGCAATTTAACACCTTTTATGAAACGATGGTCTGAAGTATGAACACGTTATTACAATGGCGTGTTTCTGATAATTAACATACCGCAATAAAAATATTTTTCATTTAAGATAAAAGTTAACCTGGCGCAATTAACTGATGATCCTTATAAAACATAAATAGTACAAACACAAAGGCAGAAGAAGAAAAAAAAGGTCACAATAACCTTGGAATTTTAACTTTATCTTAATTATATATCTTCGATTTTCTTACTTAATATCTTTTCATCCAATCCTAAAAATATAATACATACGAAACGGCCAAATATAGTCCCTACAAAATTGTAACATCCTATATTATTTTCAATTTCAGTTCTCCATCCGAGAAAAACTCATCACATTTTGTTTAATTTCTGTCAATATACAACTGTTTTACAAGAATCTCAGATTATTTGCTGAGTATATAGCAAAAACAAATATACTTACATATCTCCTGTTGTTGCAAATACTTGTGTCATATTGAATCCAGTGTCAGCAATACTAAACCGGTCGATCTGACTCACGAAACTTCCCATCCACATACGATTTTCATCTAGAAATGCAAAATATATATATATAGCATGTTGAATCCAGCCTTAGCAATACTAAACTGGTCAATTTGACTCACGAAACTTCCGTCCAGATATGATTTTCTTCCAAAACTGCAAACATATATACATCGTTAATACTTCTTTGCAACAGTTGTTAAAAACATATTCATATATTTATATATACAACTATCATTCTACATACTAAATATTTCTCTTCTGATTTATTAACCAAATTTCTTCAACCCATATAACTAGGAAATGACTACCAATTAAAATTAGACATTGATATTGAAAAAAGAAACTCTTGTCCTGCATATTACTCAATCGAAAATAACAAAAAGACTATATATTGATGACCTACTAACAAGCAATGATAACATAAACAAATCCCCATGCTTCAGAAAAGCTTAGAAATACCAAAGAGGTTAACAGAAGCCGTCAATCGAAGAAGGACAGAGAATACAATGGCCACAACAAAAAGGGCAAAGGAACAAACAGTCATCTACAAAACACCACACAGAAAACCAAAGATTGAGCAACACGAACGCCACTCAAACCTAGGGTGAATTCAGGTGGTCATGAAGGGTAATCAGTTCCTGTTCAACTAGTGGCATTCATCGTGTTATTCGTGTTACAAACCCGATGGTAATTAATGAATGATGAAAGGACCAGATTATGATTACGACCAACGGCACATATTTGTTGTTATTTGTGACACAGATATTCTGCAACAGTTAGCCAAGTCATGGTGGCAACCGTAAAACTTTGGAAGTAATGATTTCAGCTTTACTTTTAGAAACATTATGTTCAGTATCTTCTTTGTTAGCAGCAACCGTATAAAGGAGATTATGATAGGAACTGCAAGCCCTGTAATATCGTATCAACTGTCAGATGTATATTGCAATAAATCACCTTCAGTACACAATCCAAAATTTCAGTTCTCTTCAAGATAGGAATTCCCGTCTCCACCAGTTGTAGCTATGATTATTTTAATGTCACATATTTTGGTTATTATCTATACATTACTATCTTGCACTGGCTTCAATAAAGACCATTTCATACGCTACCAAAATGTCAGCTTCAAATTAATGAAATTGAATATAAACTTAAATATCAAAACACACAAACTCACTTTTCTTAATATCCTCATATTTGTAAATCCAACTGTCATCATACAATAACTTCCGTTTTTGATATGCAAAGTACTACAAGAAAATGTCACCATATAAATTTTTCATTAACAAACATATGTATTCATTTTTTAAATGTTCAAAGAGTGTTTTAACCAACAATTTCATAAATGCCGTTTGTCCTTTTGTACTTTTTCATTTGGTTATTGTGCTGTCTGTTCTTCTTCGATATACGAATTTTGATTACCCCTTTGGTGTCTTCAAACTCTTCTTGAAGTAGTGTTAACATTATTTTCTGTCATTTGGTTAGCATATATTATGATATATAAACGAGAATACCGAAGGGGCAATCAAAAAAGGATAACCCAGGAGAAGCTGTAAACTACAATAAAATAAACGAAAGGCAAGTATTCTAATTATCATGTAGGAAGTCATCAAATCAACCATTCCCGTACAATATGACGCCTGGAAACCTGATGTAAATGTGGCGTGATTGGACTTTTGGGTGTGAATTAATATGCACTAAGTGTTGCTTTATTTTCTTAATTTGGAATCTATCGCGTCACTATGACTAAATACAAATAAAATAAACTCTCAAAGTCAGATTTAGGAATTCCCTCTTTGGTATCTTCAACTTTATCTTGCATCAAATTAATTTGTCATTTTGTTGTTCAAACACAAAAATTATGAACTAGTAGATTGCAAAATGTAAATTTTCAACTGGTCCACATGTGCAAAATGTAATGTCTGATATACAATTTTAGTATATATTGAATTTATCAATGGCATTTGTTTCATGTAATTATTAGGATTATATTTTTCATATTCTCAATTCCAAAAGAGGGAATGCAATCATTTTATATTGTAAGCAAATAATATCTATAATTATACAAATGTACAAGAACATAATAGAGAAAAAAACATACAATGGATTTGATATAAATTATAATACAATCATAATCCCAGTATCAATTTCACTGTTTACGTCAGTTAAACAAATGTCAAGGTTATTACGTCTACTTTATTTACAAGTTAATATCTTTTTCTAAGAAGCAATTATGTCTAGAAATATACCGAAACCACAGTCGTAAATATTTTATTTTTTATTTCTTAGCGTACATGGCATAGTTCTTTGCGCACTCATCTACATATTAACCGCATCGGTGGTGTATTGGTTATCGTGTTCGCCTCAGTTGCGGTAGATTATGGGTTCGAGACCCGGTCGGGTCAAACCAAAAACTATAAAATTGGTATTTGTTGCTTCTGTCTGGTTCTTGTTGTTTGCTTGATGTCATTTACGCCTGATCTGAGCTTTATAGTTTACGCCCGGTGATTTGCAGGTGTCACATTTCGTACACGTTGCTTTAATGCATATTATACACTCACTAAATAAATTATTCCAATGACTACGAATATCATTAAAATTGACGCAGCTATTAACCCAATCTCCCATGTTTCTAGAGGACATCTGCCACAATCATTGGGACAAACAGAGCAATCTTCACCAACATCGGATTCACAAACTTTATTTCCGCACTCTGAAGAAGAAAATCACATGATAAAAAGTTGTTTTCCCCTTTTGTGGTCTACAAAGCGTTTATGTATGCACATGAAAAGGAAAATATATTCCGTCTTTACTTATGTGCCTTGGTGTATTGAAGATAACAAAAAGTCATTCACAAGCAGGTTACCAAATTCACACACCTTAGCTAAATTGAGTACGATTCTGGCAGTGTTCGGGTTCTGTAGATCACTTATGGTTATTTATCATCGTTTTCAAAGGTTTTTGATTGTCATCAGCTGGCATCAGGATAGAATATGGTATACTATTAGATGTAAAAATTAAACACTGTTTGAACAAGACCTCACACACCATACACTCTTGAATAAACATTTAATCCGGTTAAGATCAGGATTTTTTGGTAATGTAAATGTCAAGTGGTGTACTGTAACATTACAAATGAGGTAGAATTTTGAGTCCAGCTACAAGAGAAGGTGAGCTCAACTTAAGTGAGAGAGTGATTCGGGGCTTATGTCGCTATGTACTTTTCTTGTTAACTCAAGCTTCCCACCTCGTGAATTAAATACAGAAAATGCCTTAAAGAACTCAATGAACCAAAAAATCAGAAAACATTTGTCCCATGCAATGGTTTTTAAAATGACCAAGACCTAAATAACAAGCATTCTTAGATATAATTTCTTGAACAACTGAAAACCATTCACCGGGGGTCACTCCTTATATATTAGTATGTGTCAACCTTTTTTCACCTTTCAAATATGTGATTGGGTGGTAAATGTCCTACTTCAATATACCATTGGGTGATGACTTTTATGCTATGATATAATATTAATGAGTTCTATTTCTAAAAGCCAATACAGCTTCTTTATTCCCAAGACATATTCGTCAAAATAATGTTATGATTTAGCATCATAAGGTGCACAATTGATTTTTGCTGTGTTTATACTGGATCTTATAGTCCATATATGAATGAGTATTGTTTTTGGTACTTCGAATATATGAAATGAGTAGTTTTAATGCTGAGGGAATATATCAATTCCAGAGGAACCACCATACCCTATTTGTCCTTATGTAACACCCGTGCTTTCACGACAAACTTTTTTTTTAAACAAATACGATTTTTCGATTGGATGATGGAATTATTCCGAGAATGTGCCATTTTTGTTTTGTTTTTCATTCTATATATCCAAAAAAAAACATAAAATCATTTGTTACAGAAGAATTCCTTAGTATGTTAATGCGTTTAAAACTATTACTATAAATATCATTTTGAAATGAAAAGTTGGTGTGAAAACAAGTTTGATTACAAATCACTCCATCAGTTCTTCAAGAATATTTTAATAATATAGATTTTCATTTGCTTTCCATTGATAATTTAACAACTGTCAGAGAGCAAACTGTATCAACAGGACATTGTCTATCTTGGAATCGATTTTTCAAACCAGAAATTTGCTATGGTCATACTGTCTTATTATGTTTATTGCAACAGGAAATTGTCTATCTTGGAATAGATTTTTCAAACCAGAAATATGTTATGGTCATACTGTCTTATTATGTTTATTGCAAAGGAATTAAAGTGCAACCATTCTGGGGGGTTTTTTTCAAACAAGAAGAGTTTGAAGATACCAAAGGGACAATCAGAATCCACATATCGAAGAACAGACAACACAATGACCAAAAGAAAAAGTACAAAAGGATAAACAACGATCTACAAAACATACACATAAAACTAAAGATCGAGTAACACCAACCCCACTAAAAACCGGGGGTGAACTCCGGTGCTCCGGATTGGTAAGCAGTTCCAGCTCCACTAGTGGCACCCTTGTTAATCTAGTTACAAACCCGTTGATAAGTCATGAATGAGGAAAGGACCGCGAATTGCTTGCGACAATTGGAACATATCCGTGGTCATTTGTGACACAGATATTCCATAACGGTCAACCAAGTCATGGTGGCGACCGTAAAACTTTCGAAGTGATGACTTCAACTTAACAAAGTATTCACACACCAACTGTTTGCTGTACAAATTACTTACCTGCTTTTGGCTTTACTACTACATCATAAACCAACGCAATGCTGATACCTGCTACTTTATAATGAGAGATAATAGAGGTTTGTCCAGTTACGTAAAGTCCAGGAACAACATTTGTCCAGTTTCCCACTAAGGCATTTCCGACGATGACGTCTGAATGGGTTATAATCTGACCTTTCTCCGGAATCCATGGACCACACAATCCATTCGTTATAGATTCGTCCTCCAACGGACAACTGTGAATGTTCATATGATGTATGCAACAATTTTCCTGAGTAGCAGAGGACGGACCGGGACAGGTCGTAGTTTCACACCAATCCTGTGCTAACACAGGGTCACTATAATGAAAATATATGCTACCATAATAAAACGTAGATATCATATTTAGTGTGCACAACGCGTTTCTGGAATATACCCCGGTATAACATTCATCAGGTACGCTCAAGATCGAAAAAAATGTACTATAAAAAAAAGCAGACTTTTATCAACTTGTTTATATTCATCTTCTTACACAATTCCTAACACACGGTTCATTAAGATTAACGCAAGAGTCTTTGAAAATTGACAAATTTGTATAATTGTATTAGCATATATACTGTTCTCGAAAGTTCAAAATTACCTTTAGAAACCCATCAACATACACTGTAATTGCATGTGTATAATGACCCATATTTAAAATGTATCAATAAAAACACAAGATAATTACATGTCAGATATAGTAAGAATATCACTTACATTTAGAGATATTTTAAGAGTAGAAAGGTAGAAATACTTTTCTGTGTTTTGATTTTATTTTGTGTGTTTTCGTCTTGTGTCTTGTGTACCCAATGTTGCCAGTTTCTCTGGATTATCCACTCGTGATTGCCCCTTCGGGTTTCTCAAACGCTTATAGACACCTTTTCAAGTCCTTGACACACAACAGAACCTTCTATTTCTATTTGATATTTGATATCATTATGTGGAATGTATTCATTCTCAAATTGACAGTGTTCCAATCTGTCAGATTAAAATCAAGCTAATGCAAGGTTTCATTAACATGTGGCAAAACTCCGTCTTAATAGAGGAGTGTAGCTTACTTAACATAACATTTCGCGTATAAATGGAAAGTGAAATATCTTCAATATTAACTGTACATAGATCTAAAGGTCTTAATTCGTCTTGGAATATTCAATCCCCAAAGGTTTTGTATTTTTTAATGTTGATAATAATTCATATTGAAATTGATAAAATAAACTTTGACTCTGTTGTCATGGCTTTGATGCTAAGAATACCTTTTATTCCATATCCAACTTTTAACCCCCTATTATGATTAACGGTTAAAGGGGAAAGAAACCCAACATAACATGTATGATTATTTCAAATAGATGTAATAAATAAACGTTAGAGAAAACCGAAGGGGCAATCAAGAATGGGTAATCCAGAGAAACGGGCACACAAGATACAAGACAAAGGCAAACTAACCTAAAACACAACACAATATGTGTTGGACACCACTATAAACAAACAAAAAGAAAAAAACTAGGTAAAAAGTAAGAGCTCCATTGTCATTTGAAATATGAATATTTCGTAACGGTCAACCAGATCGTGATGACGAACGTATAATTTTTGTAGCGATGACTTCAAAATAGCATAGGTGTTTCTATCTTTTTAAATAACCAATGATATAGCCGCACAGAAGATTTAATAATTACGATTTTTTGTGGAATTCTTTTTGTATTGAAGAGCACACAAAATGTAATTATTCACCCTCACACCGTCTGGTTCCGGTTTTCTTGCGCTTATACCAAATAACATTTCCTAACGACACAGATTCTAAAATAGCCGAAGATAACCACAATTCTAGAACTACAAAAATGTTCACACATATACTTTTGGAAGAAAATCAAAACAATATTTAGATGCAAGATGGGTTGTCATTATGGCTGCTGGTTTGTCGGCGCGAAATTTATAATATTTGATCTTTATATACACAATTAATAGCTTTCTACGATTCTTTTAACCAGAAAATGTAATGTATTACGCTTTTAAGTAATTACGTTTCTATAACCCTACATTTTCTTCTGCTTTAAGATTTGTGCCTTCTATATGATAAATGTCTACATATACATAAAATTGATAATATATCAAATTAAAACAGTTTTCTGGATTCTAGAATACATGTAAGCTTAAAATTAATTCCTGCCACATACACTGATGATATGGTTCTTATTTAGAAAGTGCATTAGGGCTATTTTTGACCGTCTATGATGATCATTGGATTCTCAAATCAATGGGAAAAAATTATGTCCAACTGATATTTATTTTATTACATTTACGTTGAGCTAATTTTATAACCATAGATGTCACCAATCAGAATTCAAGTAGTGTCTATAAACAGTTTTATCCTAATTCAGTATAAAATGCTTAACCTTGCTAATAGGAAAAGTTTACTTACGTAATTCCTGCTGAAAAATTAGCTTGAGTAAAGAAACCATTATCGACTGCCCACTCATAAAATTCTGATTTCAACAAAAGTTCCGTTGTTGTGTTAAATTTTTGTTCTACTCGTAAGGTACTCGGTGGTGACTCTATCCATTTAATGTCTACTCCTACATAAATATAAATACATGTATGGTTCATATTTCGAGAAATAGTATGTACATCATTTGAGGAATAATACACAATCAGAAGAGGGGCCGTCTCGATGGTGCAATGGTTATCGCACTCGAAGCTAAAAGATCGCTGGTTTGGTTCTGTGTCGTGTCAAACAAAAGACTATAACATTTGTATTTTATGCTCCTCTGCTAAGCACGCAGGATTGAGGAGTACACGCAAAGTTTGGTTGTGGCTCGGATTCAAGATAATATGCCCAAGTAGAGCGATATGTCTTCCTACATACTAATGTTTCACTATACAAATCCAGCTCGGTGTATTGATCTAATGTAAAACGAACGTCTTTATTCCATCAAAAGATAGCTTATTCCCGAAAATATATAACTGAAAATGACCTCAAATGGGGTCACACGATAATAAATCGTTTCACTCACAATCAGAAGATTTATTATCATGCATTTTGCATATTGCTACACAAAAAATATGATACAAATAGTCGTAATTGTATATACCATGCAAAACATTATCTTTGTAAATAACAACTGCTTGGTAAAAGATACGTTTAACGCGTTCAGTGAGTATTTTGTTTTGTGATTTTTCGAGCTCAAATGTAACATAATAAGAGTCTGAAGATACAAAAGAGGTAACATAAACATAGTGAATATAAACCAGATCCCTGTTCAGTTCAGTAATATCAGGCCAAAATATAGTCACATTTGTATTTAAAACTCGGTTTCATTTCACGTTGTAAGTCTTCAAATACAGAAAATCTTCGAATGGTTAGTTTGTTTGTTTGGTTGGTTTTATTTTGTTTTTGTTTTGTTTGTTTATTTGTTGGGTTTTTGTTTGTTTTTGTTTTGTTTTGTTTTTTTTTGTTTGTTTTTTTTTAATTTGTTTGCTTGTTAAGTAAATCAATATATTGATTTGTTTTTTGTTTCCCCACCGAAATCTGCAATGAAGCTTGCCTTTTATACTGAACATCATATAAAACACACCAATTAAATTATAATTTATAGATAACAAGATCTGCATATTGATATATTATATATATAATTATCACCAAATACAAAGAATTAAAAGTATAATTCAACTGTCACTAGTTCATACCTATTTAGTCACAATACTGTAAAATGAGAAATCTTCTGCCATTTTACTGTTACGGCATATTTCATTCTTGGAATGTTCTTAGTGGATTAAGTCTTGTACACAGTATGCGCACATTTTCAATCAGCAAATGTTCAATTGGAGAGGAGAAAAAAGGTGACTAAAGAGTTGGCGAACCCATATATTTATGTTATTAGCATTCAAGAACATGGTCAACTTACGAACGATATTGTGTTGCATTATCACATGAATGCTTGAAATGACTTCGTTATTCTTTTACAATACCGAGTCCATAACACATAATAACACAGAAATTATAGCATAATGTATGTCCTGTCTTCGTCGGAACATTCCCAACCACAGGCACTTGTTTCTGGTAATTTTTTTTACCTAGATACTATATATATACTACAAGGTATGTAACCGTTCATTTGTAAAAAATCTAGGTCATCGCGATTTTCGCGTTTTTTCAACTCGACGGACGCCAGCATGGAGGAATGGCCTACATCATCTGTAAAAATTGTAATTTAAATGAAATAGGAGATGAATACCACTTTTTCTTAAAATGCACAGCCAACCACTCTCTTAGAAACAATTTATTTAACAAAATAATATTTAACAAACCAGACTTTATTGAAGAAATACCATTAAATAAAACAACATTTTTGCTAAATGCAAATTCTGAAATTTTGGCAGAATTAGGAGACTTTATCAAGCAATCTACAGAATTGCAAAAATGAGGTCCTTGTCGGTCAAAGGTATGACATGTGAAAAATATAATATTAATTAATAGGATTTATTTTGTGTATCCTATATTATGATCAAATTGTAATTTTCTATGTTTTCTATGTTTTGTTTGTTTGTATTTGTATTTGCTTGACCCACATGGGTGTATTATTATGCAAATAAAGAATTATTATTTTATCTAATTTTTTTTAAACTCATTCGCTATTTCACGCACAGATTAGTAAAAACCTTGGTCATCATAATATTTTCAAGTAGAATGACGCACTTATTCTACAACATATATAACACTATCTACTTTGATATTGTAATGATGTTCGACCATGAATAGTAGAGTATATGGTGAACATAATTGGCGCAACACAACACAAAAATGATATGACATTTAGTACTAGATACGACACAAAGCCATAAAGAAACAAAATTAAAACAAACATTGGAGAAGAGAAATCGAACCGATCGGAAATGCAAATATTTACGTATTAGTTTTAAAGTCTCATTTTTAATCCATTGCTTACCAAAATGTATTTTTGATTATTTATCACAAGAAGTATATCTACCATTAAATATGCCAACCCTAACATAACACAAGGGAAACTGCGACATGAACAAAAAACCTATGAATCTACCAATTCGACATGATACACAAGAAACACGGTATTATATTCTTTTCTACATATGTGAAGTGATAAAAAGAGGGGTTGTGCTTAGTGAAATTGCATCCGTCAGTCTATGTTATTTACACCTGTCGCGCAACATTGTCGGGATGTTTCAGGGTTAGACAACATGCTTTTGAACGATGGATACATCGCTATTTAGCAAATATTTATAAGGGTATTTGATGCACATTTAATGTTATACTTACAATAAAAAAAAATAATGACATAAGTAAAAACTTTATCATGGCCATACAATGTACATTGTAGTTTCAATATTTCAGGTCCAGTACATAAACATTCATTCTACATTTCTCCATTGCAAATGGACGTTACAAATAAAGTGTAGTAAAATCTAGTCGCTCTCAAAGTATCGTAATAAATTTGATAATTTTAAATCAATCCTTGTCATTTGTTTGAAATTTGTTTTCATATAAATGTTAGATAAACTTATTACATGCATAGTGTGTTGGTATTAGACTTATATCAGGTCACGCCTGGTGTGTGAACTAATAGCATCATTACTCGTCGCTTTCACGACTGGTAGAGATACTGGTTCACCTGTTGTAGGTTTGACAACCTGATGTAGAATCTTGTACCAACACACTACGTATGTAATTGGTATTCACCTCCTCTAATTGTTGGGATCAGAGTAATCTAGTGGGCTAATTGTTGCCTTTATGGATAGGTGATATCCCAATGACCAAAAATCGGGATAATTGTTTAATATTATATTAGACAGTTATTGAATATATTGTGCAACCTGGCTAATAAAAATAGATCTGGTCGTGTGGTTAGAAATGTTATCCATATCTAGAGACTATTCACTTTTAATTTTGGCAAGAGCAGAGAAAATTTCAGCTTCAGAAATGGAAAGGTTCAGTTCATTGAAATATTTAGTCCCCTCAATGTTGCTTAGTTTCTCCTTGTGGTGAACAAGTCTTTTCTTTAGACTCCGGCTTTGGTTACGAATGTTTTGAAAATGGTGAATGTCTTGTTCATCCGAGTGTTTTATCGCTAAGACGCTTTGCAATATTTTTATGCATGTATACATGGCGTCAAAATGAAACAAATGTGTTTTGCATGTCACTTGTGTCTAGTATATCTCCTTAACCTATTAAACTATTTTTCAAAAATCTATCCAAACATTTGACTTTCTTACAATTTACACTACCATTCCCATGAAAATTAAGAGCCCGTTAATAAGAAATTATTCACACGCATTTAACTTTAAAAATTATCACGTAACGTTACAAGTGTTTATAGTTTTTGGTCACGAATTAACATTTTATCAAGCATGAATCAAAAGGCACAAGGATCTACTCAGAAAATGAAGTTCTTTTTCGATAGCAAATATATTTTGGTCCAGATCGAGTGAACATTTTTCAACAAATCATATGCATCCCCATAGGAACAAATTGTGCACCTCTCCTTGGTGCTATTTTCCTTTACTCCTATGTGGCAGAGTTTACAGAGATACTTATTACAATCAGCAGAATTTCAAAAGCTAAAGCATTTAATCTCACATTTAGGTATATTAATCATGTTCTGTCAATTAATTTTCCAAACTTTAATAATTGGACGCCATTAATATAGCTCAAAGAACTTGAGATTAAATAAACAAAAAACAAACAAACAAAAAACCCAGCTTTATTACCTGCTATTGGAAACCACCTATGGTCAACTTTTTACCAGACTCTATAACTCTATGACAAAAGAGACGACTTCAATTTTGCAATTATAAAGTTTCCATACCTTGATAGTAATATACAACTGCTTCCATGTATGGAGTTTATATTTAACATTCCATACTTACACTCGAGTTTGCGGTTTATATTCAGACTTTTTACAACATCACCTTCTTCTGAATAATAAACTACTTAAATAAACGTTAGAGAACATCGAAGGGGCAATACGAAATGGACACTGCAGAGAAACTGGCAACATAGGGTACCCAAGACGAAGAAAAACAAAACAAAAACACAACACAATATGTGGTTGGACACCTCTATACAACTGGAGGTTAAACAAGGTATCATATTATTTTCAAAATATTTTTATATAAATGTCTGAACATTTAACCCTAGATTTGTCAGCTAAAATCTAACTCTAACACTATTGAATGTTCAGACGGTTATATACAGAGCATGTACATGTGTAAACGCTAAGAATATAAGAACAAAATATACATACCTTCACATGGTGGGTCGTGTGGTTCTGGGTGCTGTGAACTGGCAGATAACGACCAACAGTGATGTTTAACGTTAGAAAGGTCGTGCCATGACCACGTTAGTCGAGTACACAGTGTGACCTGAAATAGTATGCAAATCCTTCGTACAAAAATTACATCTAAGGTGCATACAAGTACAGAAAAGGACAGTAAAAGACAGAAAGAAAATCATCATGCAAATAGCTAAGCTAAATTCTAACATGACGTCCTTCTTTCGCTTTGTAAACAAACGAGCGCTTTATATTAGCACATGCGCTAGTTCATGTGACTAACTCTCTCGTCGTAAATGCACATGTTGATGATTTATCGTCTGCTCGAATTTGGCAGTATAAATTGTGTGCGACATTGTCCGCAAACGTAAATATAAATTACCGTCTTCCAATCAAAGCATATGGTATACTACCGTATTTGTACTCTTAGACATATCAGAATCGAAATAATTCATGGAAACCAGAATGTGTTTTGAGTTTTAACATGGGTTGGCGGATATTAGTAAATTTTATCCCTCGTCTCTGACTCGGGATAAAATACTAATATCCGCCAATCCATGTTAAAACTCAAAACATATTCTGGCGTCCATGATTTATTTCTTAAAGGGGAATTTACGGTAGTGCCTACCGACAAAATTTGTGGGCGGAGCTTATCATAAAAAATCCCCGTTGATATGAACAGCATATTTATGAAACTGTATGTCACATGACCAACGTGACCTAAAGGTCACATACTCAGAAATTTGAAATTTCGAAGTGATTTTTGTAGATTTTAGACTGACGAAGAATGTTATTCTTAATAAGACTGAAAGTTTCGTAAGGAGGAACACTAGTAACCATGCCCGTCAAATATTTTGCTCCAAAAGTAACTGTGAAACTATGTATCATTGATTTTTCCTCCTCGAGATAACCGTGGTCAAAAAAATGAACAATCTGAATGTTTGCTCCTCCCACAGCCGGTCCCGGTTTAAATAAATTGTTCAAACCATCGAAGGAAAAAATAGCGACAGCATTTGTAATGACTGTTATTGTAGATCGAAGTCATTTGCTCCATTTAAAGTACATGTATGAGCAATGTTACAGAGTAATTAATTAACTATGTTGATACTGTCATTAAAAAGCCATACGTTTTACTCAAATTGAAGTATTGTGATTGCCAATATAATGCTTCCATGGTTGGGAAATAAAACACAAACGGAGGAAATAAACAAATACGATGATCAAGGCTAGTGCAGTGCTATTAATGTCTGTCATTGGTTGGTTGGATATGCATTATACCGTTGATTACTTACTGATAAAATCTACAAATATTTATATTACATGTAATTTGATAATTATATTACATTGAGGTTTTATTTTTAGACTAATTTTTTGTGTGGATGAAATTACTGATATACCGTTTGTTAAATATGGAGAAGAAATGTATTCGAAATTCAGCTTCAAATGTTAAATAAAAGTATTTAAATTAACAAGACCAAAGATGGGTCTGAACCAGTGTGACCGCATCTTAATTGATACATTTTGCGGGGCATGACTATATATATTTAGACCTGTGTACAATAATATAAGTAGTCATAAAGAAAGTATAGTACATGAGTATAGCTAATCAGTGATTGAATTAGAGATTGACATATTTTTGTGGGAAATTATTATGATTTACACATTTAAAATTTGAGGAATATTATCAATATGCGTAGAATCATTTTAAGGAGGTGCACATATGCAGTTAGTGTTTTATCAACATGCAGAATTTGATAACGAACATTATTACAGTTACAATAACTGAGAACTATAGGCACAAGCTGCTTCGGCGAAGGCCTGGACTGGGAGCACTCAAGGAGGTCCATGGGGCGAAGCCCCAGGAAGCTCACAGGTTATACAACAGAAAGGGTGACGTTTTTTATCATTTTGGAAGTGCTTTTAACAACATGAAATTCATTTTGTCCCTTTTTGACAATGCCACTACGGACTACCCAGACAGACCTCTCGCGGATGGACGGATGCTCACGTTACTTAATACCCTTCGAAACTTTAATGCCGAAAGGAATAACAAAATACATGTCTGATAGAGGTTACTCTCTGAAATTTTATTCATCATGAATTATTCATTATTTTTCACTTGTACAAGTTTATGAAAAATCATCAATAATGATATTTAAGTCGACTTGCACATGTCTGTGTATATGCATAAGTGACAAGTTGGACAGTTGTTCATCGCCAATAGTCGATCTTAAATAGGATTTCACGCGTCTCATTGCACTTAAAGATCTCTCCCTTGCTGTCGATGACACCGACATTGTCAGTAAGATACTGATGATGGTGTACAAATGTATATAGCCGGGTATAAGTCAGGGTTTGTTGCATGTAGAGTGTCGAGTAGTCTCTCTGGCTTATCTACGAGAACCCATCTGATCTTCCAACGCTCAACTTCATCCACAAAATCTACTTTCCTTGGTAAATCTCTCTGATATGCATTGAACAATCTATCAACTATTACAGGTGTTAGGTTTAGAAGACTTGCAGGATTGTTGTAAGATGCCCCCCTTCCCCCCACACCATAAAAAAACCCCGCTCCTCGTTGATTACTACTCCCTTTGATATCTCTTCCACGAAATGATCCAAGAAGACGAGGCATGGGGATATTTTCCAGTAGTCAGATGAGTTGTCTACAGGATAATTCGCTATGTACATTTATATTATATACATTGTAGATTTAATCATGGAAAACATCTACATGCGTATTCCAGTAGGAAAGTTGAGCATTGATTTATAAAAAAAAAAACATGTCAAATTCAAGAATAGGCACGTGCCTACTTGAGCCTAACGTAGCTATGCCACTGACAAGCAATGAATTATACGTGAAGCACGATCACGTGTGTTGCCTTATTACAAGAAAACAACAACCCACAAGAAATTATACTCTTCTTGATACAATTCTAGTCAGCTATACTGTCCAATCTCAATAAATGTTAAAAAAAATGCCATGCTTACTGAATAGATCTTATATGAAAAAACTGTGGCTATATGAAAATGGATATTTGAATAGAAATGGATACTTTAATAGAAATGCAGATTTGAATAGACTATATCATGAAATATTAGAATTCAAATGAGAACAATGCCTGCACTAATGCACAGATGTAGATGAAATGTCTAATATGTTTACACAAAATTATCGTTAGAGATGGTTGAGAGAAATATCCCCTCAAAGTTAGTAACAATAAGATTAACTGATAAACCTTGTTTTAAATCTGAAATTAAAAAAGAAATCGAAATCGAAATCGTTACACAAAATAGACAGGGAAAATCAATTTCTAAGCCATCATTATAAAAAACCAAATCACAATGATATAAAGTAAACAATATGAATAAGTATGTTCGCGAAGTTGAACGGTTTTTCGTCAAGTGCAAACGAACTATTAAAAGTAAACTCTCTTCATAGCAAAAACTCAAAATTATATTGGTCATCAGTTAAAATGACTGATTGGGGGGGGGGGGGGGGGATGGCTATACTAGACCCCCTCTGTACGACGGATCAACAGGAGAATTAGTATATGAAGATAAGACAAAGGCCGATCTTCTAAACCAATATATTTGCTTTCTTACATCTATTAATGATACCAATAGCGACTTCCGAGGTGTACTCCCGCGAAGAAACGCTATATTATCAAATATAGAGATGTACGTTGAAGATGTGAATGACATTCTCCAAACTCTTCAAATCGGTAAAGCTTATGGAGATGATGGTATTAGACAGGATGTCTCTTATCTGGACCGACCTGTACAAACAATTAATAATTAGCTGCTGAAACATTTATTGATTTATCACTTAATTACCCTTTTAACTGTTTAAGCTTATACAAACCTTATGTCACTTTTGAAAAAAAATAATTTATAACATCCTTTGATGCACATGCTGTGGAAATTCCACTGGTCATTGATAATTTTACACAAGTTAATCATGCAATCTCGGTTTCAGGTTAATAACATATATGAATGGGTCGACATAACAGGTAAGGAATATATGAATGGGTAGGATTTATTTAATGTGTCAATATATGACTGGGGGTGTTTTCCAATTCCCAGCTACACCCCTGTACCCCAAATTACCAGAAGCGACCCCCCCCCCCCCCCCCCCCCAGTGATACACGCGCTACAAATACAATCGTATCACCGCAAATCGTAAACAAATATTTATTCATACATGTTACACTACTGAGTTTGTGTCAGTAAGTATAACGCAGTTATGGGGAACATGGTTCATAAACACCTTTTGGTAACAGTTACATAACATTTATTTACACGAGTTTGATTTACATAATTCCCATTTATGAATGTCTAATGATTGCCTGATGAAACAACAATAGTTATTAGTTTTCATTTATTTATAATACATGTAGTTGAAATATGCCTAGAGATCGGGGTAGGCGCCCATGGCGTGCTAATCCAGTTGCACAACCAGCACGTCGTGGCAACAGACGGAGAGCTGCAGTAGTCGATGATGACGAGCCTCCACAATTGAGACAACGCCTTGATGTGCCTCACAGACTTCCTGAACAAGAGCCGGAACGCCCGGTGCAACCAGCAGTTGAAGCTTAACCTGAAATTGTTCCTTTAGGTGAGGTTAACCAAATGGTTGAACTTTTACTTATGCCTGGCTTTATTGAGGTTGATATTTTTGTTTGTCAAAAAAGATAAAATATGGAATGTTGAATATATAGATCTATCATTGATGCTTCGTAGCAATTTTAATAATCAGCACAATAGTGAGGACACTATTGGTTTAAATGATGGCGTTTTAGTTTTACAAAAGAAAGTTAAAAAAAACTTCACGCAATAAATACAATCGAAGATTGGACAGACGCCTTTATTGCATTTGCTCAAATCATCATTGAAAGACATCCAGAAAAGGCATCTGAGTTTTATTCTTATATGTCTATCATTCGAGGGGCAGCAAAAGAAAACTCTGTAGATAAATGGTACACATATGACCAACAATTTAGGATGAGGGTTTCAAAAGATTATACTAAAAAATGGTCATAAATTGGTGGTTTTTTATGGTTGAGAATTATGACCATTAATACAACAAAAACTAATAACAATTATGATTACAAGTGCTATGAGTTCAATTTCAAAGGTTTATGCAAAAGAAGCAATTGTTTGTATAGACATGTATGTTTGAAATGCAATTTTCTTCATCCAGCAATTAATTGTCGCAAATTTATGGACGGGGAATCTGGAAATAACGAATTTGGTTCATTCAAGCGTGGTAGATTACCTTCATCTTTTCAACAAAGACAGGGATGGTCACATAATGCAAATTTATCAGATAGGAAGAAGCCATTAAAAAATTCTAACAATTAAGTTTGCATACGATATATTGCTTTCAGACCTGCATCCAGACCAATATGATATTTGGGCACTGGGATCATCTCCAATTAAAACAAGTGAATTGGCTGTATTACTATCAGAATCTCCACTTAAACAAACTGCAGATTATCTTTTGAATGGCTTTACACATGGTTTCAAAATTAATTATGAAGGCCAACGAAATAGATGTGAATATAGAAATTTGCTATCTGTTATTCAAAATCCGATAGAGGCACAAACAGGTTAAATAATGAAATTTCATTGGGGCGAATGGCTGGCCCATTTTGCCATAAACCTATTTCAAATCTTCGTTGTTCTCCGATAGGTCTTGTTCCAAAAAAGACTGGTGGTCTGCGTTTAATAACTTATTTATCTCATCCTCCAAATGATAGTATAAATGATGATTACATAGATACGTTATACACAAAGGTAACTTACTCCCCTTTTGATAATACAGTCAGTATTGTTAAAATATTAGGAAAGTCTGCCTTAATGGCAAAAATGGACATAAAATCAGCTTTCAGGCTTTTAAAGTGCAATCCAGGGGATTTTGATTTACTTGGTATACAATTGGAAGAAAACTATTATATGGACAAATGTATGCCAATGGGTTGTTCTATTTCTTGTGCTACATTTGAAAAGTTTTCAACATTTTTGCATTGGGCAGTGACACACGAAACCAACACAGACAAATTGGACCATTATCTTGATGATTGTTTCTTCGCTGGGGAGGCTACCAAAAATGATTGCAAAATTTTAATGACTGCTTTTGCAAATGTATGTTTACGCTTAGGGCTCCCTATCGCTGATGAAAAGACTGTAGGTCCTTGTACAAATATTGAATACTTAGGCCTCACTATTGATTCTGATGAATTATTAGTCAAAATTCCACAGGATAAGATTGAAAAATTACAAGATCAGTTGACTTCCGTTTTGTCTAAGCGTAAAGTTACATTAAAAGAAATGCAGTCCTTGACAGGGAGTTTAGCTTTTTGTACTAGGGCACTGCCGTCAGGTAGAACATTTAAATAGACGTTTATATGGTTCTTTTAAAAATGCCAGTAAACCTCACCATTTTATCAGATTAACAAAAGGAATTCGTGAAGATCTAAAAATGTGGCAATTATTTCTTCAAGAATTCAATGGCTATTGCTATATGCAAGATCTTGAATGGGAGTCAAGTTCAAATTCACACTTGTTTACAGATAATTTTCAATTGTGATAATATGGATGTAATGTCAATATTGAATAACAAATCTTCAAAAAACGACCGTGTTATGTCATTATTGAGAAAAATTGTTTATTGGACATTAATGAGTAATTTCCTATTTAAAGCAACGCATATAGCTTCAAGTGAAAATAAAATAGCTGATGCTTTGTCTCGTGGACAGTTTCAGAGATTCAGAGAGGTAGCCAAAGGTGCAGAGGAGAGACCTCATCAGATACCACAGGAGTTCTTGCAGCTTTTGATTTAGAAGCGGCTAAATTATTTGACTTTTATGTTTCAAACAGTACAAGACGAGTGTATGAGAACTCAAAACCATTATTTAGAAACTTTAGAGCTAAATATTCTCTTGCAACTACATGGCCTCCAGATATTCGACAAATAATTCGATACATAGGATTTTTATCATTAAATGGTTATTCGCCATCCACTGTAAGAGCATACATTTCTGGTTTAAGTTTCAAATTAAAAACACATGGTAATGAGGATATAACAAAATCCTTTATCATTACAAAAATGTTAGATGGGTGCGACCGCCTGTACAAAACTCAAGACGCAAGGCAGCCAATAACACTCGAGATTTTGCAAAATTTGCACAATGCATTACACCATGTTTGTACCTCGCGTTATGAGACGGTATTGTTTCAAACAGCATTTTGCATCTCATTCGCTGCATTTTTACGGGTTGGCAAAATGAGTCTTACTTCAAATTCATCTATTGATCGTATAATCCAAAAGGAAGATATTTTTGTTAACCATGAGAGTAATCAGTTATTTATTAAAGTAAAATGTTCCAAAACTGATCAAAGAGGTAGATCAACAACATCGGTTGTTGAAAGCAACCCAATTACATAATATTTGCCCTTTGAATAATTTGGAAAAATATTTGCCATTAAGACAAAAAACTCCCGGTCCCTTGTTTTGCCATTTAAATGGGTCACGGTTAACCAGGTATCAGTTTCAGTCTGTTTTATTGGATGACATGTTACAAAATTTAATACACATTCCTTTCGCATTGGGGCAGCAACTTCAGCATTTCTTGGTGGTAAATCTGAAAGTGAAATAACAAAATTGGGTCGATGGTTTACATCCTGTTTTCAGCGATACATTCGGATTCCTTTCTTGAATTAATTTAAGTATTTGGATTATTGGATCGTCGATTATAAAATGGGCATCAAAACACACACAAAGTAGAGCCACTGGTAGAGATCTTGGTTTAGACAAACAAGGTTATAATGTTATTTGGGTTGGTCACCAAGGAATGTTGTGGTACATGGTTGACAATGTAATAAATATTATGTTAAGTTGGAGAAGGCCACCTGCAATCATTTTAATTCAGTGTGGTGGGAATGATTTGTGTAAAACAAAAAATGGAAAATTGTTGTTTTCTATCAAGTCCTCCTTAGCTGCTATTCAGAGGCGTCTACCAGATACTACAATAATTTGGTCATATATTCTACCTAGGCGAAATTGGTTAGGTGCAATACACAATGAATCAGTTAATCGATCCAGAAAACGATTGAACAGAGGTGTCAGATCTTTTCTACAAAGAAATGGCGGCAAAGCCATCAATCATGTTGATCTGGAAGATTTACATCCAGCATTGTTGAGGGATGATGGGACACAGTTATCATACCTTGGAAATGACATTTTTATAAATGCACTGCAATCGGGTCTTGGATTGTTTATTAAATACCCATACCACACGTTATATCCAGACGGGTTGTATTAAACGTTGTAATAGTTTGATGTATTTGTTGTTTAGTTGAATTTATATGAAGTAAATTTGTGTTGACAGTTGTTGTTTTGATTACTTCAATATTGTTTGATAAGTGCAATTTATTGTCATGGTTCTAATAAATTTTGTTGGCGATGCTAACAAATTGCATTTGTTTGCATTTGGCAAAATTTATTAGATTGACGTCACTGGTTGCCCAGTTGCCTGACTCCAGGAAAAAGTAATGCTGGTTGCCCTTCATTATTTTTGTATGGATACTAATTGGACTATGTCAACGAATGCTGTTTTTCGCTGACCAGTTGTATATATTGTATGTCCAAATAAATCCATGACAAAATATTTCCAAAACAAAACTTTATCTTATTAGTTGTTGTTGTTATTTAATTACATGGATGCCGAGTTGTAGCGAGCTTACGCATGTCACATTTCTGATACAAGAAAAAAGTATATATTTACCAACGAATTTAAATAACACAAATGTATTGAACATATTTATCCGTTTCAATCAAAGTCCAATTGAGTTATTTGACACGAAGACGTTTGTAAATTGGTACAGGGAAAAAATGTCTTTGAATCAGTTCTTGGTTGCTTGGATGTAGTTGGCAAATTGGTTTCGTTGTTTACATTCTGCATGTGTAATAATAATGATTTTTCAAAATTAAGTGAATGATCTAATTTACAAACTCTTTATATCTTACCTTCATTAGGCCAACACTAGAATATGCTTGCGAGGTTTGGATGTTTTGAACGAGAAGTTCATAGAAAAAAGAACTTCTGTCAACGCATTTACAACACAAAATTGCAATCATTACTTGTAATTAAATTTTTTCTTCTTTCTATTTGCCTGCTTACATATGACATCAGAAGTCCAGGATGCTTTCAATACTTATAATTACAGTTTTCATTATTATGTACATTTTGTACAATTAAAATTATTATTAATGTTTTAATATTTCACATTTTCAACTGGCGTTATTATGTGTAGTACGTTGAAAATAGTTTTCGGAAGTTGTCCTGGTTGCATGGTTGTGCGCTTCATTGACATGTAAACAGCAAGAAGAAAAATATCGATAGATACAAAAATGCAATATATATTAGTAATGTCAATTAAAATGATATATTTCTGTAAAAAATGAAATAATATAATAAATAAGAATAGGATGGAGTAGAACGTCGCTATAAGATTAGCCTGGGCGCACACAGCTTTGTTGATAACTTTAATAAAGCTGCAAGTTTTGTTTAGTTTAATTTTATTTTTTGTCTTCATTAGTTGACCGAATTTTAATGCATATCTATATACGTTCATCACGTGCAACGTCCTCCGCAATAATTCATGTTTCCACTTAATTTTATATCTGTCAAACCTATAACGCTATTTTTACATACGTTATGACAGCTTTTATTTTAAATTGAACTATAGTTTATCTTTTCTTAATTACAATCTTGATTTGATCTTGTTGATGACTTTGACATTAAAGAATTGGTTTTCACTATAAATCTCAAAATTTCTTTAGCTAATCAATACCAAATGCATTATAACCGATAGCACAGGGAATAAAAATGGCACTTAAATAATAAACGTATTTGATACCTTTGTAGAAAAAGTGAGGCTTTGTACTTAAAACTTTATTTGACCTCTTATTTTTCAATTTCAGACTCTTCGATGCGGATTTTTTTCAATTCTCAGAAATGTAAGCATGGAATTATTGATACACATGTAGTCCCAAACCGAACATATAAACGTATAAAGCAATTAAAATGGTCCAGTGGTGTTTTTCACAAAAACAAATTAAGAATGGAATTAATCACAAGTCTTAAAAGGCATACAGTCGCTTAAATTGATTTTTTTTTTTTTTTTATATTAAAAGTTGCCAATATTCGATGTTTTATACTGATTTAAATTGCAGTTGATTTTTTTCATTATATCAATACGTCAATAGCCTAGAACGAATGAAATACGTCGCTTTTTGATTTTCTTGTATTCATTAAAGAATTCAATGTTGACCCATATAATATTGATATATTCCGTGACCTACAAAGTGATTCTATTCGGTAAAGCGTTTGCGCATGTGCGAAATTGTTTGCGGAAGGAAAAGCACATGTATGGCACAAACAAAAATGTTGATGGATTCTACACGAAAACGACACAAATATGAGGATTTCGTGTAAAATTTAAAAAAAAAGTGTTGTACCGACCTACTCCATTTTTCAACACGTATACGGAAAGCATAATTTAGGATCTTTTTACGGCCGAATCGTATTTTGACAGTAGAATTGCATCGTCGTGTTTTTATATTATATTTTATATTAGGAGAAAATGCTAGGTGATATCTCTTTTAAATTAGAGACTAAAATAATGAATTTCATGACTGGTTTTTTTTCGAAAAAAAATATAATCAAATCAACTCAATTGTTGTCAATAATATGCAATACAATTTGTTTACAATTTTCCCATTATCAGGCCCCTTTGCAGAGTTTGGGTTTGTTTTTATTGATTACACCACGTATTTCAGATTTTAAGTGTCATTCTTACTAAATACCATTATATAACTGATTACCCCAAATCCAATTTCATATATATAGTTCTTAAATTATATTAGTTATAACGAATTTACATGAAAAGCATGCTTCCTGGTTATTTATAGCAGTTATCAGTGTCCAGCAAACTTCGGAAAATCAACAGACTTATAATTAGGTGTGTTAATGGCGATTTTACCAACAGACATTCGAATTCTTTTCACTAATTACAACATTATAGCATATTTTTTAA
Source organism: Bathymodiolus brooksi (assembly GCA_963680875.1). NCBI lineage: Eukaryota > Metazoa > Mollusca > Bivalvia > Mytilida > Modiolidae > Bathymodiolus > Bathymodiolus brooksi. The sequence continues at coordinate 123,528,146 of OY804575.1, forward strand.
ACCTGGCTTCTTGTTCAGGACATTTTATTAGTATAAAACATCGAATATGGGCAACTTTTAATATAAACAAAAAATAATCAATTTGAGCGACTGTATGCCTTTAATAATCCAAATGATTTTTTTAAAACGCAAGATAAATTGTACTCGTAAGATATTGTTAAAATTGATACAGAGTATGACATTATGTACAGCTTCGAAATAATTATGTCTCTATAAAATTTATATGCTTGTTGATGTTTGATGGTGTTTAACGCCACTTTCAACAATAATTCAGTTATATCGTGACGGTCAGCTTTATTGGTGGAGGAAACCGGAAGACCCAGAGAAAATCTCCGACCTGTCGCAAGTCACTGACAAACTTTATCACATAATGTTGTACTCCTCGCCCTGATCGAGATTCGAACTCACAACATCAGTGGTGATAGGATCACAGCCGCGACGACACCTTATAAAATTTATAATAATATAAACGCTGATCAATCAAATTGTCAATACATGTATATCTTACATGAATATTTAATTAATTAAGGATTGATCGCAATTTTTGTTCGGTTCATGAAGAAATAACATCAACAACCCTTGCTACGCGGGTTACACGGTGTGTACAACCTGATTGAGGTTATTTCGAATGAACCGAACAAATAATTTCGATCAATCCTTATAAATTATTTCAAATTTTTCGTTATGATATTGAAAATTATATTTATTTTTTCAAAATAAGGCAAGTAATCGGAAATAAATTTAAATAACCCCAAAGGTGCCTCATTTAAAGAAAATCACATGATGACAACGGCACGCGACGCCTTGAGAACGACGTCTATTATCAGATTCAGTACATATACAAATAACCTCAACTTTTTAAACCAATCAAAGCACGTATAAAATGACATGTGACTCTAAAATTAATTTATTTACATTTCTTTGCTAATTTAATTACAAAATTCCATGAATGCGTTTTTCTTATTATTGGAAATTGTTACATTGCTCATGAATTTAACCGGTAATGTCGTTGATTTTGGTGTTTTTTATCCAGATGTTTTTTTTACAAGGAGTACATTAAAAACATAAATTAACACTGATTATCGAGTTTTAAAGTAAAAAGTCCATCCATTCTTTTTTATTTTCATGAAAACACATTTCCAACATAAATTCCTGTCTGTACGACAACATATGACCCCTATTCATATGACCTTAGGTGACCTTTTACTACACATGCGAAGTCTGTTGTTGCTGAAAAAATGTTTGTTGGTGGAAAACATGCCGAAGGTTGTACAGTATTGCTGAAGGGTGGTACAATCTCAATGCCCACGGGTAGACACGTAGATAACGATGTTATCCCCGGTTTGAAAACAAAAACTTACTTTTAGTGGATTTTCTTGATATTTTTGTAACGTAATCATAACGTTTTTGGACTTGCAGACCAAAATAGAATAGCTCAGGTGAAAGTTTGGGTGCATTTTGACGTGTATGGAGATACCTTTGTTCAAATGTTTGTATTCAAACAACTCGAGACCATTTCTATTAAGACACAAATTTGAATTAATATCAAAATCAATGTTTCGTATAGCGCGAATCGACACTACCCGGTAAACATGGCCGTCAATACAGTAGGAATATTAAATTTCTCAATATAATTTGCTGCATGGTTGTTTTTTTTTTGTTTTGTTTTTTGTATAAGGACGTTTATATTTTATATTTTTCTCTCCAGAATTTCGCCCTCCTTTCTCTGTGCGGGAGGCAAAGCGCTTTGATATTGTGAGTTTGACATGCATAGCGACGTGAACACTTCCCGGGAATTTCCTCATTCATGACTTATCACCGGGTTTGTAACTAGATTAACACGACGCGTGTCACCATTGGAGCAGGAACTGCCCACTCTTCCGGAGAACCCGAGTTCAACCCCGGTTTTTAGTGGGGTTCATGTTATTCGAACTTTATTTTTATGTGTATGTTTTGTAGATCGTTGTTTGTCCTTTGGTCCTATTTTCTTTTTGCCATTGTGTTGTCTGTTCTTCTTCGATTTACGGATTCTGATTACCCCTTTTAGTATCCTCAAACTCTTATTGAGGCGTCTTTTCTCGCATCCAATACTATGATATCATGAAAGAGTAGTTCGACACAGAACATATTGTGCAACGTCGTGTCATTATTTTATCACCACAATGTGGCACAATGTGGTGATACAACATTTTTTATCCGACATTTGTATCAGACAGGCTACTTTCTTTTAATTCAAAAGAAAATTTACACACTGTTAGATCAAACAAAAGAATTTATCAGCAAGTTTCAAAACAACGAAACAAAAAAAGTCATATACTCTGCAAAAAAAGAAACACATAAGGGGATTTTATGTATTTTAAATCAAATATTTTCAGTTACACTTTTAGATATCGACTCAGAATGTTTATTATTGAAAAATTAACAGAGGATAAGTAAAAAAAAAAGTCAGTCACGTTAAAGTTAGTACCGTGTATGACCACCACGCGCGGCCAACACTGCTCTGCACCTCCTCGGCATAGACTCGATCAAATTTCTCACATTGTTTCTTGGTATTGTTCACCATTCCTGTTGCAACATTTGGCGGAGTTGATTGAGGGGAGGGTCTGAGGTGGAGGTTGTCGCTGGCGCACACGTTTATCCAGCTGATCCCATAGCTGTTCAATGGGATTCAAGTCTGGCGATTTGGAAGGCCATGGAAGCACATTGATGTTGTTCTGCTCAAGGTAGTCCATTGTTACACGCGCTGTGTGTGGCCTAGCGTTGTCCTGTTGGAATAACCCCCTCTGTCGGTCAATTACGTGCATGAGGTGAGGTTGGAGAATTTCGTATGTACCTTACAGCCGTTTAATTGCCCGGGACATGCACTAGGTCTGTTTTGCGGTCATTTTGGGATAGCCGCCCACATCATGACACTACCTCCACCGAAGCTATCCTGAACACAGGAGGAAGAGAAGCGTTCATTCCGGCGCCTATATACACGTATTCTGCATCACGTTTTCTGCAGCAGAAAACGAGACTCGTCGCTGAACCAAATTCTTCGCCAGTTTCGGAATGTCCAGCCCCTTAATCTGTTGCACCAACGGACTCTTTCATGTCTGTGTAACGGCGTCAATACCGCTCCGAAATACGGCCTTCTGGGTCTAATGCCATGCTGTCTTCGCAATCCAGGTATTCCGGCTGCAGTGGTTGATGCGGCAACGGTTCGAATCCGTAGATGAAAGACCCGGATATACCGATCTTGTCCAGGAGTAGTTATGCGAGGTCTTCCACTCCTTTGGCGGTCATTCGTTGAACCAGTTTGTTGGAATCTGCTACATAGCCTACAATTGGTGCTCTAGTTAACATTCAGAGTTCGTGCTACCTCATTTTGGGACTCTCCGGCTTGGAGACGACCGATAGCGATATTTCGAGTGGCAGGGTCTAACCTTGGCATGGCAGCATATCAACTTGTATAGTAATAAAAGTCAAGCTTCAAACTTGGTCCTTATATACGCTTTAGTTTAACAGTTGAATTAACCACGAAATTAATCGTGAAAATCGTTACCGAATCCCAGGATATTCATTTTTCAGAGGCGCTGTGCACATGTGGCAGAGAGCCAAATATAATGAACAGGCATTTAAAATTTACCTTTAAAAAATCAATGATTCAAATTGGCCATTTAATTTTACCTGGTAAATCGCAGAATTTGCATTTTGAAAAATAAAAGTGGGTTATGCGTTTCTTTTTTTGAACAGTATATATACAATACTTGTGCACTGTCGAAGCATATGGGTAATATGTGTATGAGGCTTAGAAACGCGGGAAAAGGCGAGGCTTCGCCGAGCCTTTTCCCGCGTTTCGCGCCGAATACACATATTTACCTATATGCTTCGACAGTGCACATGTATTGTATTTATCCTGCAATTTTAAATCGTAAATAAACGTTTACTGGACGATGATAAAAGTATTTGAAATAATTTTGTGTATGTATTTGAAAACAATATCCCCCGATGTGCCCCGTTTTACATTTGTATGTTCTATTTATAACTGACCAATATCAAAAAATGTTCTATTTATAACTGACCAATATCAAAAAATATATTAGGCAGGCTATATTGGTCGGTAAATGCTGTCATTACAGGATAAATAACAATAACATCTTATGTTCCGCTGAACCACGAAAATCCATAACAACGAGAGAGAAAAACTGCCCCCAAATTATTGATGTTTTAGCTTTGTGTTATAAAATTAAGAAATAAATCATGGAAGCCAGAATGTGTTTTGAGTTTTAACATTGATTGTCGGATATTAGTATTTTATTCCGAGCAAGAGACGAGGGATAAAATTTACTAATATCCGCCAACCCATGTTAAAACTAAAAACACATTCTGGCTTCCATGATTTGTTTCGATTCTGATATGTCTAAGAGTACAAATACTGTAGTATACTTTGATTGGAAGACCGTAATTTATATTTACGTTTGCGGAAAATGTCGCACACAATTTATGCTGCCAATGGAAAAGTAAGTCACATTCACTGGCACATGTGCGAATGAGATTATATCATCGATAAATCGCTCGTTTGTCTACAAAGCGAAAGAATGTATAACAAAAACTAAATATATTTATATTCTTATGTAAATTATTGATAGTGATTGTCAAAATGTAATTTGAAAACAAACAGTATAAATTCTTGATGAAACTGTAACACTACCAATCGAAAGTCCGGTTGACTCGCATGCACAGGAACAGAGCTGCCCCATTCATTATGATAAAAAAAGACAAATGCCATGAAATGGCTTAATTTACGTTGGTTTTTCCCTTTAGTTTATGCCATTAAGGTCTCAATGTTATTGATGTTTAATGAGATAAATTAAAAAAAGAGAACCAATGTGAATGAATAATTTATTTTGAATATAAATGTACCACCAAGTTGAAAGTAGCTTTAAACACCGTAAATTCCTAGAGATATGCACTTAAAAGTAGTGTCACTGTATTTTTTTAACTATAGTTTTTATGAAATTATTAAACCACATTTTTACCAGAAGTATTCCAAAGTAAATTATTGTTCGATTTTGATAAAAGAAATGTCAACAAATAAATTATGATTAAAACTACACACTACAGACAGTGGACAAAAATAAATCACGATTTCAGTTTTCCCTATATATTTCATTAAAAAAATATTTTTTTTATTTATTCTGAAGTCAATTCTTGTCCGATCTTAGTATTTTATTTATCATCAAAAGCGGACTTTTTAAAGGAAATACAGGCTGTCAGAATTGAATTTTTTGTTTATATTAAAAGTTGCCAATATTCGATGTTTTATGCTAAAGTAATACTTTTTTTTATTAGAATAACGAAAAATCCAAATATCTTTTAAACTATAGATTTTTGAACAGCAAAATAAACGAGAGTTTTATTTAGAATTAGGAGTGCTAATTAAAAATGTTACAGTAATGCTTCTTATTGTTTTGGCTGAGGCTGCACTCAGATGAAATTTTGTATTTTGGTCCTATTTTGTTGTCATTTTTCAGGTGGGAGTAGATGTACGTCAGGTATCTTACCTGTAAAATCTTTCTCTCAGCCACGTGTACTTTAGACGAACCTGACAAGCATTTCTCTCATAAATTATTGTTATATTTTGCATTTTTTGTAAAATGGGTAAAAAGTCTGACTTATCTCCGGAATGCCAAAAGTTTGTAAAAACATTGTTTGCCTTTTTCAGTAAGGAAAAGGCAACGAAGAAGACAATTGTCTCATTTGATAGGGTATATCAAAAGACATCTAAAGCTTTGGGTGTGTCTTACACTTCAGTGCACCGTATTATGAATGGTAAGTCAAATAGACCCAAAGAAAGAGCTAAAATTTTAGACGACTTTGATCATTGTGTTATTAAAAGAACAATCCACGGTTATATTCACGGAAAATTGTTCCGACCGTCTCAATAATACATAAGGAAATAAAAGATTCTATTAAAATATCAAAGTCTAAACTTACTCTAACTCTCATTGATCTTGGATATACTTATAAAAAAATAGGTGATAATCGAAGAGTTCTATACGATCAAGTGTCTATTATCAATGATAGGTGTAATTATCTGAGAAAGATCCAATCTTTTAGGGAAGCAGGGTATGATATCGTGTACATGGATGAAACATGGGTTAACCAAAATCACTGCACAGATTATATGTGGCTTCCGAATGATGGGTCTGATGCCCCAAAAATACCCTCGGGTAAAGGCAAACTTTTGATTGTTTTGCATGCAGGTACGCGAAGTGAGGGTTTGATTGACAGCTACGATTTAGTGTTTCTGACCAAATCAAAGGATGGTGACTATCACCAGGAGATGAATAGTGTTGTCTTTCTTGAGTGGTTTGAAGATCAATTGATGCCTGCTCTGAAAATCCTAGCTTGGTTGTGTTAGATAATGCAAGTTATCACAATGTTAGAACAGAAGATACGGTGTGCCCAAATTTTAGTCAGAAAAAAGCTGTTCTTCAAAACTATCTTACACAACACAACATTCCTTTTTCTGCTACTGATACCAAAAAAGTATTATATGAAAAAATAAAACAAAAAAAGACCCCAGTAGTTTATAAAACAGATAAAATTGCTAATTTACACGGACATTAAGAATTAAGTATTAAGAACCCCTGTTCGACACTGTGAACTTAAACCCGATAGAATTAATATGGGCGCAAGTCAAAGGTTTCGTGGCTAAAAACAATACCACCTTCCGATTAAAAGATGTTAAAGAAATCACGTACACCGCTTTCGGAAAAATTACAAAAAATGTGTGGACAAAAGCAGAAGAACATGTGGTCAAAATTGAAAAAGAATACTGCAAAGAAAACTATATAGATAGAAGTGTCATAGAACCTATTATCATTTATTTTTGTGATGATGACTCGGGTGACGACACGGGTTGAAGTATAATCATATTAAGTATAATAGACAGAGAAAAAAATGTAAAAATCGAATAAATGTCACGTAACTTAAAGCCAATGCCGAAAATATTTGTAACATGTATCTGCCAATTCATTAAGGTTTAAGAACAGTTGTAACTGTTGAAACTATTTTGGGTCAGATGAATTATTTAACTTATATTGATTATAACACATAAATAATACACAAAACAACTTGACACAAAAAAAAAGAAAAGAAAAGATAAACAGGGACAGTTTATAATCCAACCGAAAACCAAACACAAAACGGGCCTCGTATTCATGAAAAGTCAAAACAAACGAACACAAAGGTTGAAACTTCGGATTCCTGTTTTGGATAAGCATTTCGAAGTGGAATAGGTTAAATATATATTTCCAAACTTTTAGCTCACGTTTGAGTTGAAAGATATAACTTGGATTAGTAGAATAGTTACGTAAAACGATTGCAAGTATCAATGATTCATCAATAATTTTTGCAGTTTTTAGGTATTTTTTACCAATGTTAAGTTGAAGGTTTGGTAAAAAATAACTAAAAAAATGACAGTGCTCAATGTCATAATCCCCCCCCCCCCCCCCCCCCAATAAGAATCAATCCTCCAATTGATCTCTGAGGTTCTATAATTTACATGTATATAAATTAAAAATGTCATACAGAATCGAACAAATCGACAATGATATATTCTCCATATTATATGATATATGAAGACTTCATTTTTTCACTATTAAAGACAGAAGTGCTATATATTTAGTAAAAAAATAATGAAAAATGTCCCAGTCCAAGGAATTTTTACAGGTAAAAATCAATGAACTCAATAGTGCGTGTAGGAGATGGTGACGGGCTCTACGGAGAACAATGGAATCTTTCGGGTGACCGTCGAGTGTATATTGTCCTCAGGGATTTAAACCCACGGCCGCAGGCTGTTCTCTTTTATAGACTTATTCCCTCCGTATTTCATAAAACTTTGTCAAAATATACACCCAAAAACCCATTTAAAATGCGATTTTTCTATATGAGCAGGGCCAAATACGTTCACTTTCTGGTCTGCAAACTTCCAAATTAAATTAGCACCCTTGATTCTCTACACAACTCTCGTTTACACTTCTACTTTAAAATCTACAGTTTAAAAGATATTTCAAATTTTCGTTATTCTAATCAAAAAATTATTACTTTTTAATAAAATGTTCTGAACAAAAAACCAGATTTAAAAAAATCTGTTATAATGGCGTAATTAGTGAAAAGAATTCGAATGTTTAGCATCGTCTGTTGGTGGAATCGCCATTAACACATGATTAATTATGAATCGGCTGCAGTTCCGAAGTTTGCCGAGCAGCGTGTGATAACTGCTATAAATAACTGACGTCCTTAAGTTCAGTCCATCTGTCATATTCATCACCTCTGGTTTTCCTGTATTTTGCTGAATCCTCCTTTTTGTGTCGTTTCCGTGCAGAATCCGTCAATGTTTTTGTTCTTCCACGATTCGATTTTTGCATATCCGACATTTTCTTCATCAACAAATAATTTCGCACATGCACAAACGCTTTTCCGAATGAGTTCACTATCATGTCGTATGTATATTGGGCGGGTCAACATTGAATTCTTTCCTGGAAGGAAGAAAATTAAACAGCGACATATTTCCTTCGTTCTAGGCTATTTACGTATGATATTATGAAAAATTTCAACTAAAATATATCTTTATGGTTTTTTAAATCAAAGTTTAGGTTTTATATTGAGAAACATTTTTTCTATTAAAATAACGGCCTGTATGCCTCTATTAGTTCAATACAATTGTATATACTACCAGTATATTTTTTTAGAATAAACAAGTTAAAACGAAAATGGAATAACTTCGTCCAAAACTCAATACAATGATATAATAGTACTTTTGTAGTGAGACAAAGAATTGAAGTCATGTTTAAATCATGTCGATTTGAAATACATGTTTGTTTTTAAACTGCATACTATTCTGCCTTTGTCGATAGAAAAGTTATCAAAATCAGAGAACTGGCTTGAAGATAATATTGAAAAAAGTGTGGTTTTATATGAAAGATATAGGGAAATTAGTCTCACGATAATATTTTTTGACAAATGTGATTTGAAATAAAAAAAAAAAAGTGACGAATATTTTTTTTCATATTTCTGTTGCATTTTTTCCAATGATAATCGGAGACAGGAGAGCATATACTATATAAATAAAGTATAGGGGAAATATTTATCCGCCACATTTCTATGTGATCTACTCAGAATCACGTTATCTGAGTATGGAATTTATTGGTTATTTGACATAAAATTGTGAACAGACATCACGCTATATACTCACTGCTATATTCATGGCATACCCTATACGATTTATTACTCCCAATTGCCGAATTGTGCCCCTGAATTTTTCCAAAAAGAGAAAGAAATTCATATAGCAGCATTCTTCCTTTCCCTTTTTTTTTTTTTGCAACAGTACTCTGAAAACATACATAAATATACATCGATTGTTGGAATTAAAAGAATTCATCGTCTGCAAAAACAACAAAAACAAAAAGCTACGTGTGCGAAATGGGAAGAAATTGTTCAATAATTTTGATAAAGTTAGCCTCACCGGACGCAATTACGAACAATTTCGATGATATTTACATTTGATAATAAATTTGACCAAACTGATGAAGCTGATTACATGTTCATATTTCACATTAAACACAAATATTCCTTTTGAATCATAGCCGATATATTATTCAATGCATTGTTACGGGTTTTAAACAGATTTTCATGACCCCGTTTTAGTCACTCTGTGACCTAGATCCGGACACAATTTCGAACGACATAATAATAACCTTTCTAGTGTAAATTAATTGATGACAACTGTTAAAATTGAAAGAGCATTCATTCATTTACGTTCACATATCTTTTTATCAAGTTATTCGGTGTAAAACCATCAAAATCTTTCCTTTATTCATACCATAAATGTGTGCCAGTTTGCATTCGGAATTCCTTGGACTCTTCAATGAATAAGGTACAATAACACGGATTTTGACATAGATCAAGGTAAGGAAAATTTATTATATTGACAGTTTTTGTTTTAATTTCACTGTGTTCTACATATGCATAGAATCAGGAGATCATATTCTTTCCAATTACAGGCATCAGATAACAAAATATGCGTACCTCAATGAATTTTAGCGATAGCTTCCAAGTGCAATTGACGAATTGTCGATCGTTTTCTGTTTACAAATATGAAAACCCGTCGTCTGCAACATTCAACAATTGCGCATGAATAATTTTCTACCAAAAGACGAGTAATTTATTGGGGCATCTATTTATAAAAGCATTTTTTTAATTCATGTTTTGAAGGAACAATTAGGGCACATCAATTTTATTTCGTTCGTAATTGTGTCCGTTCGTAATTGCGTCCGATGAGGCTACTGCCAGTACTGGAGGCAGTACTAGTAGGCCTTACCAAAGATCCGCGTCTGCAATTGTCGTTTATCAAGGCGTTTCTAAGCAAAGAGAAATAAATGATCGGAAATATAATTTCTAGTTCAATTAGGGATACCCTACAGTCAAATCCTTACCACAAATACCAACATCCATGACATCTCTTGTGTCAGTCACGTTACCAGGTAGAAAGGTCACGTTTTGACCCTAAAATTGACAATGGATGTCACGTGACCCAAAATCGACGTAATTTTAAATGACGTCGATTTTTGGTCACGTAGTTCTAAATAAGTCCATCCATTCTTGAATACAGATCTCAGACAGGAAAGCATTTATATCGTAAATGAAATACATTTTTAAGGTATAGGCCTTTGTCGTTGAGTTTGGTAGATTTTTTGAAAAAAATTAATTTTGCGTTGAAATTTATCGTCACGGTATGTGTTTTCGTATCATCTATTTTATATTGATTTCCACAGTGCACGCGTTATTTTTGACGTGTCTTCCGGTTCCTATTTCTGGAACGTAAACAGGACTCCAATGTGACATCTGTCAAAAATGTTCAAGGTTGCTTTTAAAGACGTAACTCGTAAGTAACAAAAATAGTGAACCTACCTACTGAACCATACTTTTTGTAATGCTAAATATTTACTTCATTTATAAAGTAGCTGGAAAAAAATCCAGAAGGGCTATATAAAATTGAACTATGTCGTCTGCCTCTCAGACACCGGCTCTTCCTGTCATGTTACTGTCATGGGGTCACTGATCGTACTTGTAAACAAAAGAGCTGACTGAAATGTGCCCGTTTCTTATATAAAATACATGTCACTTTGCAGTGCATTGTGGTTTCAGCACTAAAAAAAACATCAAAAGTAAACACAATTTTGAAAGTGGTAATTTTCAAACATTCTGTTATTTTATTTAGATGTAGTATGATTTGGTAGATGGCCAGAACCATGAAATTTAAAAACCAGCCATTTCCGGATTTTATATTCGTTTCCATCCCGTATATCGGCCCTGTTTTTACTTCATACGAAAACAGATGACGCCATTTTACTGACAGCAAAAGTTGCCAGATAATCGAGAGTATATTAAAATACAAGAATGGCTTTAAAAAACAATTTTATAGACAAAGAAATATTTAACTAGCCATTCTTTGAAAATTCCAATCGTCATATGAATGAAGGGTTAACACTTTTAATCGCTATATCGGAAAATTGATAATAGTACGAAAACCCATAACACGATGCTAATATTTACCTTCAAAACATGTATCAAACGTGTATTTTCGTTGGTGTTTTTATGTGCAGCTTGTCTCCCAGCATCATTAATTATGTATGTTCGAACTACATGCATAATGGTACTGATATTTACACTCCAGCATGAGTTTGAACTCTCAACGCTTCCCTTAATTCCATTCAACGGTCAAGTTGGTGGCCTGTGTTAATTTCCAGGTTTATTGTAATTCGCCAAAACTTCCTTTTTCTTTTTCAGATTCAGTTAAAATTCTCGTACGACCATCGGCAGACATGGGTGGCCTTTTTACTTTAAAACTCGATAATTAGTGTTAATTTATGTTTTTAAATGTACTCCCTGTAAAATAATATCTGAACAAAAAATCACCAAAATCAAAGACCTGTAATACTGATAGAATCGTTAATATTTTTATTTGTTAAGAAACGAATTAGACGATCTTTGTAAGCATGACCTATGCATTGGCTTGTCTGTTATTATGCTAACTGTCTTGAATGCATAAATAATTGAAAAGTTTGAACTGATAATATATTGATTAGGGTCTATACATCTTAAATCATTTTGTTGAAAGCTTTTTTACTTCCCTTTTGACAAGATTTTAACATTTCCAAAATAGTTTTCACAAACAAAACTAAGCCTAAAAAGCAAATACAGATAAGAAATCAGAAGATAAATCAAACGAGTTTTTTTTTACTGCAGGTGGTCATTTAACAGAAGTTAAACAGATCATATAAATGACAATCCTGTTTTTGTATTAGGTAGATCACTGTGTACAAACTGACGCGGCAAAAAATGTTTGGACTCGTGCATATCTAATTCCGGAACGGAACCGGACTGTAAGAAGGCAAGAAGAAGGTAAGAATTCTGTTTATTTATTTGTTTTTTGCATGAACTTGGGGGAAATAAATGCTTTATTAACCATTTCCTGCTGTCAGATGAAACATTTTGGCTATGTCATCGTATATTAATTGAGAAATAAGCGACAATGAGCCGCAAAATGACGATCAGCTTGACCCCAACCCCGAATTTCGCTCAGTTTCTCTTTGAATTGCTCACATTGAATGGAACGAAATGTATTGAAGGAAGGATTGATGAATAAAGATGACAAGAATCGTCACTTTGTGCTTTTAATTATTGATATAAGTAAGCACGGGGCGAAAGAAATTTGTTACAGCGTGATGACCCGGTTTTGTTCAAAAAACAATTACGAACAAACAGGAACCAAAGTCTTTATTTTCTCTGGAATAACATTGATATTATGGCTTTTGTAACCATAATGTCCATTAGTTGGAGTCAGTTCAAGGTATTTAACTTTCAACATTAGTGAGCCGTGGTTTTCCGTCGAGTGTTTTATTACTTCTTCAAATAGGACGAAGGTTGTTTTACAATAATAACAATGGTACAGATGATTTTCTCTAGAATGTTTTATTAAGTCATCGAATTGTGGAAATGTTGTATCACAGTATAAACAATGGTGGCTGTGGATTTCTGTTGCTTTGGTTCCTGTTTGTTCGTAAATTGTTTTGGAACAAAACCGGGTCATCATGCTGTAACATCATTCACGAAACCGGGTCCTGCCATTTTGACATGACCCATTTCTTTCGCCCCGTGCTTACTTATATAAATAAACATAATTCTTACCTTCTTCTTGCCTTCTTACAGTCCGGTTCCGTTCCGGAATTAGATATGCACGAGTCCAAACATTTTTTGCCGGGTCAGTTTGTACACAGTGTAGATTTGAACATGTCTTTAATTCTTAAAAAGTATTACTCATATATTTAATTATTTAGATAATGTTATCTTTGATTCTTTTGGAGACGGTCGTGGTCGTGATCGCATGGTTGTTGATTTACAACTGTCTATACAATAAGTGCGTATCGCCGCTATACATAATGTTGTGAGTTCGAATCCCGCTCAAACGAGGTGTACTCGATACAACATTATGTGATAAAGCTTCTCGATGAATTGCGACAGGTTGATGGTTTTCTCCGGGTAATCCGGTTTCCTTCACCAATAAAACTGCCGCCACGATATGACTGAAATATTGTTGAAAGTGGCGTTAAACACCATAACCCTAACCCTTAATTCTTTCGAAACAACAAACATTATTGAATCCAAACTGTACATGAATAGTCATTGGAAGTTTCTTTTCAAAGTTGGTATATTATATGGATAGAAAATCCAAGATACACAAATTTGGTATATTTTATATGAAATGAAATCCCATTTTTATCTAATAATTTGCTAGTTTATAAGAATGATTAGGTTAGCGAAACAGGCTATTGTGGGCCTCTGGTTTCTTATATCAAAACAACAGTGCTCTTTCTTTAGATGGTAACAAAAATGTACGATTAAAAAAATGACGGGATCCAATAAAAGAAATTCCACAAAATAACTAAACATCATTTGTAAATGGAAGCAAAAATACAGACGTGACGTCGCGCAAGGTGTTGCGTTACCAAACGTAACGTTAAAAGAACGTTATAAACGTATCGTTTAGACATTTGTATGGGACAAGCATTTTTCTTTGTAATTTTTTCTTCTTACAGTCAATTCCAAAGAAATTTCAACTATGCAATGTAGATCAAAAACGTATTTTGAGAATGATTTTCTTTTGTTTGTATGTGGACAATTCAACATGCTATGTCGGATTTAATTCTACCATGCGAAGACATTGAATGACGTTTCTGGTTGAAAAATGTAACCTTGGACATTTCTGTATAACGGACATTTTTTTATGCAGTTTTCCTATTTCTTGTGAAAATCAAAAGTCATTGTAATCTTATGATATATGACAATAAAAGACGTATTTCAGTCATTTTATTTATTTTTTCATTATCAGATACGGTATTTTTTCATACGCGTGAATTTCGATACTTAACGTCAAGACGGATTAAATTCACACATTGGACAATTTTAACTGACGTCTTTAAAATGCTCTAATAAAATGAATACTTGACCATTTTTCAAATAGTTGTGCTGAATTATTTGTCATCACAAAAGGATTATTACATAATATTTTGGTTACTTACTGAAAGCTTTTTGATCATTTATTTGTCATCTGTTTCCACTTTGTCACTCATAGTACATCAATTACAAGTGACAGAATTTTACATTGTAGATTTTTTATCGGACATGGCGTAGTTGGCGTCCAAATCTAAAATGACGTCGACCCTTTCTTCGGTCTACAGCACTTCTATTGCATGCTCATAAAAATACAGTTTTTTACAGGTACAATATTATTGAGGCTGGCAAAACTGTTGCAGATGTGTAGTTTATATCTTGAAGAAATAAAATAAATAATTTCATCTTCATATCATATTTCGTTATTTCTCAATACTTTCGTTATCTTGCTCAATTGTCCGAATTTACCGACATGAAAAGGGACACGTGAACGGTACTTATATGCACCGGATTAATTACACATGTTTTGTTTAAAAAAACCAGGTCATGCTTGAAAAGATTCTCAAATAAGGTTATAATAATCAAATCTCAGCTTTCAAAAAGATAATTTTTCAATTATTTAAAGAATTACAAGATCGCAAAGTTGTTGACAATTTTAACGTAACGTCTGTCCATTACTTGCTGGATAAGATTTGTATTAATACCAATTATTTAGAAGTCATTTGCTTTAAAAATTTATCTCGTTCACCTTCATCTATGAAAGCTATTAACTGTCATTCGTTACTTCCCAAAACAACTTTGAAATGTTGATGGAAAGTTCTGTCCATTTTTAGGTGGTTACGTTAAGGCGAAATCCCCACTGTTAAATTTGGTAACAATAAAAATAGGCACGTTAAAACGAGGTTCGAGTTTGCGCATACATCTCTTTATCAATTATATCCAGTTGATGGAATCCTCCAGTTCAGGGGATAACAGCTCGACAACGAGGAAGTTTGTCTGTCCAAATTGTTACGTTAAAAATCTAAGTTACGTTAATGTGAAAATAACCAAACAAAAACGATAGCGGACACCAGGTTTTAATTGATATTAACGTTCTTACACATCATTCACTGTAAAAGAATATTGTGGACACTTGGATTACAAAAATATCGCAGTGTGGTAAAAATGCAGACGATCATCAATCGAGATAAGTTGTTTTGGACAGACATTGCTAAAAAAATTATGTAACAAGGACAGACAGATTAAGTCAGAATATACAAATTTGAAAACCTGTAAATCAAATTAGTCACCCTGTGACAATATTAAAGATTACTGAAGCATCTTCTACTAGCTAGGACAAAAATGATTAACTGACATTAAATCTGTTAATTACTTTGTCATATCATGTAACTGGACAGATATTTAATTTTATTTCCAGACAGTACATTCAAGGATGGTCCAGCTTAGACTGACTTAGCTTGCACAGATCTAGATAAAGACACTCATAAGGACAATTAAATAAAATTTAATTTAATTATTATACTAATGAAAATAAATTTAATTATTTTACTATTTTCAATATTGATATTTTTTTCACAGAAGGCATAGGGACTTTCTGTTGATTTTGAAAATGTTCACTCAGTATTCGGCCCCCAAATTAAGCCATTGTATGTTTTCTGGAGTTGAAATTTGATGTATGTGGATCTTTCTAAACTGCTGGAGGAACCTTTTTGGTCAGTTGAAGATGATATAAAACAATCTTTATCATTCTGTTTGTATAAAGTTTTATTTTCCATCATGTCTGTCCATGTTACATGATAACGACTTGTAGTGCAGTGTGATTTCAACAACCTGATTATTCTTTATTCGGACTGTAAAGTGGTGTTATAAGCTATGTTATTCTACTACCAATCAGGGTCTTTCAAAATTTCAACAGATTGAAAGAGTCCTACCACTTAAATGGTGTTGTGGCAAAATTATATTTCATGGTAGATTTTTCTTGAAAATGTACAACTGGTTTCCGTCATTAAGGCCATCAAATTTTCTCTGTTTGATGAAATAAATAGCTTATTATGAATAATTGTAAGCTTGTGCTTGGTAATTGATGGTTATTAGTGGGTTTAAATATTTAAAAATCACAGAAATTATTAATTTGATCATGTCTGTCCATGTTACGTGAAAATAGGAGGAGGATTCCTTTGATGATACGGGGGAAAAAATCTGATACTCGTATTATCTTTGCACTTTTTTTTCAGTTACAGTGAATATGTAGCTGTATAAAAATTATGAAGTTTTCTAGTTTCAGTTCAGTTTTAAATTTTCACTGCATGTCCACACAAATGGTCCCTAGAGCAAATAATTATGAAAGTGTTGTACAAAATTTCACGAAAATCCGACGACGGGTTCTATACTTTTGTTACACAGATATAGGAGTAAAGGTTGTAAAATGTTACGCTCGACAGGCACTTAAAATACGTGTATGACTGTTTAATATTCATAAATCTTAATTATGCTTTATTTAATTAGAAGAAAATGTTATTAAACTTAATCTGCTATATTCAGCGAATATCATGATATATAAATTGTAGATATTTACAGGCAGGAGTACTGTATATTTTTATTATGATTACAAATTATTCTGAAATTCGTAAAAAACGCCACACCTTGCGCGACGTCAGGTGTCTTTACGATAAGACATTTGTCCAGTATTTTTAAACTTCCAATATACACCTGTTCATAGCATACAATTGTTGAATGTACACACAATATGCTACTAAAGAGCTTCACTGTATGCAGCTGGTAAGTCGCATAACTCTAGAACAACAAAATTGAAACAAGTCAAAATTTATATAGATCCTCGGAACACAATTCTTAATACAAATGTAATCTCTTAATGTTTAAGACACGTTTGTGTTTGTCCCAAGCCAGGACCTGGATTTCTCACGTTACATGTCGAGGTCACTTTGTGCTCAGTGAATTCAGTTAAGATGAGATATGATTGTTCGTTTTGATGATTTGATGGAATTGATAACCATCACTGTTTAAATTTCTTTCCATAATTGATTAGGTATGCAACATTTTACAACAGACTATTTATCAGCGAATTAAGTCTCACAAATCTGTAACGACAAAAGTTAAACTGATCAAATAGTATGCAGATCCTTTGGACCACCATTCACAATAATATGGTATAAGTTTGATCAAAATATTAGATTTGATTTGATTTTTGGTGTTTAGCGCCACTTTCAGCAATATTTTAGCTATATCATGGCGATCAGTTTTAGTGGTGGAAGAAGCCGTAGTACCCGGAGAGAACCACCGACCATGGGCAAGCAACTGGTAAACTTTATCACTTGCGGCTGCGAGTCGAGTGCACCCTTTTTGTAATTTACGAAGCCGGGCGCGAACCCACGCCGTATTGGTGATAGGCTTGTATGACAAAACATTGGTCTGGTTACAGCAGATAAAGTGATAAATCCGCATAGCTCTTGGAGGACAAGTCGTCAAGAAAAAGGAGTATTCAAAAGCCGGGAAAAAATCGACAAACAACACAATCGCTAAATGAAAAACAAAAGGACAAACATTAATATATTCAAAACACTTCACACAAAAAAATAACAAAGATTGCAACACAAACCCCACAAAAACGGGGATGAACTCAAGTGCTTTGGAAGTGCAAGTAGTTCTTGCTCCTCTAGTGGCACCCGTCGTGTAACTCTTGTTACAAACCCGGTTATAGGTCATAAAAGAGGAATGAACGAGATTGTGACAAGACCCTCATTGCAAATAATCGGGTAAAATTTGAGAGGCAAAGTAGGATTACGCCGGACGGATGAATATACAACGGTTTGCCATAATACGTCATATGTCTTAAGACGGGTGTCTTGAATTAAGGTAGAGACTGACACTAGTCACATGACTTTTAAGAATATTGAATAAAATGTGGTAATAATTATTAATTATGTTTGCAGTATTTCTTACGAGGTATTTTGCTTTTTGAATTTTCTACATATGATTTTTGCAAGTTCTCAAATTAAACTGAAATGCAAATTTAATACAGTAATTTCTTGGCAATAATACATTATATGTGTAAAATGCTATATGAAGCATTTCGTCAAGGGAGGTAATCATGTCTCAAATGATATTAGAATATGAGTTTTGCATGTTTTTGTTAAATATTGAAGTTTTTAATATTATGACCCCAGACTTTCCTTACACTTCTGAAAATGAAACAAAATGCACCATATTATATAAAAAATTTTGAAATTTTAAATGTCATGATTTTTCGCTATTCAAGAATTTTGAGGAGAATTTATACATTTCACATACAATGCATTATAAAAGTTGAAGATTTAAATGCTTTATATCTTGAAAATTAGTCTGGTGACCTATATTTTTAAATTAAATTTCTTAAAAGTGCCACAAAAACAATAAATCTGGCCAGTTTTAAGGAAATTCAATGACAAATTATTTTAGTATGAAATGTGGGTCTCTACCTTAAAGAGTGCACAATTAGCTCTAAAAATGTACTTTTCCTGCCCTGGAAGAATTGTAGACAGCTTAATTTGCTAACTATATCACCTAGAAAGGAAAGCTTTCCCTCACAAACATTATATTTGCCTGTTTTATTTTCATTTATTCAATGTCTTATTAAAAAAAGGGAAAAATGTGGACATTTTCATGAAATTGACAAAAAGGGTATATGTCAGGGTGTCTTTCTAAACCCCAAACTTTTTTTTTTGCCTGGAAACATATCTTTATTTTTTTAGTGATATGTAGCATGGATATAAGTAATGTGATATATCTTTTTTTTTAAATTCATTTACACAGTTTTTTAAAATCAAATTTTGTTGGATTTCACCAAAGCCAGTTACAGGCTATATTGCCAAAAAAAGGGCAGCCATTTTGAAAAATAAAATGAAAAAATTATAAAAATTTATGTCTTAGATATTCCAAAATATTCATTTATCATATTATACTCAGATAATTAAAAAAAATATATATGCTATTTTTTGTATACCTTAATGACACGGAGAAGTGAAAAAAATGACATTATTTGGGACTTCAGAGGGGGGTAACTCTTTCAGGGAATATTTTTAAAATAAGCCTGGAAACCTATTCTCAAATTTTGATATTTTATTAGGTACATCCCAAAGAACAATATATATGAAATTAAAAAAAAATCATTTTTTGCCCATAGTGTCCTTCTTTACCTTGAACGTTGTTTGATGATGCTTAGCGCCACTTTCAACAATATTTCAGTTATATCGTGGTGGTCAGTTTTATTGCTGGATGAACCCGGAGAAAACCACCGACCCGTCGCAATTCGCTAGCTAACTTTATCACATAATGTTGTACACCTCGCCCTGATCGAGATTCGAACTCACAACATCAGTGATGATTGGCACTGATTTCATAGATAGTTGTAAATCCAACTACCATGCGATCACGACCACGACGGCCCCTTTAATTAAAAGTCAAATGTTTCATATTTATTCCCTATAGTATATCAAAAATAGAAAATGGCAATTGAAAATTGATTACTTTTGTATCATTGTAGACAATTGATCTCATGAACCGGACTTGTTCTAGTTCTCTTTGTTGTATCAATTATATCTCATTACTCTTTTTTATACTTTATTTTATCTTGAGACATTTGAATACTTGAAATTAAGATGGTATCGATTTAGATCGTACCACATTCTTTGCTTATTCTGCCCTCTGGTCGTTATATTACAATATTTAACTTACAATGATGTTATGGGTCCGGTGTAAATTCATTTTAGTATATTTGAGTAGCTAATTGCTTTTTTTCCAACTCGCATTCCGGCAGATGGGCAAGCCCCATAGTAAATATTAAAAATAAAACCTGGTACAATTCAACATAGAGTAAAGCACTACATTAAGAAGAGAAAGTTCGTGTCTGGAAAGGAGTTGTATCTCATACTGCATAAATTATGTTTCTATTTATATAAACATTGGTGCCCCTTAATTGGTTATTGTTATGTTATGATATGTTATGTTACCTTACCTTACGTTATGCTATGCTATGTTATATTTGTTACATTAATTTACGTTAGGCTATGTTATGTTTTATTAAATGACCATGAATTTTCTTAATTCTGATTGGTTTAGAAGGTTCATTGCTTCCTCTAACAGAACTACATGTCCACCGCGCAATTTTGCGCGTGAGGTTAATAAATCTCATGTCGCAGTTAATACGTACCCAAATATAGTAACAGGGGAAAACCAGTAGACTGATTAATATCGATAAATTTGATTGGCCGACATTTTGAACATCAACCAATCAGAGGCGTTCTTGCTAACGAACTTCGGTAATCAGCAGACGACTGTTAGTAAACAAAAATGAACGAAGCAGCTTCGTCAGTAGAACCAGAAGTTAAGACACGTTACTGAAACTGTGATATTTTATTTGTTAAAATTTTGAAATTGTTTTCGTTTTTTCTTAATCAATTTTATTGTTTTGAAACATTAAAAATGTTAAGCTTTAAAAACTGGTGTTTGTTGGTTTGAAGCAGCTACATATAAAAAAGAATAAATGGAAATGTCTTAGAAACAGCAACAATTCACAATTTTCACCCTAAAATTACTCTTAGAATGTGTCATTTAATAAAACAATTGATGACTTTTCATTTCGGTGGACACTGATTTATCAACCCCTTGGAAGTGATGTTTACCTCAGCCGTTGGCTTCGGTAAACATCACTTACTGATTTATCAACCCCGAGGAAGTGATGTTTACCGAAGCCAACGATTTATCAACCCCTTGGAAGTGATGTTTACCTCAGCCGTTGGCTTCGGTAAACATCACTTACTGATTTATCAACCCCGAGGAAGTGATGTTTACCGAAGCCAACGATTTATCAACCCCTTGGAAGTGATGTTTACCTCAGCCGTTGGCTTCGGTAAACATCACTTCCTCGGGGTTGATAAATCACAGTGTCCACCTTATGAAAAGTCATTAATTGTATAATGTTACGTTACGCTATATTATACTATGTTACGTTATGCTATGTTATGCTATGATACGATATGCTATATTATGTTATGGTGGTCTCCGTATTAATTTAGAAAGTCGGATTTCATATTTTATTTCAACCAACGAACGTATGCAGGTGTAAAGTAGCGACAATTTTGGAGATTGAGTATAAAATTTCAACTCCTCTATAGTAACATTGCTCTACTTAAGAACGTTTAACTAAAATATTGGATATACAAAATGGAAAAAAGTTATAATAATAAATTGTGGTCAACCCTTATTATTAAGAAAAACAATTATGGTTTTCTTTAAAGTTACCATTCTCAAAATTACAAACAGATAAGACGAATTAAAGATCCCAACAGTTTATCTATAAATTATTTTCTGATAAAACAATTTGATAGTACTTACCAAATATATTGTGATTATCAGCATTATCTTAACAATATTTAATTTCCGTAATTTGGAAGATTTTACAGGAATTATTGTAATGAAGAATGAAGTAAATCAGCCAACACGACTGTTAATAATATCAGATGAAATCACTGTTAAGGCTACAGTTCATACCTGCAGTCATCCAATAGAAACAGAGGGATAATCAATGTTTCAGTCTCTAATTCTAGTTAACTTCTCGTAGACTTTAATTGTATTGACACTGAATCAACATCAATCAACAATTACGAAAACAGGAAAATTTGCTGTGATTATCAAATCATTTCAGATTTATTCTATTTAACATACCGAGAAAAAACATTGATTTTGTAGTTAAACCCATCAAACAAATTTGAATACGTGCAACTAAAAAAATGTGTTTATTTTTGCACCGTGTCACTTGCTTCTTGTTGACCAACTTTATTCAAAGTTATAATTTTCATAATTCTTCGGTTCTAATCAAAGATATATGTTTAATGAACGATTACTTGATAATTGCTACCTGCAAAGCCGTTCATTTCAAAACTGCCATGAAACCATAGGAAAAGGTAACGGCTTATTTTCAAGAAGTATAAAGAGTAAAAGACTTATATTTGAGTCAGTGCATATATAATAACATCAACATAAACTCTGTATAGAATGTTCATGCAAGGCAAATATATAGCATACAACACATATTTCTTTTAAAATTAAAAGAAGAATGTTCATGGTTTTTTTCTCCTCAAAATTCAACATATCACAACACACACAACACACACAAATAAATAAAACAAATCATCAACCTTGTATAGCCATACAGTAGCATATTATGTTAAAATAATGTTAACTATGTGTCAAATAGCAATGGAGGCCGTTGTGGTCGTGATCGTATGGTAGTTGGATTCACAACTACTTATGCAATCAGTGCCTATCACTACTAATGCTGTGAGTTCGAATTCCACACATGGCGAGGTGTACTCGATACAACATTATGTGATGAAGTTTGTCAGTGATTCGCTGCAGGTCGGTGGTTTTCTCTGGGCACTCCAATTTCCTCCACCAATAAAACTGACCGCCACGACATAACTGAAATTATTGTTGACGCTAAGTGGTGTTAAGCACCATACCCAACCCAATACACATGTATCCAAAAATAGAAGGCGATAACTGTATAATAAAAGCACTAAACATATTTTTTTAAAGATCTACAGGAACCACACCTGCAAGTTCCATTCCAGTTATTTATGAAACTTTTAAACTTATTAAAACTTAATTGATTGCGTAATATTTTTTAACACTATCACGTCACTTGTTTTTTTAAACCATCGCGATAGAAAAAACAGTATGCTTGATGGGGAAAAAAACGCCATAAGTTACTCGCTTCATCAATCATCATTGAAACGTTTGTTCAAGTGCAAATTTAGCACATACAGCAGAAGTTATTGTTTTCCGATGAGTTTTCTCCTCTCTTTACCCCGCCGACATTTGAATGTAAACACAAGAACCAATCAGATCAGCGCGCTATACTGCTTTCAACTTTTGAATTATTACGAGCTTTTATAACAAAACTGACTGACAACTTCAAATACATCGGCCAGATATTGTGTTTCAAATGCATAGAAATAGTTTTAAAGGCGAAAGAAGATGAGGAAATTTGACTTTTCTCAAAATATAATAAATTATGAGTAATTTTGTTCATAATTTGGACATTTCTACTATGAAGTAGTTGTTGATACTTTAAGTGATCTACATAAAACCTCGTTGTTATCCTTCTTGGTGGCTATTCTTTAATTTCTGATCAACTTATTTAAAAAAATTTTAAAAATACTTTATTGAGGACTATCTTGGATTTCTGATAAGCATAGCATTTTCTACAGGAGCATTTTAAAAACGAACTTTCCAGTCAAGCTTCCCTTTTATTTTCCCATTGTGTACTTTCCATCTATATGTAGCAACATTCCAACATCGCTTGCGTGTGGAGTATACATCTCTCAGTTTATACGTTATTCCAGAGCTTGTGGATATATGCTTGTGTGACGGTTGCTGCTAACGATGAAGGTACTGAGCCAAGATTTCCTATTTGATATCATTACTTCAAAAGTTTTATAAAGTCACAATCATGACTTGGTTAATTGTTGCGGAATATCTGTGTCACAGATGACCATGGACATGTTCTGACTGTAATGATCACAATGCCATCCTCCTTTCATATGTCAATACTTATCACGGTTTTATACAACTTGAGTACGTATATATGAGATAAAAAATGTTTATTGTGTTCAAAACTTGCTTCATAACTGTTATATCTAAGTCAGTTTTCTGTCATTTACACAATCTGAACTCAACAGATGAAAATGCAGCTATATTCAATGAAATTTCCAAGGGTTACCTTTGTATTTGGACATTTGTTATTGCAAATATGGGATTCCCGCATACCCTGTGAAGTTACGGTGTTGGGAGGATATTGTCAAAGGAATATAAATTAAGCCAACAAATTGTTAGAGAAACAAGTTGTTTTGCTCTTAAGGTATTAAAACAGTGATTCACCAACCAGAGCTACAAAATTAGTTCCTTTTAAGCAAACAAAGTTCATTTCACTTTGATGTATTTTTGAAAAAAATATTAAATAGAGTAGAGTACATGAAATTACTAATTGATGGCCAATAAGGATAATTAAATGAACCCAAATTTTATTGGATTTAGCTGTATATTAATATCTACATGAACGCTTGATGCATGATCTATAAATACTGAATTTCTGTGAATGACGCTGCTTCATCTAGCTCATGTTATTTGTTAAATGTACTTTACTTTATTTTTCAACAAATTTCCGTCAAGCGGCATTTTAGTAAAGTGGTGCATATTGCATATCATTTCAATTAAATCTTAGCACGTTTAAAACTAAGGTTGATTGTTTAATTGATTGATTGATTGATTGATTGATTGATTGATTGATTGATTGATTGATTGATTGATTGGTTGATTGATTGATTGATTGATTGATTGATTGATTGATTGATTGATTGATTGATTGATTGATTGATTGATTGATTGATTGATTAGTGTTTAACGCCAACCTTAGCAATATTTCAGCTCTATCGTGGCGTGAAAAAATTGTATGTTAACTTAGACAAATAGAAGACCAATAGAAATAAAACATACTTGTCTATAAAACAAACGGGTTATATATTTAAATAAGCCCGTTTATTTTATAAACTTCTCATCTCTCTGGCATATGCGACCATAGCCGAATTTGACTATCCTGTTCAGGCTCTTTGGTTTTCTTGCTCCAAAAGACGTTAGAATTATTAGGCTTTCAAATATTTTGGCTTTGATCGTATCTGATGAAGGTTATTCCTTTGAGCGTATCTGATGAAGGTTATTCCTTTGAGCGTATCTGATGAAGGTTATTCCTTTGAGCGTATCTGATGAAGGTTATTCCTTTGAGCGTATCTGATGAAGGTTATTTCAGAAACGCACTAGGCGCACTAAATTTGATATTTACGTTTTTGTTGCACATTCATGTAAACTGTGTTCATCTTAATGTGCCTGTTTGAGATGCAAGTGGAAAATGCAAAACACATATCCATCAGAGCTACGACCATCATGGGTATGCTCAGATCATCTATAAAAATATACTAAGTTGCGATCATCTTCCCAATTTAAACTTTTAAGTTACGACCATCTTCATCATTTATTCGCTAGATGTCTTGCTGATATAATGCTGAAGCATATTATATTAAGTTGATACGTGTAAGATCGCGATTGCAAAGACAGTTTCATCGCCGTTTTTGCCTTAAATTAAACTTACTGTAAGCAGAGAAAAATGAAGAAAAAACCCATTACATCTGATTTGGAAACGAACTCGCCATCTTGGGATGATGGTAACTTAAGTTACGGTCATCCGTTTAACACCGGGCGGACTTGACTTCAGTGCAATACTATATTCCCCTTCTATGTGAATTCTAAGGAATATTTGCTCTTTGATGTATATATATATATATATACGTCTGAAAATTAAACCAAACAGTGTTAGAATTAGATTTTAGAGCTGTCAAATTTTTGTTCTTCCCTCGACGGGATTTGAACCCACACCATTGTTACACTGCAGCACCATTCGCTTAGCCTTACGTCCAGCGCCCTAGACCACTCGACTACATCCACTCCCTTATATATATATATAATCAATTGATAGTCACATACTGCGCGTAATTTCCGTCACTACTTAGTGACAGAAACTTTCGCTTTGTTCCATTAATGATATTGGTCATACCCCATTGTGGTTATCGATTTATCATAAATATAGTTCTTAAAATGGTTGTATAGTAGTATTTAATGTTTGTCTCGATTGTGGCACTTTGATCGTATCTGTAGTTTAAAATGATGTTTCTTATATAGGTTACGCTGCTGTTGTTGTAAGTCAGGGGCGGATCCAGGATTTCAGGTTAGGGGGGCACACTTAAAAAAATTGCGCCGAGCGGAGAGAGGCGCGAAAAATTTTGGGGTATTTCGTGTGAAACCACGATTTTACGCCAAAAAATCATATTTTTTCCAATTGCAGAGGGAGGCGCGAAAATTTTTGGGGTATTTCGTGTGAAAAATCACGATTTTACGCCAAAAAATCATATTTTTTCCAATTTTAGGGGGGGGGGGGGGGGGGCGCCCCTGTAAGTATCTATGCGAGTGCATTTTCTCAATATATTTTTAGTCGGTGGAAATATCTCGTTAAGAGCTCATGAAGCGATGGACATTTGCGCCATTTTACCTGAGATGTGACAGGACATTTACGCCACAAAAGTATAACCCTTTTGCGCCACGTTTTCATACTAATATATTTTTTTCTATAGGACATTTGCGCCACAGGGTTTTATCTAAAAAATAAATCCCTGAACACTTTTAAAAACTTGGACGTTGAATTGAAAATGTGAACACATTTCTGTAAAGTTTCACTTTAATACCTTGTGAGTCAGTTGGAAGTGAAATTTTGACATACAAACATGGATTTTAAGTACAAATAGAGGAAATATACAAATAGGTGGATTGCGCATGTCCGCGGGAACAGACGTTTTCTCCAAAGCTCTTCAAAACTTTCAATTTTTTTTTTATTTCTACAGCTTCGATTGGAAAATCGACCATATCCACGACAACTAATACTAACAGGCTGCATATTTATCAGGAAGACTCATATTTATCAGACATTTAAACCGTTGTCACTATTTGTATTTATGAACATTTGTTGCTTGGTAACGCACAGAATGCTAATCCTACTTCCGGTTTACCGACAATAACATTACATCCGGTGTAAACGAACCATGCACAGATTGTTGTTACTCGTAGGTGTTTTACTGGTAATAGTTGGGAGCCCACCGGCCCCTTCACAAACTGAACACATCAGTGTAAAGCAAACAAACACCACCCAAGTGATAAACATCGCACCCATAATAACCAAAGGGTATTCCATCAGTTAAGGCAACATCAGTGACCCAAGAATATCAAGACACTTGTATATCACATGCTTTTTACTCTCTGATAACACGGAAGTAGACATATATACTCAGCTATTATACTATCTCAAGCATGAACGAAGGCTACCTATGTCCATACCTATCAGATGCCACAATAAACGACACTTTATGTTGTTGTTACTACTCAGTGGAATTGAACCTAACCCAGGTCCGAGGCCCCCTAAATATCCATGCGGAGTTTGTAAAAAAGCTGTTAAAAATATGGGTCAAAGAGCTCTTGCTTGTGATGATTGCGATAAATGGTGCCATAAATCATGTCTAGAAATGAACACTATAGAATTTGACGAGCTAGCAAATAACAGCCTACCATGGTATTGTCCGTCATGCAACTCGTTAAATCGTACAACCGTAGTATATGATCTCCCGACAGTAGACTACTGCACACATATTGTCAATTCGACAAGCATACAACCACAAACACCAGCCAAATCAGATGGCAACCTAACTCATTCATCTACAGGATCAAGCGGCATTGTTGATAGCTCGATTAGCTTATCCTCAATTGAACAACAATCTTCAATACTCGCAACAAACATCAGTAATAGCGAACATGACGACTCATGGGGTTCACTGTGAAACCCAGCTGTAGCTTCTTCACCTAAGCCAAAACCAATTACCTATCAACCAACAAGGAACAGTAAAGCACTGCGATTCCTATGCATTAACTTTCAAAGTGCACGAAAGAAAGGAAAGGACATTTCGGCACTTGTCGAATCTGTTCAACCTGACATTATTATGGGTACGGAAACCTGGCTTAGTGAAGACGTTTGTAGTAGTGAATTTTTCGATACCTCACTAGGCTTTGATATCCATCGGAACGATAGAGCAAGTGACCCACATGGAGGAGTACTTTTGGCCGTTAATAAAGATCTGGAACTGAGTAACGTTAAAAAAAAGTAAGAGCTTAGAACTAATCAGTGGAACCATAAAAACCAGTCAAAATAAAAAGATGATACTTGGATCCTACTATAGACCACCGAATCGCACTGACGATGACTAACTTATTAAAACAAAGGAGGAGATATCAACATTAAGAAAAACCAATAAGAATGCAGTATTTATACTAGGCGGCGATTTTAATGCACCTGATATTAACTGGCAAAGTAACAACATAACAGGAGCTAAACACTACTCAAAGAAAGTGAACCAAACCTACCTGGACTTAGCAGCAGAACACAGTTTGGAACAAATGGTTGATTTCCCTACCAGAGGTGACAATACACTGGACTTGGTATTCACATCACATCCAAGTTATGTTGAACGCTGT
Organism: Bathymodiolus brooksi; assembly: GCA_963680875.1. Taxonomy (NCBI): domain Eukaryota; kingdom Metazoa; phylum Mollusca; class Bivalvia; order Mytilida; family Modiolidae; genus Bathymodiolus; species Bathymodiolus brooksi. The sequence continues at coordinate 123,556,829 of OY804575.1, forward strand.
AAACCACTACCACCTATCGCTGACAAAAGTGACCACGACATAGTCCTTTTTGACACATCACACCAACCTGTAAGAACTAGACCCAAGAGACGAACAATTTACATATGGAAGAAAGCTAACATCATGGAAATTAAAAGGTCCCTGCAGGAGTATTATAGACATTTCCAGTCTCAGTCCTTTTCATCTGTCGACGAGATGTGGAATAATATTAAAGAGGAGATAACAAAAACAATCCAAGATCATGTACCAACTAAGAGAACATTGGCCAGATAAACTCACCCTTGGGTAGACGGGAACATCAGGAAAGCTACTCGTAGGAAATTAAGAGCCTTTAATAAAGCTAAGAGAACATCTAACCCTGCAGACTGGAAAAGATACAGGAATATCAAAGCACAAACTCAGAGGGAATTACGATCAGCCTATAGGAAATACATGAATGATGTTATCAGCACTGACCTAAAGGAAAATCCCAAACGTTTCTGGGCAGCGATTAAGAGTAAAAAGCAGGAATCTACAGGAGTGTCACCGTTGAAAAACAAGGAAGGCTTTATACACAGTGACACAACATCTAAAGCTGAAATACTTAACGAACAGTTTCAGTCAGTATATACAAAAGAAAACACAAGTACAATGCCAGATAAAGGACAGAGTAAATATCCATCCATGAAAGACATTGTTATCAACACAAAAGGCGTATTCAAGTTGCTAAAAGATCTAAACCCTCATAAAGCCACAGGACCTGACTGTATACCGTCATTTATACTAAAGAGTGCTGCGGACGAACTGGCACCAATCTTAACTCAACTATACCAGTACTAACTAGCCGAAGGCGAAATACCATCTGATTGGAGAGATGTTCATATTGTTCCTGTATTCAAGAAAGGCGAAAAACACCTTCCGTCAAATTACAGACCCATATCCTTGACATAGATTGTCTGTAAAGTACTTGAACACATCATCCACAGCAACATTATGAGTCACTTTGACCAGTACAACATCCTGACCGATAAGCAACATGGGTTCAGAAGGAAGCGTTCCTGTGAAACCCAACTGGTAACAACAATACAGAAGATAGCCCAGAACCTCACATCTAAAGGACAGGTCGATGTCATATTACCTGACTTTGCCAAGGCTTTTGATAAAGTCCCTCATCGCAGGCTTCTACATAAACTCAAGTTATATGGAGTTGATGGAACCACGCTGGCCCGGATATCTTCATGTCTTAGTAGCCGGAAACAGCTGGTGCTCCTAGATGGAGTGAAGTCTTCCGAGAAAGAAGTACTCTCAGGAGTACCTCAAGGTACAGTCCTGGGACCCTTGCTCTTTTTGTCATTTATTAATGACCTACCGGATGTTACCACCTCATCGGATGCACGCTTGTTTGCAGATGACTGCCTCCTCTATCGTCACGTCAACAGCCAGAACGACTCAGACCTGCTGCAAAAAGACCTTTCAGCACTTGAAAAATGGGAAGAGGAGTGGCAAATGAGTTTCCACCCACAGAAATGCACAGTCATCAGGATAGCTACAAACCAACGACATGTCATACCAACACAATACACTCTACATGGTCACACTCTAGAAGTTGTCGACAATGGTCCAAGCACTTGACAACACAGTCTCCAAGGCTAACAGGACAATGGGTTTCATCCGGAGAAACCTCAGAGACTGCACCAAACTAGTCAAAGCTGCGGCTTACACCACAATGGCAAGACCGACACTAGAGTATGCATCCACTGTCTGGGACCCACACTCATCTGCAGAAACCCATAAACTAGAGCAAGTGCAGAGGAGAGCCGCTAGGTTAGTCCACAACAACTACACGGAGCGCACACCTGGCTGCGTGACGCATATGGTACAGAACCTTGGCTGGCAACCACTTCAACAAAGACGATATAACAACCGTCTCATCATCATGTTCAAGATCATACATGAGCTTGTTGATGTCCAGACAGACGTAATCAGAACCGGGGACAGTAGGACGAGAGGTTCCAACCGCCTGTACCAACCAGTGGCACAAAAGGATGTATATAAGTTCTCCTTTTTCCCTCGCACCATCAGGGAATGGAACCTTTTGCCAGCCTCAGTCACTGATGCAGACAAATTAGAGGAATTGAGGGTTAGGATTCAGAACCTGCCGGAACCCCTCTACGCATACTAGTGACCAGAGCTGTGTACATAGTTTTAGCATTGTATATATTCCAGGGAACTTTTAATTGTATAGCAAAGGAGACTCGTTTGTTCCCGAGGGCCTGCGAAGGTTTTAATCACAGGACACAAATATTCATTTATTGAATTCCGTCCTTTACCTGGAAGAAGAAGAAGAAGAAGAAGAAGAAGAAGAAATAAAAGTATTGTATGTGAAGGATATTTTTATAGATTTCTGTCAGCTCTTAAACCTGGTAAAAATTCATGGCGTTGTTGTGACAAAAAGTGTAGTGTACGATTGACAACTGATATAAAAAACTCATGTATCATAAATGTTAAAAATGAACATAATCATGAATCCGATGAAAGGAAAGCTGAACGTCAACAATTAAGATGTAATGCTAAATGGAAAGCTTCTCAGGATGCAACAGCGAGACCATCTAAGATTATTAGAAAACAATTACAAACCATGTCTGAAACCAATTTACACCAAGATGATATTAAAAATGTGTCAAAAGCAATTTATCGTGAACGCAGAAAAAGACACCCAACCCTACCAAAATCGAGAAATGATGTGGTTGTTTTTCCCTGTTTTACCTGTTTCCGAGGTCTGGAATATGGGCTATTCAGCCCCTTGGACCCTTCTTAATAGTTTGATTTCATCTCCCGGTTGGTAGATATCTGGTGAAAATTTTATCTCCAGATTTTCCCAATGATTGTTCAATTGGCTCTTGAAAGTGTTGATTGTCTTTGAGTCTATTAATTTCTTTGGTATTTTATTCCACTCATCCACACTCTTTGTGCATCTAGCTTTATCAAGTAGGTATGTCTATTGAAACCAGTAAATCAGAGAAGTTCTTGCAGCTGAATAACATAGATAATGGTGTTGTTATTTTCCCTAGTTATATCAATCTGAAATGTTTGTATGGATGGTACATTCAAATGTTGCCCAAAATATTTCCAACAGTTTTACACTTTACATGAATATAAGAAAGGAAATTACGTTCCGTTAGTCTTTATGTTGCTGCCAGGAAAATCAGAAGTCGTATATATCAGTATGCTTTTTCCAGTTTGATCAGGATATGCAGAGAGAAAGGGTTGGGGCTTTCTCCATCTACTGTCCATGTTGATTTTGAGGAAACTGTTGTGAAGGTTGTAAAATCTCTTCTCCCTACAGTAACAATTAAATGTTGTCGTTTCCATCTAGGTCAATCTTGGTTTGAGAAAAATACAGTCTCTTGGTCTTAGCAATGAATACAAAGATAAGGAGTCGGATATAGGAAAATGGCTGTTGATGACATTTGGGCTTCATTTTGTTTCAAGTGACAGTATAGAAGACATTTTTGCTGAAGTAATAATGTCGGAAGCTCCTAGTGATTCACGATGCACATCTTACGCAGACTACCTCACGGTAAATTACATCACTCAAGAGTCCAAATTTCCACCAAATCTTTGGGCAGAGCCTCCATCTAATGTTAGACGAACAACAAATGGGGCTGGATTGTTTCATTCCCATTTTAACGCACAGTTTTATTTTTGTCATCCTTCCATATATGCCTACTTGGATGTTATTATTGTCGATGTTTCAAACTGTGAGCATGTACATAGTTTTACTTATTTATTTTTTAAATGATTATTATCTCTTGAAATGTAATAAATTAAAGGTTTTTAATAGATCCTGTTCGAAATTCACCTCCCCGTGGTGAGCAGGGGGCAATAAAATTTATATTCTGGCAAACGGAAGAGGTATTTTTTCCAATTGAGAAGTGTCGCAAATGACCTATAGGGTCATTTAAATTTAGTGGCGCAAAAGGGCATAAATTTGTGGCGCAAATGTCCTGTCGAGTGACGCAAATGGGGTTTTACGAGCTCATGTTATTGGCTGTGTGGTAGCTGCAATAATGTAGCTCCTGTGATAAACTTGTGTCTCGGCAGAGCTACAACGCGGTCCCATTCGTCACAATGGAGCAAACAAAAAGTTGCAGTTGAAACATAAAAACTCACTATTTACGCTTCAAACATTTCATTATAACTATTACTGATGATCCCAGTCCTTGTTAAATCGGTTTGGCTGAGAAATATATGCTTTTCAAAGGTAGAAACCACCTTGTTCAAATTTATCGATCGTTTTCCATAACCGGAAACTACGGAAGGCGGAGCTTTTCTAAATATGGTATTTCTGATGTAAACATTCACGCCTAAATCGCCAAATATGGTATCGACATCCAAATAATGAGGCCGCAAATGACGAAATTCAAAAATGTTCAGAGAGTGAAAGTAAACATGGATTTTTATTTTGTGGGAATTACATTCTAAAATACTGGTAGGTGATAAAAACTTGTTATAATAATGGACAAAAGGAAAGGTTATGTCTTATTATTGATAAATGCAGGCGTCAGAAGCTCTGTAAGCGAGCGCAAAAAATCTCGGCGGCTACTCCATTACGTGTAATGGCATCCCGTTATAACCCTTGCGAGTAAGCGAGCATTTAGGGTTTTATTATTAGAACTAGCTGTGTGGTAACCGCATTTACAATGTATACACTTCGACCAAAGTTGTGCGCCACCTGACTTATTTCATAGGTACAATCTGATTAGATCATATATCTTGATCTCTCATTTGCCCCCCTTACTCGGGATCGGATTACGAATTTGTAAGCCCTTGGATACAGATATGGTATCTAAATTAAAGCACATCCGAAGACATTCCCATAAAACTTTCTGAGAGATATCGTTAAACATATTTCATTTTAAAGCATCTGGTCTTACTGTCATAAACCTTTTGAGTACAACATCCCTTTTCACAAAAATTCGCAAGATAAATAATTATCGTAAGTGTAAAACTAAGATCATTAAGAGTTTCCCAAAAAACCTTACGATAATCGTAAGTGCAAAAAGTAAGTTTACGACTAAAACGACTCGCTCTTAAGTGTAAGATATTTATTGCAAGAGTAAAATTGCACCTAAATAAAAAAAAAAATAGTCAACAAATACAAATTTGCATAATTCTTGTTTTCGTGTTGATATTGATGGTAACATTCTCACTTTTTTTAACAGTTTGAATGTATATTTAGTTCTGCTAGACGGCAACCTAGGACTATAGGCGGATCAGGAGGGGTAGTGTTAATTGTCAGACTTTTTATAAATCTTCAGATCTTTAGACCACGGGATATTTTGGATGGAAGAAATGTAGAGGGGTCCCACCCTAACCCGTTTCTACCTGACATCAATTTTTGTATAAACAATTTGGCAATGCACTGATTACATGTAAGGGGAGACAACACTTATAAAGTTTAAATATACGGTTGTAAAGACAGCATATAATCGAGTTGATTATTTAATAGATGACATATATCGACCCATAATTTTGAAATGTTTCATTTTCAATGCTGGTAGAATATTACATATCATACTCCGAAGCGTGCTTCGTCAAAATGATATACATAAAATAGACGATATATTAATTATTTTAAGTTTTACCAAAACGTTGTAAATAACTGCTCCCCGAACAAGACACGATTGCTACGTTCGGTATGAAGTCGAGTGATCTCATATACAAACATAGTGTCCGCACACTATTCGATCTGGTATATCTTAAGATTCCATGCTCGAAACTATTGGATTGTGACTCTAAATTACATAACTTTTTTTAGAATTTGGATTCTTTTATAATATTTTCTCTTCTTCAGGTCTTTTTCCTGTATTTATTTCTCTGTCCTTTCCTTTCTGATCGAAAGTTACCTGAACCGACAAACATTTGCATACTTTGTCATCAGCATTCGCTTAATTCAATATTAATGTATTCTTAGTTTAATTAAGTTTCCGCAAATAATATTAATGGCGGATCCGGGAGTTCATTGGTGACTTGGAAATACCCCTCTCTTCCTGGAAAATATTTTAACAAATCGCTTGTAAATAGGCGAAAATTTGGCTCGGTATCGTCTGGAACCGCCTATTGAAAATTTCTGGATCCGCCACCCCTGAATATGTCCTCTTACGGAAATTGCTCATTGACCCCCCTTGATATTAAAATTGTTGTTAAGATTGTGACATTTAATCAAATACATTTCCTTTGTTTTCTTGTACTTAAGGCAATAATGTTCTTATATTACATTTTTTCATGTGATTTTGTTTTCTCGGAGAGAGTTTCCGTATCACTACTACGTACGTAGTCGGCATGTAGATACTGTGAGGCCCCATGGATAATTAACAAATACACCAATCTCGGATTCTTGAAATCAGTTTATTCAACTTATACAACATAATGTCAACATAGAATCTATTATAGACGTGTGTGTGTGTGCAAGTGTAACCAGTGAATTTCATAATGTAACACAACAAAAAGAGAAGGGGAAACCCCTCAGTTCTACGACATGATTAATCTAGAAGGTGAACATATGTTGTCATTATTCATCAAATAAGGTAAAAGGAAAATCCTATATATAGACAGGTCTTTGCACTGAGATAAATACTTATAGGCATGGCAAGTTGACACATAATATATGGAATGAGCGATTTCTTGTACAGGCCAGGCGAGTATGATATCGTGTCATTGTAATCACGGGGTTGCCAGTGCCGACGAGTTGGAAAAATGGACAAGAAAAAATTCCAATATATTAATTCTAGCTATTTCTAAAGAAATACTCATTCAACATACTTATAATATTTTCATTCTTCATTTCACAGTAAATTAATTTCATATGCGGATCCAGAGTGGGGAACAGTCCCCCCTCTTGAGCTAAGTTAAACATGTTTTAACAGAATATTTCCAAATTTGCCCTTGTCATTTTTCTTTTTACCATGTTTTTTTAATTTTCGCCTCGGTATCTTTTGATCTTTATTAAAACTGACAAATTGTTTTGAATTCCGATGGTTTTTCTAAAAAAAAATCGCCCCTCTCCTTTTTTTTATAGAAAGATCTGCATCTGAATTTCACTAATATATGGAGGCCCCTGGGCTGCAGCACATAATGCCCATGCCTTAATCGACACTGTCCTTACTGATATGTCTCAGCATATTGAAATATGTATCAATAAAATTACCCCAGTGCAAGTTGGTTATTTGTCGCGAAGAACAAGATCACCGTACGTGGTCGGTTTAACTTAATACCGAATATGAGTCATATTCGCGATTATGGATTCAAATCACAGGCACTTGTTTCATTAAAAAAATATATGCCCCCTCCTCTTCCTTACATCAAGGTAAACTTCTGCCCTTTACCCCTTCTCCACTTCGCCTCAATATTTTTCGCTCATTTGTGATCCCAATTATATCGTTACACTCCCGAGATATTTCTCTTTTCGACTGCCACATTTAAATATACCTACCGGGCCCCCCTCATACGAATTGGACAAGAATATTCAGCGAACGTCGCATTTTCTATTTTTCAGTCACTGAAACGGATACAGTCACTTCCGATCCGTTCTAAATTGATTTAGAAACTAAAAAAAAAGGTGTTTTGAAAATCAAATGTCAGTAATTTGGAGTTGAACATATTTTTATAATCTGTATTGGAACAATTATCTGTATTTTAAAGGCTTACTTTACATTTGAGAGGAGATTATCATGATGGCATTGTTACACATGGCCGGTCTAGAGAATTCCGAATGCATATGACAAATCCAGCGCAAACCAGAAGTGGTTGTATCCGTTTCAATGACTTACAAGAGATACAGAGATACAAGTTTTATTTAAAGTCGGAGTATAAAGTACAACATAATGAACAGAAATACAAAAAAATGAAGATTTTTGACCTAAGAATGTCGTAGTTATGAGGGAAATAATGCCGCGTTATATAGCAAACAAATAGAAAGTCATATTCGTGCCTACTGATATTGATAAGGATACGAATATGAATATATTTTCAAATTGGTTTGTGGAATTTAATAATTTCATGTTTCAAATTATAAAGGTCACTTAATTAGACATGAATACAAGAAATAAATAAGAAATATGATCAAAGCACAAAGAAGTAATGATGGAAATAGTTCTGTGTATAGTAATACGAACGTTTACAGAGCCATATTCGTGTCTAGTGTAGGATATGAAATGTATAATTTCAACGTACATTGATTCAATTTTAATTACTTTTCTAAATAAGATAATTATGTTCTGAATGATTTTGAAGAGATATGTGCGCATTTTACTTCCCAAATTTCACATTTTATCAAACTAGGATGAACAATAAGAATAGTGTATTCTACTTTTCAAATTCGCATATCTACATCAAGCCTTTTAAACATGACTAAAGTGCGATCATGCGTCAGAATGGGAAGAAGAAGAAGAATATATATATATATACATGTACATTTTAATTATAATTATGTTCAAGAATATTCATTTCAACAGGTATATCTCAATATCTCACGAAAGACTTCAAATTTGTCCTCGTATACTTTATAATAACATGTTACGAAAAATTTATATCACCGATGATGAAGTTGGAATCAATTTGATTTTCTCATTAAAATTACTAAATTTCTCCAGCCATTTGAAAAATATTTTTCATATTCGTGAACTTTAATCCATATTCGGTATTAAGTCGGACTCGTACGTGGTTGTCTATCTTTGTCTGCTTCCGGTTGGTGCAGCTGACGCCGGATTATACGTTGTCAGAGTAAATGATCTTTGTACTTTTGTCTAATCAAATAAGGCCACGTGTAGTTACACCTTTTACACAGCGTTAATGTTATCTGGTCTTTCTAACGTGGACTGAAATATTATATCATAACACGTGCAAACAACAAATATATTTGCAGACGACAAGAAGTTCTTGAAGAACGGCATAAAAAGAGAATATTTGGTAAGTAACGCATGCCCATAAGTTATACCCGGCATAGTCAGTGAAAATGATTAAATTTAGAATGATTTTCAGCAGAGAATATCTAATATCATGCATACATGTTATAATTTAAACAACAGACTACACTACAGTATCTAGTTACAATGTACGATTCTTCACATGCACTCGAGCATTGCCACTGTCACTAATATGGTTGAGATTACACTTCCAGGCTGGAGATACAGAGCAGAAGCTCTTTTGGAAGTCTAATCTCAACGAGATTATGCCAACGACGGACACTCCCCCTTTTCCATACGGAACACAGTCTTTCAGAAAGGCACCAACCCACATAAAATATCATTTGATTTATTTTAATATGGTAATGTTACTGATCATGAATGTCAGTGACTTGCGGCAGGTTGAGGGTTTTCTCCGGGTACGCAGGTTTCCTCGACCAATAAAACTGACCACCATGATATAACTGAAATATTGTTGAAAGTGTCGTTGAACACCATAACCCCACCCCCGGTTCATGAATTTTGCTCATCTTCTATTTTGGAATCTGTCCACATGAACCACAATAAAACACAAAAAGTTAAGATCACACAATTTTACACCACCATAGCCACATGGTGGTATTTAAAACCAAATTAATGTTATGATGACAACAGCTACGGATCTTGCAGGCATTTGTTTCTACATTGTATAAGTGGAAAAGTTGTCGATCTACAATGTATCATCTACATGTATGTAATATAAAAGAAGACTTTACAAGGTGTCTAAATGATCCTTGGCACAAAATAAAGGTTTGGAATGATTTTGGAGATTGTAACACAACAAGGCTTCAAAGTACCAAAAAACAATGTATTTTTCTGGGGTTTTTATTATTTTTATTGTGAATCTGTTTTTGATGAAGGTTTTTAATGAATACCTTAGGAATATGCATAGCTTTATTATGTTACTATAAATGTAGTATTCTTTTTGACATTAAGGAGCTCAAAAATTGTTTGTTTTTTTTGGTGGAAAATGTTCATTTTTATGGGCCATTAAAAATGTTGCTATTTTATTTTGAAATGGGTTCTAAAAGGGACAAAAATGTAATATTTTCTCATATTTTGAAGGTACAAATGTATACATGTGTATACATGTACTTTTTATTTTTATATTATTATATTGCCACCCTTGCTTATTGCCAGAATATAATTTGGTCCAAAAGGCAGCATTATAACATGGTTGTACATGTTACATGTAATACTGTACATAATACGAATGGTATTAGAACATATTGAATTTCATTGTACATGTATGTATGCAACAGATGTTTTAAATACAATATTATTGATGTTTGATTTTGTAAAATAATTAAAAAATATAACATATGTTATTGAACTTTCATACTTTTCATACAATTAATGTAGAGAAGGACACTGGGCAAAAAAAAACTAGTCAATGAAGTTTTTTGAATTTCATATATATTGTTCTTTGGGATGTACCTAACAAAATATCAAAATTTGAGAATAGGTTTCCAGGCTTATTTTAAAAATATTCCCTGAAAGAGTTGCCCCCTCTGAAGTCCAAAAAAATATCATTTTTTTTTCACTTCTCTGTGTCATTATATATATATAAGGTACCAAAAAAAAAATAGCATATAATTTTTTGTTTAATTATCTGATATTATAAATGAATATTTTGGAATATCTAAGACATAAATTTTTATAATTTTTTCATTTTTTTTTTCAAAATGCTACCCTTTTTTGGCAATATAGCCTGTAACTGGCTTTGGTGAAATCCAACAAAATTTGATTTTAAAGTGGAATAGAAAAAAATTGTCAATGAATTTAAAAAAAAAAAAAAAATCACATTACTTATATCCATGCTACATATCATTAAAAAATAAAGATATGTTTCCAGGCAAAAAAAAAGTTAGGGGTTTAGAAAGACAATTTCATGAAAAATGTCCACATTTTCCACTTTTTTTAATAAGAAATTGAATAAATGAAAATAAAACAGGCAAAGATAATGTTTGTAAGGGAAAGCTTTCCTTTCTAGGTGATATAGCAAATTAAGCTGTCCACAATTCTTCCAGGGCAGGAAAAGTACATTTTTAGAGCTAATTTTGCACTCTTAAGTCTTTAAGGTAGAGACCCACATTTCATACTAAAATAATTTGTCATTGAATTTCCTTAAAACTGGCCAGATTTATTGCTTTTGTGGCAGACTTTAAGGAATTTAATTTTAAAATATAGGTCACCAGACTAAATTTCAAGATATAAAGCATTTAAATCTTCAACTTTTATAATGCATTGTATGTGAAATGTATAGATTCTCCTCAAAATTCTTGAATAGCGAATAATCCTGTCATTTAAAATTTCTAAATTTTTGATATAATATGGGGCATTTTGTTTCATTTTCAGAAGTGTAAGGAAAGTCTGGAGTCATAATATTAAAAACTTCAATATTTAACAAAAACATGCAAAACTCATCATATTCTAATATCATTTGAGACATGATTACCTCCTTTGACGAAATGCTTCATATAGCATTTTACACATATAATGTATTATTACCAAGAAATTACTGTATTAAATTTGTGTTTTAGTTTAATTTGAGAACTTACACAAATCATATGTAGAAAATTCAAAAAGCAAAATAAGAAATACTACAAACATAATTAATAATTATTACCACATTTTATTCAATATTCTTAAAAGTCATGTGACTAGTGTCAGTCTCTACCTGAATGGAACAATTAATATTGTGTAATTGTATATTGTATATTGTATAATAAAGAGTGTAAACTATTGATTGCAAAATTGATTTTTTTTTTTTTTTATTTCTATGTACATGTACGTAATTGATGGCTGATTAAGTTTAAGGTCTACACCAGTTGTACATGTATATAATTTTTGTATCAGTTTTCATTGATTTAATGATCAAATATATTCAAGATGTACTGATATTAAATAATTTGACTCAAAGGTGTGATATAAAAATATATGAATTATAAATTTGCAAAATCAATATCTGGAGGTTTGTGTAAAAAATAGAAAATATTAATGTTCAATAATAAGTCGTGGAATTTAACAAAAAAGTATATGCATGATTTTTACTTTGATCAAAACTTGTAATGTCAGGTCAGTTTGTAATGTGAACTTTTGCCACCACTTGTCTGTCATCCTTGGTAAGCTTTAAAAAAATTCTCCTCATCTGTAGTGTATTCTGATGTTCAAACCAACCATCCTAGATGGCTGTTGTAACTATTAATAAAACATAATACACTTAAATAACTAAAACTTTATTATTTTAATTTAAGATGGATTTGGCTGAAACTTATTAAACTGTAGGTACATCATAAACATTTCTGTAAGGCATTTTCCAGATTTTTCTATGAAATTTATAGTTCAGACAATTTTATTAGATATATAAATTACCTGATTTTGACAAAACTATCCAATGGCCTCACCTTCAATCCAAGATGGCCACCATTACTAAAAATAGAAATTTGTATGGTTATAATCCTCTAAATTTGGAATACTTTCATTGACATTATGTTAATGTGTTTTTTTTTCCACTTTTTTCAGAAATGGATGTTAGATGTTTGTTGTTAGTTTTAGCTGTTGGTCTGACATATGGAGAGAAGGAGAACGTACATCATGGAGCAGGACATAAACCTCCAAGTCACATGCACCACGATCATGTAGATAAAGAGGGTGAACACAATGAACATTATGATCATGAGGCTATCCTAGGTAAAGCTTGCATTCTAAAGTTATCCTTCTGTGGTAAAAATGCTGGACACAGAGGTTGTTGCTATCACAAGTTTTTAATTTGCTGCAGGTGGCATTGTTTTGAACGAGTGAGTGATTGTTGTTTAATGCCAATTCAGCAATTTTTCAGCTCCTAGTATATCATGGAGAGAACAAGTTAATTTTCAATGAGATGATGATGATGTTCGCTTTGTTCTAGACATGCTGAGTTGAATTTTTATATTGCTAGCTCACTGAAGCAACAGTCCGGGGGTAGACATGTTGCTCAACTCCGACACATTATTCTGATTCCGAGCCGATCACTCTTTGCTGTTTCTCCTTAATGCTGTGTGCTTAGTGGAGAAGCAACAAATACCAATTTTATAGTCTTTGTGTTTGACCCGACTGGGGCTTAAACCCACGAACTACCGCAGTCGAGACAAGCACGCTAACCATTACTCCACCGATGCGGTTGGCATTGTTTTGACCCAGAAAGTAAACTGTTTAAAGACTAAATGCAGTCATGATAAAAATTGTCACATGACATTCGCAAAGTAGACGGCAATCACCATAGTTAATCTTCATATACTAATGGGTATTCATTGACAAATTCAAATTTACAAATCAGATACTAGAAAATTACCTGGCCCTACAAGCTGTCAATTGTAAATGTCGACTGCCCGGTCCAGACATTAAATGGCATGAGCCCAGTGCTTACACTGATGTGATTCCTGTAAAAAAAAAAAAGTTTTTTGTCTATTTTTCAAATAGGTTCTAAAAAGCTAGAAGAAGAATTTGATGAATTGAGTCCTGAAGAAGCAAAAAGAAGATTGAGTATATTGGTAAAACAAATGGATACAGATAAAAATGGAATTATTACAGAAGAAGAATTAAAAAAATGGATAGGTTCCTCTTTTCAGTTAGTATCATATTATATTTAAGAAAAAATGCCTATGTCAAACATACATTTGAAGTTGGCAATTTGAGTCCATGTGAAGTTTTGAACAATTTTGTTAATCATCGTTTATGACAACAACTTGTACAATTCCACCATAGGGAAACATTGGCACTGCCCAGTGAATTATAATTATAAGTTAGTTGAGCTGCTTGGTATATCAGTCTTATGAATGAATTATGTTACTTTTACAAAGTTTTGTGAAAGTAAATGCCACGATATAGCTGAAATACTGTTACACCAATCAATCAATCATGTGAAAGTAAAGCGACTTTTTATAGCATAATTGTGTAAGAGTTGTAATTTATCTGTATGTTTTTATCAAATTTGAAAAAAAATGACATCCAATCAAAATAATATTATACTGATACATACAAGAGAAAAAAAAATGAATATTCATACTTTCAGAAAATTAGATGAAGAGGATTCCTTGGAACAACTTAAAGAACATGATGGAGATAGTGATGGAAAGGTATCATGGAAGGAATACATCAGTAAACAGTATGGTTATAACCCTGAAGATTTAGACGACTTTAAAAACAGAGATGAAGAAGATCTAGAGGACTTCAACAAGGTAAAAGGGGTATGTATACAGAAGTTACTCTTGATTGGGGTTTTTTGGTTACAAACCCTTATATTTTGGTGGCAGTTTGTTTGTTTTATTTTTCTTTTTTTTTCATTCTTTTTTTCTTTTGCTTTTCCAATTTTTCTTTTAGTTTGAATTATAGATAATGTGTGTATTTCAGAATTGTGTATCTTCCTGTATATATATTTTAACTAAGAACATGTAATTAACAAATAGTTCATGTTACTGATGGCCATTTGGCCCAAAGTGCCGTGAACTATTTGTTATACATGTATTATACTTTGCCTCCAAAAACAAGCCCAATTTTCTACCGTAATAAGACTCATAATGGTGAATCTTGACGAAGACGTTATATGGACCGGGCCCGGTCTATATTATACAATTATCAACCTTGTAAGAGTGTGATATGACGGATTGTCACCCAGAGAAAGATTATGTCACTCGAGGGGAGACAATCCATCATATCACACTCTTACAAGGTTGATAATTGTTTTATTACATCGAATATCATACACAGTGCCATAATTATTTGGTCTAGTTCAAATCTGACAACAGATACCAAGTGATAACCCATATTCAGTAAATTCAGATATCTCATCTATAGTTCCATTTACATTCAAACTAACAACAAATGCCAAGTGATCTCACAAGACCCATATAGTGGTATACTCCAAAAATAGCATTAAATAATCAATAGAGTATACAAATTTTAAAGTTTTATGATAAAAAGTAACCTGATAATGATAACAAAGCAAAGAATGAGAATATTAAGAATAGTGAAAAATCACTTGTAATAATTGAAGTTTATATTGACTACACAATTGCCTGCAAATTTTGGTTGAAAATTTACCATTTTAGTGTGAAAGGGAATTTCCATGGGGTTTTTCTCGCGTGCGGTTGATATAACCATGTGACCTAACGTCCAACGGTTGATCGAACTGAATGTCAAATGTCATGTGACGTTCTTTAGACTAATCAAATTCAAGATATCTATATGAGTATGTAATAAACTGTTATATGGACCGGCTGGCTAACAAAGACAAATGGGGAATATATAAATGTAAAGTATAATATTTTTCATTAACAAAGTCAAAATATTTACTTTATTCATTATTAAATTTTGTTAAACTACACAAAATGTATACTTTAATAGTCAGATTAAGAATTCAGAAAGGAAATATTTCTGTGATTATGACTTTCACAAGTCAGCTCTTTCCTTTAGATTTGATACTTCTGTGTTTTGCCGGTTATTTTAATCTTTGTTAATTGAATTAATTGACAAGAAAAGTATTAAACAACATGTTCAGTCCTTTATGTATATGGCCATTAAGGTTGAGATGATTATAAGTTTTCTTTTCCAGAGGCCAAAAATATTAACAGGATGTCTTATTTCCTTGTATCATTTTTAGTCATTTTTGTCTTGATTTTGGCCAGGTCTAAGATTTGTGACACATTCTGGATCCATGACCTTGCACAGGTACATGTTTTAAACAGAACAAAAATAAGTTATATATATATAATGTTATAAATAATATATATATATTTATAACTAGACTTGCAATCTTTAGATTGACATATACATGTACTAGATAATCAAAAGTTGATATACATGTACATGACTATTTATATTCAAAGACAAACATTCATATATCTTAATTATCTGAATTCTGTAATACACCCATTATTTGTCTTTATATTCCAACGGTGTGGTATTTTTTGTTTTTCATTTGATTAAATAATTTAAATTTGCATGCAATGAATGAATAGTTTTTTGTTCTGAATATGGTAATCTGTAAATAACTTGTATAAAAAAGGTGTTATTATATAATCTAATATCGGATATGTGCAAAAGGTCTATTATAGTGTTGCATACAAAAATTCTTTGGAGGAATAAGTTTACATTTTATCTCAGTATTTCCTGATATATATTTTAATACTTCAATTTTGATCTTATCGGTATTAAGATTGTCAATTAATTTTTTTCTAAGAAGAAGAAGTACTGCCACTTGATCAAGAGTTTTCTGTATACATATATATATAATCTGATTTTTCTCATATATTTATATTTAATATCGTTATATGTATGGCATTGCAGGGGTTTCAAAGTTTTTTTATAATAGGAGGTACTTCTTAAATTTTAGGAGGTACCTAAAAAATTAGACTGAGGGCCGTAAGGGGTCCAGGGGACGGAAGCTCCTGAAATCTAGCATTATGTGGACCAAAAAATGTACTTCAGAGACTGCAAAACATTAAGTGTTTTTGAAAGAAAAATCCCATTAACTTTAGAGTTCAGATTTCACTAAGAGTGAAGACCATGCATAATGCCTGGATTCCCCCCAATTATTGAATATTTCAGTTTACAGACTTCAGCCAAAATTATTCATAGATAGTCTGCCATATCTTAAAAAAAACCAAAAGGACCATAAAGAGCTACGGTTCCGCAGTTAGGCTTGACCAAGCCATTGTTATCAAAGCTTAAACTTCTCAAAATTCTTTTGTTGGCTTTGTCCTTTTTAGCTCACCTGGCCTTTAGGCCATGTGAGCTATTGTCATCACTTTTCGTCCGTCGTCCGTCCGTCAACATTTCACATTTTAATCTTCTCCTCAGAAACCACTGGACCAATTGCAACCAAACTTTGGTGGAATGGTCCTTGGATGGCCCCCTTTCAAAATTGTGTCCGGTGATCCCGACTTCCAACCAAGATGGCCGCCAAGCTCAAAATAGAAAAAAGGGGGGATGAAATTTTAATTGTCCATTGCTGCTGTAGTGTAAGTCAAAATGAGCTCAAATTTTAACTGCAGCTACATGGCAAGGAGTAGTTTAACATATATTCCGGGTTTTTCTGTGAAATTTTTCTTTCAGCCGATATATACCGATTATGGAAATTAAGCATATTTTGATTAAAGATCACATTTAAATCTTCTCCTCTGAAACCGCTGAACCAAATTAAACCAAACCTGGCAGGGATGGTCCCTGGGTGGGTCCCTTTCAAAATTGTGTCCGACAGCCCCGCCCTCCATTCAAGATGGCCACTGTTACTAAAAATAGAAATTTCTTCAAATGGCCAAAACTGCTCTATTTTAAGCCAGAATGTGCCCAAATTTGAACTGTTTAAGCATAATGATGAGCTTTTCAGCATGTATGACAGGATTTTTTATGAACTTTGAACTTTTGCCAATTTTGACTGATTATGCAAATTAGAAAAAAGGGGGGATGAAATTTAAAAAAAATCTTCTCCTCTGAAACTACTGAGCCAATCTCAACCAAACTTTGCTGAAATGATTCTTGGATGGCCCCCTTCCAAAATTGTGTCCGGTGATCCCGACTTCCAACCAAGATGGCCGCCAAGCTCAAAATAGAAAAAAGGGGGGATGAAATTTTAATTGTCCATTGCTGCTTTAGTGTAAGTCAAAATGAGCTGAAATTTTAACTGCAGCTACATGGCAAGAAGTAGTTTAGCATATATTCCGGGTTTCTTTCAGCCGATATATACCGATTATGCAAATTAGGCATATTTTGATAAAAGATCACATTTAAATCTTCTCCTCTGAAACCGCTGAACCAAATTAAACCAAACCTGGCAGGGATGGTCCCTGGGTGGTTCCCTTTCAAAATTGTGTCCGACAGCCCCACCCTCCATTCAAGATGGCTGCTGTTACTAAAAATAGAAATTTCTTCAATTGTCCATTGCTGCTTTAGTATAAGTCAAAATGAGCTCAAATTTGAACTGCAGCTACATGGCAAGGAGTAGTTTAGCAGATGTTCGGGGGTTTTTTTTGAAATTTTTCTTTCAGCCGATTTATACCGATTATTCAAATTAGGCATATTTTGATAAAAGATCACATTTAAATCTTCTCCTCTGAAACCGCTGAACCAAATTTGTGTCTGGTGGTCCCGGCCTCTGACCAAGATGGCTGCACAGCTGTACTTAGTTTAACATAGGACCCTATGGGAAATTCACATAAAAACCATCTTGTCTGGAACCAGTAGCTCAATTAAAACCAAACTTTGATGGAATAGTCATTGGATGGTCCTCTTCCAAAATGGTGTCCGGCAGTTGCGCTCTCCCGCCAAGATGACCGCCACAGTGCAGTTGCGTTGTTATTGAAAGCAGCTTTGATCCAGGTGAGCGATTACTGGCTCCTGGGAGCCTCTGGTCTTTTTCACAATACCTTGGCTTATGTGTTTTTTTTTTACTTTATTACCAGTAATTAAACTCATCAAAGACCATTGGCACGGATTAAGACATATAAGTGTCATAATTAATGAAACCAAGGACGTATATAGAATGCGTCCTTGATGAAACATATAAATTTAATTTGCAATCATCAATCTTTAATAAAATTTATAATGTTAATAGATCAATACAAATATAATTAAGCAAAAACAATATATATTGTTACTTTCACGACTTATGTGCGATTCGCGGGAAGACATTTATTAACATTTGAATCACAAAAGTTAAATTATTTTGGGAAAAAAGGGGGGCCGGCGTTTTGACATTACAATGTAATTCGTATTTGAGCCATGTCCGGTCCTTTTTCAAGATTTCTAGTAATTTTCTATCCCTTATCTCCTCGTACCCCCTTTTAAAAATGTTTTTCAGCACACTTTCATTTCTGTGAACAACCGCGGTAGGGCCCCGTCAAAATATGTAAATAAATTAGCCATAGGTTTTTATTTTTTTATACCGGAAGTTAAACAATATGGACGGAGTTAAGCAACAAGACAGTACGCCCCAGAATGATTCGACCCTGGGTTTTAAATGGATAAAAAAAATCGCACAAAATATTGTGTAGTCATATATTCATAATACATAATGATCATAGTTATAATACTGGAGATTACACTAAATTGTGTTTGAACATAATTTGTAATCGGTCATTTTTTTTATTTTGAAATGATGTCAGCTTTGTTCCGGTCCGAGTTTTACACAAGGGTGAAAAGATATTGGGGCGAAAACATATCTATTTACCGCATGCGCAAACTGCTATTTACGATTCTAAGGTAAAGTTATTTTTAAAACAGGGAATATCCCATCAACTTGGTCGTGACGCAGTTCGATTTGAATGCGAGAATTCAGCAATTGACGTGATCATTAATTTTTTATGAAAAATATTCCACAAGCCTATCGACCATCGTACTTGTGGTTTTGACCACCGCTAATTTTGGGGGGTTCAGTAATTTCTGCCGGTACTATACACGATCTCAGGCGGGTAAAAGTACCGGGTACCGGCCCACTTTGAATCCCCTGGCATTGAATTATAAAAAAAGATCAAAATGAAATGCTTTACACAGACAAAACTGCTACACATGAAGTTTATGCATTTACTTTTTTTGTAATCGTACACTGTTATGGCATGGAAAATTGTTGCAATTTAAATCCTATTATTGTCACATGAAATCATGCTCATTTCAAACTATGATCCAAACATTTTGGCATGGCAAGTGTTAGTTTATTATTAATGTAATGCAGGTAATCATGTGCAGCATTTATACCTGTGATGAACATTTCAACATTCTCTGTCATCTTTACTTCAGATGATGCAATGTTTAATATAATATATGAAGTTATGATTATAATCACCAAGGACAAAATTAAAAGGTCGTTGTAATCACACATTTTATGTAGAGATTTGGAAGTTTTTGTACCTTATAGAATACTCCTTGAACGTTTTTGACTGTATGGATATTGTGTTGAATCAATTCATTTGTTTAATTCTCACAGCATTTCAGCTAGACTTTGAAATCATCAGGACAATTGCCAGTTTTATCAAAATTTCTTCAGGACATTCTTTAATAATTAAACTAATTTTTATAAAGTTCTTCAGGACAATTTGAGAAATAGGTGGGCAAATGTCTTGAGATCAGTGTATAGCTGAATCACTGATTTATGCCAATTGTAAGGTGTTTTACACTATTAATTGATCTTACAAATATCTTGATGGGAGCCTTGTGGTGTCAGTCACATTGTAATAGCTTTTGATTAATCTGCATCTTAGTGTAAAAGTACAGATGTAGTTGTTGTTGGCTAGAGGATAAAAATATTCCTCGTCTGCAAGGTAATGTGATGTCAGTTTTGATTTTCGATATTTCTTTTTAATTGCTGCTCTTTAACAAAAGAACAAATGATGAAACTAAAGTTATCGATTCAGAGACTATAATTCTACAATACAATAAAACTGAAGAAATTTAGATTATTGAAAAAATATGACAATATTTTTTAAATTATTTACAGATGATTGAACAAGATCATTTAAAATTCAAAGCTGCTGATGCTGACAAGGATGGATCTCTCAATGCAAAGGAATATTGTGCCTTTGAATTCCCATATGACTTTGAATATATGCACGAAGTGGAATTAAACAGAGCTATGCATGATTATGATAAAAATGGAGATGGTTTGATATCATTACAAGAATTCCTTGGAGAAGGTAAGAAATAATTTACAGGAAACTACTGAATGTGATTCCCCAACTCTGAGAAAGATGGAATGTATTAAAATGTAATAAGCAAAGTAATAACCATAGAATTGTGGTGCATCTCTTCTAGCAGAAATACAAGCTATTTGTTAAAGAAGATTTCTGACTACCTATGAGGTAGTATGAACATATCTTTATCAGTTGTGTACAATAATGATTTTTTAGTTGGTTTGGTTCTGGTTTTATGGTGTTTAACGCCATTTTCAACAATATTTCAGTTATATTGTGTGTCAGTTTTATTGATGGGGGAAACCAGAGGACCTGGAGAAAACCACTGATCTGTCACAAGTCACTCACTCACTGACAAACTTTATCACATAATGTTGTACACCTTGCCCTGATTGAGATTCGAACTCACATCAGTGGTGATAGGCACTGATTGCATAGGTAGTTTAAATCCAACTACCATACGATCACGACCACGACGTCCCCATGATTTTTGGAGTTTGAATTTATTTTCATAAGCCAATTTTATTTCTGTTTCATTGATTAACTTCTCTGATTTCATACATTTTGTTGATTTTGTTTTATGAAGTGATTTTGCTAGTTATATAGTTAGATTTAGCTTAATGCACTATTTTTGTTTCATTTCTTTTAACCAGTTAATTTAGTATTTATATTGAGTTCAAGCTGTATTTGGTGCTGATACTTATTCTTTTTTTGTGCAGGATATTTATACTATTTGATAACTGGGGCTTCAAGTAGAATTTGGTGTAATGAGCCATCCTTTTGATTTTGTAGAATATATATACATTGTACTCTTAATCACCAGTGACTTTGTTTCTGGTTACTGGTATATAGTCTTTTACCTATTCATGCTTTGTTTTATAGAAGGTGGTGGAGATGCTGAATGGGAGCAAACAGAAAAAGAAAGGTTTAATGAATATGACAAAAATCATGATGGTAAACTTGATAGAACAGATATAAAACCATGGATTCTACCAGACAATGTAGAGTTAGCTAAAGAGGAGGCAGACCATTTGATAAGTCGAGCTGATGACAACAAGGATGGACAACTATCAGAACAGGAAATCGTAGATCATCATGACGACTTTGTTGGGAGTCAGGCAACAAATTATGGAGCTTTCCTTCCAAAAGAGGAGTTATAACAGGAGTACTTGTAGGGCAACATTTAAACTTTAAAATATGTTCATTTTTTATGAATTATGAAAGGAATGGGTTCATAAAATTTGTTATTTAGATATTTCAATTTTCTGCTAAATGTCATTTTTATGTTTAAAAAAAAAAAGTGTTATATTGATAGACTCTGACAGTTGCATATATGTTTTTCTTTAATTTGTTTACTAGTAAACAGATGTCAAATTTAAAACTTAAATAAAATATTTTTCTGACAAAAGCTATAAGAAAACACACTGATACCAAAGAAACAATAAAATGTCTCACAAACAATGAAAATTGGACTGCATAATGTTTTATCAAAGTAAACCGTTTATTAGTCTATAGATTAATGATATACCAAAATAGTATTGTTCAAATTCATTGTTCCCCCTAGATGTCTCAAAATATCAATTTGGTAGATTGTTTTTTTTTTGGTTTCTTTAACACACTTCAATAGGGAGGGGGAAAAAAATCAATATATGCAAATACATTTATAAATGATACTGCCTATAGGGAATTCATGTAGATAGATTATAATTTTTTTAATTAAAATTTTTAAAGAATGTTACTTCCAATGTACATGTACATTTCTTTGTGCATGTCTTAAATGCATGATTCATGAATTTTTCCTACATTGTATAATAGTCTGTTGTTTATATTCCAAAGTCTTCTTTTTGTTATTTATTTGTTCTATTAATGTTATCATGTTCTAATTGCAAAGTTTTTGTATTTTTTTTTCTTGTCAAAGTTTGTTAATTTGGTTTCTTGTTGAAGTTATTTTACATTCAATTATTTAGAGAACAAGGAGTTTTATTAAATAGTAATTTGCCTTTTTCATTTATAGTAGGCTGAATAGAAAGTAATCAATCTTATTCAACATTCCATTACATAATGACCATTTATAGACTGCTGTCTGCAAACTATGGAAAAAAAGTACAAAGTTCCAATAGAATATTTTTACACATACATTTATCGAGCAAGCATTTTAATAATCACGTGCAATATTTAGAAATACTCAATTTTAAAGCTGATGATAGGCCTTGATCAATGTACATTTTGTATAAAGTTGGTGCTATAGAAATTTGAACAAATTTAAGGGATATTAAAGCTCATTTAAACACAAAAAGATGATTATTTTTAGTAATTTATATATTTATAAAAAGTTCTAAAAATATATGTCGCAAACTCAAAGCTCTTCTATTCATGATTGGTATGATTGAAATTCTTAAAATAATGACGAAATGGAAAGAATTTCCAGGACAAAAAAAAATTCATGACGACAACCATCTTATTCATGATGATTTCTGATGTGACCTCACTCAGTAGATGATCAGAAACACTCGTGCACACAATGTGTGTTGATGATCACTTTTGTTTGTTGAATTGTTATTCTACTTTTACTTCTATCACATTGCATCTTAAATAAGACGTCTTTTTTTCAATGTACCGGTACAAACGTTATTAACAAAAAACTGTTTTTTTTAAAGAACTAATAAATTAATATACCACATACTAGTCAGCATTCATGACAACAACCGATTTTTAAAGAACTAATAAATTAATATACCACAAACTAGTCAGTGTCCATGACAACAGATACAATTATGTCTCCAGCACCTGCCCACGATGAATAATTTGTTAACTTGTTAGTTTAATAGTTTGGTATGCTCTGTCTTATCAAATGAATTGTGTAACTTTAAGGAAGGTTTATGAAAGTAAACCAACATGTTATAACATAGCTTATCAATTATTAAATGAACATAAAAATTACAAAAATAAACTTTAATATCCTTTTAACAAAAGTTTAACTCATGCATTTAGTAATTAGTTTTGTAATTAAGATGTATAACATTGTTAAATACACGTATGTATGTGAAAAGTGCATGAAAACAGTATACAAATACCTTGTACTAGATAAAAAATGAGGACCAACAATAATGTGATCTTGTAATATTAGCCTATACTATAGTAATATAATTTTGTTATTACAATGTATTTGAACAAAATAAAATAGTTTTATTTTAGATCTAGTTATGTTGTTTTTTTTAAATAAAAACGTAGATTATCAAATTTAGTGCACACAACACGTTTCTGGAATAACCTTCATCAGGTAGGCTCAAAATCGAAAGATTGAAAAGCCAAATAATTTTATAAGTGTTTGGGAGCAATAAACCAAAGAACCTTAGTTTTGATAATAATTACATTATTTAGGAATTATTAATTTCAATAAAAAGATATCTTATAAACCATGTTAGTGCTGAAACACTGACTAATGGGTGGATGATACTATCAGTGAATATTTGTCCACCAGCAGTAATGACCCAGTGATAGTAATAAAATCGTAGATATCAAATTTAGTGCACATAACACATTTCTGGAATGACCTTCATCAGGTCACGTCACACCAGGTATTGTCATCATTTTGCTTCGGTCTGTTGTACTTGAACAAACTTCAACATTCTCATCTGAAACCATTG
Source organism: Bathymodiolus brooksi (assembly GCA_963680875.1). Taxonomy (NCBI): domain Eukaryota; kingdom Metazoa; phylum Mollusca; class Bivalvia; order Mytilida; family Modiolidae; genus Bathymodiolus; species Bathymodiolus brooksi. The sequence continues at coordinate 123,581,123 of OY804575.1, forward strand.
TGCCAAATGGAACTAAACTTGGCAGAAATAGTCCTTTGGAAAGGAGATTCAAATTTGTACAAATGAGGATCTTCCTCCTTGCGGAAATATGATGAACAAATTATCATCATGAATCTGAAGTGTAAATCTTGGAGGAGGGTAGACCTGTAAGACACAATGGCTACACAAGAACCATCCTCCCAAAAATTGAAAAAAAATTGACTTTGTAGTTTCAGAGATTTTCAGCTGTATTTGCACATTTTTCAGTAATCAGTCAAACACATGATGTATCATTATATATAACCTATAAGTCATACTACTTGTTACAATGTAACAATTGCTAAAATTTCAATTCATTTGGTGGAAAAATTTAACATGTTAAGTGATGGCAATATCTCACATGGCCTTTGCCTTTGGCCAAGTGAGCTAAAAATAAATTGGGATGATTAATGTTACTGCTTAGCTTCAGTAATATTAGTAAAAGCTGCTGTAACACATGCAATCAACCGACTTAAAACTTACAGGTACAGATGATATATGTGGAGGTCAGAATCTAGTCCAACATAATCACTGATGTGTACATGCACATTTTGAGCCGACTTGTTACATATTTGAACAACTGTACTGTTCAGAATTGCCAAAATATTATTCGTTTGAGTGTTTAACACTCATTTCAATAATATGTCATAGCTGGCAGTTTAATTGACTAAGGAAAACTGAGTATCACAAGAAAAATCATAGACCTGCAAGGAGTTGCTGACAAACTTTATCCCATTAGGATGTAGCTCTATCATATACAATTCATTAAGCACATTTCTCCATGGGTTGAAATCAAACTCATAACTTAAGTGAGGATATGCACTAATAAAAACTGCATATCTAGATGTTACTACAAATACCATAATCGTGAATTCACACATCTCCAGACTTTACCCATGAAGAATCACTGATGTCAGAAAGCCAAATAAGCTCTTGATTTATCTAAAATTTGACACAATCCTAGATAATCTTCAACTACCTGTAGTTGAAAAGGGTCAGAGATTGGTAGAAGTAGAATATTAAAGTTTAAATGTGTGCCTCTCTCAATCGTTGACAAATTAAATTTGAGGAATGAATGGGTTATGGTGTTTTAACACCACTTTCAACAATATTTCAGTTATATCGTGGCAGAGGAAACCAGAGTCCCCAGAGAAAACCACTGACCTGCCATATAATGTCACTGAAAACTTTATTACATAATGTAATATCGAGTAAACCTTGGCAAATATTAAAGTATAAGTTGTGCATCTCAACCTTTGAGCTGATGGCAAGGTGTACTCGATACAACACATATGTACACAAGTAAAACTGACTAACACGACATAACTGAAATATTGTTGAAAGTGGCATTAAACACCATAGCCCTAACCCTTGTCTCAACCTCTGACAAGTTCAATTTGAGGAATGAATGGTTGTTGAATGTTCACTACATTGTATGATAGAAAGAAAATAATAAATATCAAAAGAATTATATTGCAAAAAACATTTTTATATACATATGTACATCACATGAAAAGACAAATATATTTTAATCTGACAAAATTTTATCCAGAATTTATTGTATCTTGCTCTAAAAAATTCAGACATTCCCTCATATGAAACATTTTTCATATCAGCAGATTAAGGGACATTGTAAATATATAATAAAATATGTTATTCTAATGTTTGTCTGTGAATTGTGGTAAACTTTGACTTCTTGATTGGAACTGGCATACTTCTATCATCAGCCTTTACATGACTGTAAAACTTTCTACAAAGAACTGGCATACTTCTATCATCAGCCTTTACATGACTGTAAAACTTTCTACAAAGATAAATATGAAAAACATTAGTTTCAAACCAGGGGTTTTTACTCAGTCGTCTTAACTCACCACAGAAAGAGCTTCTATCTCAAATTAATATATACAACATATTTGTGGATAAAGTATTTCATTTTCAATTACAGGTACAGAAATAGATACTTGTAACTTGTCCACTTGTGTTTCAAAATCACTATTTTTTACAAACTAGATGTGTCGGAACGACACGAATGTCCCCGCTGTTAATATTAAGGAGGCTCGTAAATGTTTCATCCTTTTTTAAATTTCCTCAGTAATAGGCTAAGAATAACAAACTATTGTTTAAGATCTGTATCCTCAAGCCTCCTTAAATTCACAAGATTTATTCAAGGAAACAATATTGCCTTTATAACAAATCTTGATATGATCAGGAATGTACAACACTTGCATATGAATAAGAAGTCCTATACCTATAAAACTTGATCTGTAACTCAACATTGTAATTCCAAATACCAAAAATCAAGTCAATATCTCAAAGCATAGTAAAATAAAGTGGTGACAACTAAATATTTGGCCAAATTTCAAAGCCCATCAACTGTAAGTTGGCCAAAAATCATTCAACCAGAATGAATTTCAAAGTTGATCTATAACTTATCATTATACACTCTCAAACCAAAAATCAAGTCAATATCTCAAAACATAGTGAACAAAAAGTGGTGACAACTAAATATTATGTCAAATTTCAAAACCGAACAGCTGGCCAAAAATCATTCAACCGGAACGAATTTCATAGTTGATCTGTAACTTATGACTATACTCTCTTACCAAAAATCAAGTATATCATATCTCAAATCATAGTGAAATAAAGTGGTGACAACTAAATATTTGGCCAAATTTCAAAGTCCAAGGGGCATAACTTGGCCAAAAATCATTGGATGGAACAAAATGTAAACTTGATTTGTCACTCATCATTATACACTCATACCAAAAATCAAGTCAATATCTACAAGCATAGCGAAAAAAAGTGGTGACAACTAAATATTTGGCTAAATTTCAAAGTCTGAGGGTCATAACTCGGCCAAAAATCATTGGACCGGAACGAAATGTAAACTTGATCTGTCACTCATATACCAAAAATCAAGTCAATATCTCCAAGCATAGCGGAAAAAAGTGGTGACAACTAAATATTTGGCCAAATTTCAAATGTCAAGGGCCATAACTCAGCCAAAAATCATTGGACCAGAACGAAATGTAAACTTGATCTGTAACTTATCATTATACACCCACATACCAAATATCAAGTCAATATCTCAAAGCAGTTATATTTCGGAATTACGGATATGGGTAACACTATATGTCCCAGCCACTTACATGTAGTGGCGGGGACATAAAAATAAAGGATGCACTATTGGAACTAACGACTTTTTGGTAGGGACTCGTCAAAATTTTATCCTACAAATATCTCTACAGGTTTATGGAATGTATTATTGAATACAGTAATGTCTCTGGTAGTGATCGTCAGTGATTGATTGTTATTTAATGCCATCTGAGCAAAGTACCTTCTGATGAGATATGATGATCATGATGTCTGTTTTCAACAAGACCAACATGTTCAGTTGAATTTTTGATAGTTCTAACTCACTGCAACAACTGTCCACATTTAGACATATCATTCCACTTGGACACATTATCCCAACACTGCAAGCCAAGTCAACCAGTCTTTGTTCGTACACCATAATGCTGCTTGCTTAATTAGCGGAGAAGCAGAAAATACAAATTTCATATAGTCTGACCCTATCAGCACTGGCGGTAAACCGATCGTGGCAACTGCAATTACGACGATCACAACATGGCGGAGGTAGAAATAGGTAAGATCGTTTTCTGCTAATTTCTCCATTCTAATGTGTTGTTGTCAAGAATTACTCAGCCACAAGGTTGATCTGTACGATTTTGTTGTATGTGTGTGTTCTTGATACCATATATGGTCTCGTTACCAAGAAAATAGCCGTCTGAAATTTAAGGAAGATAATCGTAACTCCAACAGAAGATAATCTATTTTTATATATTATAATTTATGGAGTTACGCCAGTGATCAGGGATCAAACACACCATCAACCAAACTTGATGTGATAATTCTAACCATTACAGCATAAAGACAGTGTCAATATGGTGGCTAATTTTGTGTGTAATGATTCTGATTAAAACAAAACGAATGAGGCAATAATATATACATTGTATCTCTGAACAAATTTATTTCTGTAATTAAACATCCATGTGAGGTATTGTCTTCACTTTTCACCTGTTGTGGGGAAAAGCATGGTGTGATATCGATGTAGACAAAATTGTGCAAATATAAAATCGAAAATAAGTTTTCTAAGACATACCCCACAGATTAAAAATAAAAATCTGAACAGTCCTGAATTTCTCCAGTTAATACCAGGATTCAAGTTTGAGCTTTGACAAAGATTGAAGATTTTTTTTTGTTCTATGCAAAATTCAGAAATTAGACAGAATCCTTTTCTCGTTACTATATCTTCAGTTGTCATCAATCAGTATAACTGGTGCAGCAAAATTATCAGAATTATATATAATTTGGAATTGTAGGGTTGGGGTTATGGTGTTTAATGTCACTTTCAACAATATTTGAGTTATATTGTGGTGGTCAGTTTTATTGGTGGAGGAAAGCGGAGTACCCGGAGAAAACCACAGACTTGCCACAAGTCACTGACAAACTTTATCACATAATGTTGTATCGAGTACACCTCGCCTGAGTGGGGTTCAAACTCACAAAGTTAGTAGTGATAGGCACTGATTGCATAGGTAGTTGTAAATCCAACTATTGTACGATCACGACCACAATGACCCCATTTGAATTGAAACTGGTTAATTATCAGTAAGATATTATTTTACATAAAAGAACATTTAGGTACATGTGAAACTGCTTTTACATGACGACCATTGACAAAATTTCGTTTTTCTTCCTTTGCTTTTTCTTCTGCTGCGACAGCTAATTTCTGCATTGCCAACAAATACTGTAACCACACCTGTCAAATAAAATTGATTAAGTGAGAAAGCTACAAGTATGTAAAACTATATATCAATGCATGTTTTGTGAGATTATATACAAAATGTATACAGTACTAGTTCGAGACATAGCGTTTTAAATCAGTGATAAACGTATCACTCATCTTGGTGATAATATATAGATAATTTTTTGTACTACATTGTATTTGATATAGAGTGAGTGAGTGATCGTCGGTTAATGCCAAATCAGCTATATCGTGGCCAGAACAAGTTAATTTTCTATTAAATGATGATGAGGTTCGCTTTGTACTAGATCAACATGCTTAGTTGGATTTTTATAGTGCTAACACACTGAAACAACAATCTGCAGATAGACATGTCGCTCCACTTGGACACATTATCCTGATTCTGAGCCAACCAGTCTTTGCTTTTTTCCTTAATGCTGACTGCTTAGCGGAGAAGCAACAAATACCAATTTTATAGTCTTTCATTTGACCCAATCAAGACTCGAACCAACGATCTACTGCACTCAAGGTGATCACGCTAACCATTATACCACCGATGCGGTTGTGTATTTAATATATCTCTTATATCTCACTGTACTGGATAACTTCAAATCAGTATGTAATGTTTGTGTATGAATAGCTTTTTCCACCTCAATTTATCAATGGTCATGAGAATCTTCCAACGATTAAAACTCTTTTGTGTGTAGTATATTGAAGATTGAAATGTCAAAAAAATTATCAAATGCTCATTTTATGTAGGCTGCCAATATGTTAGACAATTCGAACTAAATTTGGTCTTTTATCGATCTTAAACTATTTAAACGGGAAGAGATCATCATTATTTTTGCAGATTTGAAATAGAAAATGACTAATGTATCATGTCGTGACATCTGCTCGGTCATGCAATAAAGTCTGTCACTCGACACTTGTTTTGATTTACAATTATGGCGCAGCACGAGACCAATGACGTCATTCTGTATATTCATAAATTCCATGCAAGTAAAAAAGATCCTTTTTACTAATTTGTCTTTTTTTCCTGATCATTATGCTTGTTAAATATGTTTCCATCGATGGTATTCCCCAAGCATTTTTATTTTTCTGGTTTGTTGACATAATCGTCATCACAGTTCATGACCGTTTCTGGAATGTAGGTCAAGCAAATTGTATTTTAAAATACTTTGAAAATATGATGATTGATCATTCAGATTCCACCAATTTCTAGAAAATGGCAGATTTTACTGGGAAAATACATACAAGTGCTCTCCATTAGTCACAAAATTTTGAATTTCCACTGCTGCTTTAATAACAAATATACCCCTTACTTCTTGGGGTAATGAAATGAAATTCAGACTGAGAGAAGATAGAAAAAGAATTAATTTAACAGCAATAATCAAAATTTACAGCACAAATTGAACAGAGAATTAAATTAAACCAGACAGAAAAATGAGATTATCTGGGTAAAAAAAACCTGTCATTATTACAAATTTATAGCATCAACAAAACTGTATTGTGTCCACTCTGTGATAATAAATGTGATTAAAATAAATTGAAATCTGTCATTAATTGTTTTACAAAAATATGGCAGGATGTAGTCAGTCTAATACTAATAGATTGTATTGACAAAAGCAAAAACACCAAATTCACTGGATTAAATACTTTATTATATGGGTAAGCAAGTTTAATATTTGCATCAAATTCTCTTTTCCGGGGTGACGTCACTTCCTCTAACAACAACGAGTCGGTCATCTTTAGGCGGTGAAAATCAAATGTAAAATGGCGAATGTTTCACCGCCTCAATGACAAGGGAGATAATTCGTTGACCGAAATACCTGGATGCCCGGAAAAGAGAATAATTAATTTTTAATACTTCAATTTCAAACTATTTAAAAAAAACATCTTTTGAAATTTTTCAGACAAACCAATTACACTGAAAAAGCTAAAATACTGTACTTTCTTAATCTGGTTTACTTTTTAAGTTTGGTTCACCTATGACAAAATCATGTGCTTTATTGTCCTTTGACCGGCCTTATGCATTTGGAAAAAGCGTAGTAAACAAATATGGGTCAGTGTGTCATTATTATTGATCTTTTTTCCATGAAACTTTACACATGTGAGCAAGAATAGATGAGGGACATAATTAAAAAGAAAAAATGTTTACTTTTCAAACAAGAAAAAAATAATCAAACATTATCCAATGACTGACCGACTTATTGTCATACGAGGATATATCAAACTCAAAGCTTACCCGAAGTCTAACCTCAACGAGATTAAGCCACAAGGTCTTGTGAAATGATAATAAAAAAAATACATGTATATGCACTATTATGTCTTTCATATTGATTTTTGTAATTCGTCAGTTCAACAAGCCCCTGTACTGTGTCTGTAGGCTGTACCTGCACAGCCTGTAATCAAAATACATACCAATGACAGAACTTTTTTCTGTTTTATCTTTGCTCTGTTTAACTGTTTATGAATAGCTGAATTTAACTTTGCTTTGGGAAAATTTGGTATTTTTCCAGTCATCCTTAAGGTTTTTATGACTTTTTGTGGTCAGAATGGCCACATTTGTGACACTGACAGCCTGTCTAAATTTTAAATAAAAACCGGAAGTATAGATGTCCCGCGATTAATGTGTGTAAAAAGAAAAACAATGTCGGATATTGTTGCGTAACATTTACTGTTCGGGTTTCTTGGGATTGTTTGTTAATTAACATCGTACAATCGCTATCGGATGTTTCATCCCATAACCTAACCCGAATAATCCAGTCGTTATATTACGCTTTGCCTCATCCAGCGATAGTACCGATAGAGGGCGCAGTATTATTCGAGTTACCCATAACCAAAGCGGACCATAACCAAAATGGACCATTACCAAAACGGACCATAATAAAAATGACTATTGAAATAAAAAATGTAAATTTCTTGAATAAATATGATATTTTATAGAATAATTCCACCTGATATAAAAATGCTGGATTTTCATTGGATAAAAGCTATGCTATTTTTCCGCAAATATTATGATTTTCTCCAATTTTTCCTTCACCATGGTATTCTTTTCCCCGCCATTTTAAGTGCCGTGGTATTTTTCAGAAATACAACGGCAGGTGGGAAAATACCATGTCTAAAAATAGATCGTGATTAAAAATAGTAGTATTTTACATTCCGATGCTCTCGGGATTAATCTTCAGGTAATTATAACCACATATTCGGTGGAATTATAGAAATATTATTTCTATGATTTTACATTTGCAAAAAAAAACCCAAAAAAAACCAAACCATTGCAAGCACATTTTTAGTCAAATTATACAATTAATAGTTACACACTTAATTACAATTATGATTAATTTGATTTTTATTTGATTAAAAGTTAATTAATTTTAAAGAATTTGGTTTAATGTAATTAACTTTAATTTACAAAGATTATTAAACCCTCAATGCTTTAATCTTAGTTTCCCACCAAAGAATATGGGCTTGGGTTAATAAAAAGATAAAAAAGAGCATGTAAGTAATTAAGATATAATTAACCGACTGCAGTACATGGAATTTTGATAAATTCCATTACAAAAACGAGTAAATTTCTTTGATCATTGGTACAATAAAAGAACATGGAGTTTGTTTTCATTCATTATCATTCTCTCTATGGGGACAGACCACTGTGCAGATTGCTCCAGAAAAGTAAATTCAAGACAACACATACTTCAGTGATTATTATACAATCACCTGATAATCAAATCATTTAATCTAATTAAAAGTGATTTGGGTGTCATAAACCAATTAAAACACCAATAATTACTTGGCTTCATTACCTGTACTAATTTGATTTATTCATAAATCTAAAAAGTAATTATCACAATAAAGACAAATTTAGAAAAAAAACAATGAACGCACAATTAAAAAAAAACTAAATAAAGATTCTTGCAATACATATTTTTTACTGGTAGTCCGCTTTGATTATGGTCCGATTTAGTGTAGTCCGTTTTGGTAATGGTCCGTTTTGGTTATGGTCCGTTTTGGTTAAGGGATGAAACGTCATGTAGTCCACAGGCACTTGTTTCATTCAAAAAATATATGCCCCTTCCTCTTCCTTACTTCAAGGTAAACATCTGCCCTTTACTCCTTCCTCACTTCGCCTCAATATTTTTCGCTTATTTGTGATCCTTTCGCTGACCCAATTATATCGTTAAACTCCCGAGATATTTCTCTTTTCGACTGCCACATTTAAAAATATAAATACCCCACCCCCCCCCAGACGAATTGGACAAGAATATTCGGCGAAAGTCGCATTTTCTATTTTTCAGCCACTGAAATTTTTAATAGGCCACGTTCGCTGACTATTCTTGTCCAATTTGTCTGAGGGGGGCCCGGTATCACAGGCACTTGTTTCTATCAATGGGGGGACCTAAGAGGGAGGAAGGGCCCCCCATTGATAGAAACAAGTGCCTGTGCCCGGTATGTATATTTAAATGTGGCAGTCGAAAAGAGAAATATCTCGGGAGTGTAACGATATAATTGGGTCAGCGAAAGGATCACAAATAAGCGAAAAATATTGAGGCGAAGTGGGGAAGGGGAAAAGGGTAGATGTTTACCTTGAAGTAAGGAAGAGGAGGGGGCATATATTTTTTTAATGAAACAAGTGCCTGTGGATGGATAGCTGTATACCGAAAGAAGAAGAAGAAAAATTTAGACAGTAAAAAATAAGTATTATGTGAATCTTTTAGATCTAAACCATAAGATTGGAAAAAAGTTTTCCTTATATCTTTATATTTATGGCATGATATCAAAAAATGTTCTTCTGTCTCTACTTCAGTACAGAATTTGCAGAATCGTTCTGCTCTGAATTTTAGGTTTATTATATCTACCCCGCTCTATATTTAAACAATGAGCACTGATACTTTTGCTTAGATTGGTTTCAAGATAGAATAAACAAGATGAACTGTGAGCTAATGCTCACTTACATTGTATGATACCCCCGCTATTCGGCAAACAGGAAATAGGAATCTGACGGGTCAAAAAACGCTTCCCACGATATGGGGTACCTATATGAAGCTTGTGACCAAATATCAGATTTCTGCCATCAATAGTTGCTGAGAAAAATGCGACGAAAAATGAGCATATATGTTCAATGTGTATAAAAATCAACAAAGTCGGCAAACACGAAGTAGGAATCTGATGGATCCAAAAATGCTTCCCACGATATGGGGTACCTATATGAAGCTTGTGACCAAATATCAGATCTCTGCCATCAATAGTTACTGAGAAAAATGCGACGAAAAATGAGCATATATGTTCAATGTGTATAAAAACCAACTAAGTCGGCAAACAGGAAGCAGGAATCTGACGGATCCAAAATCGCTTCCCATAATATGGCATACCTATATGAAGCTTGTGACCAAATATCAGATTCCTGTCATCAATAGTTGCTTAGAAAAATGCGATGAAATATGTGCATATACAAATGTATGTTAAATGTGTATAAAAATCAACAAAATCGACAAATAGGAAGTAGGAATCTGATGGGTCCAAACACGCTTCCCACAATATGGGGTACCTATATGAAGCTTGTGACAAAATATCAGATATCTGGCATCAATAGTTGCTGAGAAAAATGCGACGAAAAATGAGCATATATGTTCAATGTGTATAAAAACCAACTAAGTTGGCAAACAGGAAGTGGGAATCTGACGGGTCCAAAAACGCTACCCACAATATGGTATACCTATATGAAGCTTGTGACCAAAAATCAGATTTCTGCCATCAACAGTTACTGAGAAAAATGCAACGAAAAATATCTTGGACGGACGGAAGGACGGACAGACGGACAGAGGTAAAACAGTATATCCCCCTCCCCCTTCGGGGAGCGGGGGTATAAAAATGGGTTGTATCAAAATGTGTAAAATACGTCAAAATTAGGGGTCAAAGTGGGTTACACTAAAGTCCTGAAAATTTGCCTGAAATGTCCTGAAAAGTACATAAAGGTCTGTATCTTTTTTATTATCCAATGGATTGAGTTCAAATTTGAAAATTTTAAATACAGTAGCATATATTTAAAGAATATTAAAAAAATTATAATTTTTTTTTTTTTTTTAGGTGGAAATAATTTGACCTGAAAATTTCATGACAATTTTCAGGTCAAATTATTTCCACCTAATATTTTGTTTTTTAATTTTTTTTTAATATTCGTTAAATATATGATAATGTATTTAACATTTTCAAATTTGAACTCAATCCATTGGATAATAAAAAAAGATATAGGCCTTTATGTACTTTTCAGGACATTTCATGACAATTTTCAGGTCAAATTATTTCCACCTAAAAATATTTTTTTTATTTTTTTTTTAAAATATTCGTTAAATATATGCTAATGTATTTAACATTTTCAAATTTGAACTCAATCCATTGGATAATAAAAAAAAGATATAAGCCTTTATGTACTTTTCAGGTCAATTTTCAGGACATTAGTGTAACCTCTGATGCCATCCAATGTTCCACCACCCACCATCCAGGATCACAACGCCATACCAGGTACTGTGGACTTCCTTAGCAATTATCTACTGGAACTCCGCTGTCAGTTATGGGTGACGGAAATTGCCTGTTCAACGCGATATCGATGATTTTATATGGATCCCAAATACATGCCGCACAAATCAGTCAGAACATGTACCCAGATGTGTTTAAATAGGAACATTTACCGTGCAGTGTTAATGTCCCACATACTCCAACTTAAATTCCTGACATGTCCTGCATTTAGACAAGACCTGCAAGCAGCTTCAGGGTTCACAGACCACTGTGTTCCAGATCTATTTTGGGGAACAGGCCCACCTGGTACCTTTGGCAGCAATGTATTTGGGTTACTCCTTACTACTTTAAGGCAATCGGTATGCAAACTCTAAAATTTTTCTCTTCCTTTTTATGATATTGTAAGAAAATGAACGCTAATAAAAGATGTAATAATATTTGTTAAACTTCAATACAACATAATGCAGATCTTTTGTTTTATATTTTAGGTTCATCATGTTTAACTCTCTAGTCAATGGATACAGCTTTGTTTACCACCTGGAGCAGACTGACTTCAAAACACACAACATGGAGGGATCCTGAAAACAGCGAAGGTAAAGTGTCTGTTCAATTTTTTGGTTTAAGGGGTGCCACTATTTCAAAGTTGGCTCAAGATATGTCAAATTACCACCTGAACTACTTCTACCACCCAAGGGTTGTGATGTTGGTTGCTGGTGGTAATGACACAAGTTGTGCCAACTTTGATATTAATCTCTACGAGGCCGCCATCAATACAATTTATGATCAATGTCTTTCTTTTGACAGTGATCTTGTAGTGATGTGGGTCTGGAAGAGACTTAAGCCAAGGTCCTGCAATGTGGATGTATACAACTCTAGAAGGGTGGAGGTACATCGCTTGTATGAGCAGAAAGCTCGCAAGCTCACAAGAATGTACTTCTACCCTGCTAGAGGGACAGCATCCAACTTGAAGAATCTAGGTAAGGATGATGTCCACCCCAGCGATGATGGTTACCAAATTTTTTCCAATACCATCTTGCGTGCTCTTGGATGGTACATGTGGAAAAGCGGAAATCTGAATTAAAATTCTAAACACACTTATATGATACATTGATATTACAGCCAATATAACAGAAGATCTAAATTGTCTTTACCTTTTACATTATCATAGCAGTAGTTTTTTCCACAGTGTACCATCTTTCAACCATTGAAATAACTTCCTTAACCATATTTTTCATGTTAGTTAACATAATATTGGAACAACATTTTTGATTCTTTTTTTAGATAAAGATAATGTATATAAATAAGAAATACATAAATATGTTTCTTTTCATATATTACTAATTATATTATTTCTTTTTCAGGGTGGGGTACACTGCTAGCTAGGTCCACGTCCTGTACCCTGGGATGACCTCTGGTCATGCAGAATGCTAGCATAACTAGTGAACAAAAGACAGACTTTTCATTTGGTAGGTAAATGATCAATGACACAATGTTCTCTCATTCTAGTGTTTGTAAATCTGAATACCGTGGTAAAACTGACTAGAATCCTTGCATATATTTCATTGTTAATTGTAATGGTAATTTTTTCTAATAGATTGTTTTTCAATATTTCAATCAATATTCCTGATAAATCAAAATCACATTTGTAACAAATCCAGCTATTTTTGAAGATTGTACTAAATATCTTTTTTGTGGCCAGGTTTTACTCTTATTTCAGTTTTTTTAAAACAAAATAAGATAAATAAATAAAATAACTAAAAGAGTGTTGGAAGAAATATATTTGTTGTATGTAAGTAACACATACCATATGAATTTTGAGTGTGTTTGGGTACATTTGTATTTGTTGGAAGTGGCCATGTTGGTGTATCGATGTTTATAATAGTTATAAAATTGATCATTTTGATTACTCTTGTGACAAATTTATGAAATTTGAATTTTTTTATGAAAAATAATTCATATAGAACCTTTAACTAATACAATAAATACGATTTTTTGGTGTATTTGGGTATATTTGGGTATGTTTGGGTGTATTTGGGTAAAAAGTCACACCCTTTATTACAGAAATGAAAACAAACATAATTCGTGAAACAAGATACAACACAATTACAGCACTGTTAACCGTTTTATTTAACAAACTTGAAGTCTCTTTGTCTATACAAAATATACAGAATATATGTAAAATTACAATGTAATAAAAATATATTAGATTCCTACAAAATATTGAACAGTGAAGTAGTCTCCTTGTAACAATTCTCATTTCTTCAGACACCACGGGTACCCCTTAAATAATGTCATTTGCACCATAATGGCAATAAATTGCTGCAAAATTATGCCCAATACCAAAGACAATCTCATGAACGAAAAAAAAATCATTTTCAACATGCAATTGGTAATTAATTGCAAGTAATTTATCCCTTGACCAGAGACCCTGTCTCTTGCAATAAATGTATTGCAAAAAAATGGTGACCTTATAAGAAAGAAACAAGTGTCATGCCTATATTTCATACTCGAAAATCACTGATTGCTTATGCACAATATGGATTCTGTGGCATCAAAAGTCTTTGATTCTTCAACATTATTTTTTTTTCTTTTGACACCCGTAGTCTTTCAATCGTAACTACTCGGCCATTCTCGGTACCCTGCAAATAACCTCGTACGTACATAGTAGAAATTCTTCTTAAATTGTTTGCCGGAAGTTAAGTTAAGTTAAGCCGCACAAAAATATAGTCCACGAAAATCCAATATGGAAGACATACTAAGTAAAATCTAATCATGCAAAACTAATTAAAACTTTAATTGAAATATAGAAAATTGTTTAAAATATAACTTTATCAAACTTTCATGTAACTGACATGTGAAAAGTAGAGCGATTTATACGCCTAATGCATACGAGGTTATTTGCAGGGTAACGAGAATGGCCGAGTAGTTACGATTGGTAGTCTTTAGCATATACTAACCTAGCTATTAGCAGTATTCCAACTTAAGTTAAAAACAATTGTACAATAAAACACAATGTGAATAATAATCAAATAAACACTGGAATCAGGGCTCACCAAACCAGACGAAGTGGGGTTTTTTCCATCCTGGTTTTCTTGAAATTGCCTATTCCTGCCATAAGTCTTTGGAAGTTGGAATTTTTATCACCAATAATCATACTTTTCAGCAATATTCATGTATAAGGAGCTCCTATGTTCGTAAAATTTGACATACCGGTATAAAGAATTTGATATTCAATATTTTACTCCAAAATTGTTTATTCCATCTTTATTAAGATCTTTGTGCAGCATGTTTGTTTTGTGAAAGGTAGGGGGTTATGCGGTAGTAGGGAAAGAAATGTTAAAGTTCATGCTAGATTTTCAGAAGTCTCCCAGATTTTGCCCTTATGTCAACAGAGAGAGAAGTCATGCAACCCTTTTTTTTTTTACTAAGTGTAGTGAGCCCTTAATGGAATGATGCAATGGAAAATCAATAACTTCTAAACAGTAAAAAAATTACAAAAATAAGGCATTTTTTGTCAGATTAAAGTGAACAGGGCATGTGTGGAGTACATGTATTGGTATTGTACAGAATTTACTCGAGTTTTTTTTTAGTACACTTGTAACCATTAAATGATTATAATTAACTATATATAACAAGGTATATTTCACAATGAAGAAATTTTAACCTCCAAAGGTAAAACAGGGTCATTAAATGACCCCTAGCTACTATTGTGATGATCACATGGACAGTCCTTTATTAATTTCATGTTTGTTTTTCCTTACAATAATATGTATCTTATTTCAAAAATTTAAAATAAGAAGTTAAGCTTTTGAAACAATGTGTTCACTATCGTTTTAAATATCACAGTCTCATTTTGATTTAGAATATCACTGTGAACACATTTTAATAATAATTTAAAAAAAAACCCAGAAATATCAATTTTTGCATGAAACAATTTTTTAGAAGTTTTTTTAAACTGTTGCACTGGTTTCTGCAGATACAGTGAAACGTGTCTAAACTGAACCCTTAATAAAAACCGAATCCTGTATAAACCGATATTTAAATAAAGTGCCAATGTAGGAAATCCTTGTTCATTTAACCTGAATAAACCAAATTCCTGTCTATTCTGAACATAAAAGTTGTTCCCAAGGACGACCGGTTTAGACAGGTTTCACTGTATCTTTAATTTTACAATAAAATTGGAAGCACTCAATAATCTATACAATGACATATGTTGCATCTGTAGCTACACCGCAATTATTGTCTTTCATTGACATGAGAACATATCCATCATTTCCCCAGTAAGTTGACCAGGAGTTTTTAATCATCCAGTAAGGTTGTCCATTCATTACACCATATCCTACTGCTAGAACTGCATGATCCAAGTTCTCTGGTTTGTTTCCTGACCAAAAAAAAATTAGGAGATTGATTGATTGATTGTTTAACGCCAACTTTAGCAATATTTCAGTTATATCGTGGCATGAACAAATTTTATTATAACTTAGACACCTACAAGATCCTTAGAAATAAAACATAAAACATACTTGTCTATAAAACAATTGGATTTATAAATAGGAAAAAATAAATATATATCTACTGCAAGTAGTCATTTATCATGCACATTTTTCTATGGTATTTAATAAGCACCCTCACTACCGGTTACTGAATATTCAAGTAATGATAAAAAAAATAAAAAATCTTTATTTTCCTATTTTATATGCAGACAACTCAACTTAAATATTTATTGTCTTAATAGTGTGCTTGCCTCGAGTGCAAAATTAAGGAGTACGAGCAAAGACTGGTTGGCTCGGAATCAAAATAATGTGTCTGAGTGGAGTGACATGACTTCATGCAGACTGTTGTTTCAGTGAGCTAACCTTGTTGGTTTAGTACAAAGCGAACATCGTCATCATATCATCGAAATGTGACTTGTTTTTCTACTTGTAGTTATGGATTTAACAAGATATTTCTTTTGTCATAATCAAAATTATTATTTGACAAATACTTTTTATTTTAATGTGTTAAATTTCAACCCAGAGAAGTCATAGGCTATTTCTATTCTTGTATTTAATATGCACCAGGATTTCTTGATAAAGGGTTGCTGCTAACAAGGAAGCTACTGAACCAAGGGTTCCTTTTGGTAAAGTTGAAGTCATCACTTCGAAAATTTTACGGTCGCCTTTTACGGTCGCCACCATACTTGGTTGACCGTTATGGAATATCTGTGTCACAAATGACCACAGATATGTTCCATTTGTCGTAAACACTTCCCGATCCTTTCCTCATTCATGACTTATTACCGGGTTTGTAACTAGATTAACAGGGTGCCACTAGTGGAGCATGAACTGCTTACCCTTCCGGAGTACCTGAGTTCACCCCCGGTTTTTAGTGGGGTTCGTGTTACTCGATCTTTAGTTTTATATGTATGTTTTGTCGATCGTTGTTTGTCCTTTTTCTTTTGGCCATTGTGTTGTCTGTTCTTCTTCGATATACGGTTTCTGATTGCCCCTTTGGTATCTTCAAACTCTTCTTGTCAAATGTTTTCTTTATTCTTGTTTTTAATATGCACCCAGCTCTGTGAGATATTTTTTTTTCCATTTCTGTTTAATATGCACCAATGTATGGGGATATGAACAAGATTATAAAAGTTTATGTGTCGATGAAAATGTCCCTACTTTTTGAACATGGTTTTACGGGCAAAAACATTGCTTGTATCTTATGAATACTAAGCGTATAGCCCTACTGTAAACGGGATGATTCTGGTCAGAAAATATCTGAAACCATTTTTGACCTGTTCTGACTGTGTCCTGCAATTCTCTGCTTTTTTTTTTTTAAAGAAAAGTAGCTGAAATCAGTTAAATGACTAAAACAAAAAATCGTCCCTGCTGTGAAATGTATTATTGAATTGAGCTTACCACAAGCTGGATCATAGTAAACACCATTGGCATAGAATGAGAGAGATTTATGAGATGCATCAATAGCCACTGAAACAGGTCCCATGTGAGCAATGGCAAACTTAAGAGCCTGTTGATCATATGCAGTAATATTAACGTAATTTTGCAGTTGCACAACTGGCTTAACTTTATCTCTCCTACACTGTCCATCCTGAAAAAAAAATGTATTAGTATAAATATTTTATCAAACCTATAGTAAAACTATTGAGAATACAAACTGTGAATTCATTATTATTCGTGTTATTTCAATTTTCTTTGTTGGTAGGTTGGTTTTATGGTGTTTAACGCCACTTTCAACAATATTTCAGTTATATCGTGGCAGTCAGTTTTATTGGTGGTGGAAACCGGAGGACTCAAGAGAAATCCACCGACCTGCCGCAAGTCACTGGCAAACTTTATCACATAATGTTGTACACCTCGCCCTGAGCGGGAGTCGAATCCACAAACTTAACTTTAAATAAAGTCCAAATGCAGGACATCTTTGTTAATTTAATCAGTATAAACTGAACACCTGTCTATTCCGAACACAAATGTTTGTCCCAAGGAGACAGGATTCACTGTATATATAAATCTATTGAGAATTAATGTTCATTAAAAAAAAGTCAACTTACTGTAGATGTTGAAATGTTCATTTGGAGTTGGTTTTTTTGCCTAGTCAAACTTGTCTTATGTAAGCTTCCAAGGGAACATTGAAACAAGGGCAACGCAAAGCGTGGCGTATCCCCTCACCTAAAAATTTGACCCGGTGACCTTGACCTTTGACCTATAACCTTGAAAATCAATAGGGTTCCAGATTCTTTTAAGGACTAAGTATGTACCAAGGTTGGTCAAAATCTATTGAAGGATGTTGATTCTAGAGTGTTCACAAGGATGTTACGGGAGGATGGACAGTAGCATTACTATATCCCTTCGCAACTTCGTTGGCGAGGGGATAATAAAGTCACATAAGACAGGTTGCTGCTAAAGACAGGTTTAATTAATATGCAATGCACTGTAAAGAAAAATTAAAATTAATAGTGGTGTACCGATATTCGGAAACATTGACTAATCAGTCGGACGTCATCATACAATCCGATGATCGATTCTTAAACCTTGTGGTCGATTCTGGCTTAACTTTGTTCTATGGTTGGTTTTTTTTCTGTCTCCATACTGACAAAAATATTGCAGTTTTATCCCAGCTGGTTTTTTTGCCCTCATACTGACAAACATCTGGCAATTTTGTCCAAGCCTACTTTAGACACTCAGTCAATACACATATTTGGACTAGTCTATTATTTATCCACTTCCCGGAATAATCCATTTTATATCAGGTGTTACACATATGGAAAACGATCTTTTGTTTTGTTCTAAGTTAATGTTTACAAATGGAAAAATTGTAGTTTGTAAATATATTATTTGATTTTATTCAAATCTTTACTTTTGTCAAACACATATTTGGACTAGTCTATTATTTATCTATCTATATCAGGTGTTACACATATGGAAAACAATCTTTTGTTTTGTTCTATTTTAAAGTTAATGTTTACTAATGGAAAAATTATAGTTTATAAATTTATGATACAATTTTATTCATATTTTTACTTTTGTCAATCATACTCTTGAAATAAAGACTATTTGATTAATTATAGTCAGTAAATACATTTAGCAGGCAATTGTCACCGATGATCGATCATCGGTCGATGTTGATATAACGATCATCGATCTTGAAAATGTTACTGATTCCCATCACTAAAAATTAAGGTCACATAATACAATTTATAGCTTAATAGAGGTGGTCACTAAAGCAGGTTTGACTGTATTTAACATTCAATCAAAATTTGGCCTCTTTAACATTAAATCATAATATGTGTATACAAATATTTCCTCATGTGAACATCTTAAACATCATAACAATTCAGAAAACTAGGTTGGGTTGCAAATTGTACATCCAGGTGGAATCATTAAGTGTGCTTGCCTCGAGTGTGGTAGATTATGGGTTTGAGCCCCGGTCGGGTCAAACCAAAGATAATAAAATTGGAAATTGTTGCTTCTCTGCTAAGCACGCAGCATTAAGGAGAAAGAGTTGGCTCGGGAATCAGGATAATGTGTCCCAGTGGGGCGACATGTTTATCAGCAGACTGTTGTTTCAGTGAGCTAGGTACTATAAAAATCCAACTAAGCATGTTGGTCTAGTACAAAGCGGACCTCAAATTCATCTGATTGAAATTAACTTGTTCTCGCCATGATATAGTTGAAAAATTGCTGAGTTGGTGTTAAACATAACCACTCACTCACTCACTATAATTTGAATTCTCCAAAGTAATTGAACATTTATGAATGCATATAATTATGTTTATGTTGTCATTAATTTTTGTGATAGTATGTGGTCATTTTGAGTGGCATGCAATGCAATTTTTGCAGGTTTTCTTTTAGTTCGTTTATATTTATATCTATCCAATTATCAAGAAGGGGAGGGTTGGGATCCCATTCACCAGTTTAACCCTGCCACATGGTTTTGTCTGTCCTAAGTCAGGTCCTGAATTCCCAACTTCATATATCATGGTCTTTTTATGCTTAATGAGTTGAAGTGAGAGGTTATTTTTCATTTTATTGATATTTGTGGAATTGTTTACCATCACTATTTAAACGTTCTTTTCATAAAATGTATTTCTAGAATGAAAGTAGAAATTAATTGAAAATATTAGACATCTTCAGTCCGCATGATGAGCACTGGTCCTTCGGCTAATGACCAGTAAAACATTGTTCGGACCAGTAAATTTTTACTTTGAACTATATAAAAGTAAATTCAAGAATTTGATTCGGACAGGTAAATTCTAATTTTCATTTCAAGGACTGCAACTTTGATCAATATTCTAACCTGGGCCAGATAAGGTCCATACTGCTCCTCTGTAGTTATCCCTCCATTTTTCATGATGAACTG
The DNA here is from genome assembly GCA_963680875.1 of Bathymodiolus brooksi. Classification (NCBI taxonomy): domain Eukaryota; kingdom Metazoa; phylum Mollusca; class Bivalvia; order Mytilida; family Modiolidae; genus Bathymodiolus; species Bathymodiolus brooksi. The sequence continues at coordinate 123,601,317 of OY804575.1, forward strand.
GTAGGCTCTGAAGTCTTCTCCACCATCACAGGCATTATTACCTTCTCCCCAGGAACAATCCATTAATTCTTGCTGAGACAACCTAACCAGATTTCCTGTCTGTAAGAGTAAATGATAAAGAAAGTGAGGGGCTGTCGTGGTTGTGATCGTATTGTAGTTGGATTTACAACTACTTATCCAATCAGTGCCTATGATATCACCACTAATGTTGTGAGTTCGAATCCCACACATGGCAAGGTGTACTAGATACAACACTATGTGATAAAGCTTGTCAGGACAGTGGTTTTCCCTGGTTTCCTCCACCAATAAAACTGACCGCCACGATATGGCCGAAATATTGTTGAAAGCGGTGTTAAACGCCATAACCCTAACGCTAAAGTGAGTGGTTTTTATTTCATGGTAAGTGAGTAATTTTTCAGCTATACCATGGCAAGAAAAGTTACCCTTTTCCTCTTTTTTTTTTATCACAAGTAATGTGTAAACTAAAGGCTGGCCTGAGCCTGTATCGCTCATCTGAGGATGTATCACTCACTTTTTCATTCATACAATTAATGTTCAATCAAGTAAAAATAAATATTCTATTCATTTCACATATATTAATCTTTAATCCATTCAAATATTTTTTTTTAGTCCTTTCATATTTCTGAAACAGTTAAAGCTACAACAAATCTGTTGCCATGCTCCAGACAGGAATTGTAAATGACAAATAAAGTTAATGATATTTTGTTTAATGGCAAGTAAGCGATTTTTCAGCCATATCATGGAAAGGACAACTTTTTCCTTTATCTTATCATAAGCCATGTACAAAAAAGTGAAGTGACATGTCTATAGGTGCACTGTTGTTTTAGTGAGCTAGCACTATATTTTTGTTTGTTCCTTGTTTGATGGTGTTTAATGCTACTTTCAACAATATTTCAGTTAATGTTGTACACCTCGCCCGATTGAGATTCGAACTCACAACATGAGTGGTAATAGGCACTGATTGATTGCATAGGTAGTTGTAAATCCAACTACCATATGATCACGGTCACGACGGCCCCCACTAGCACTATAAAGTCCAGCTCAACGTGTAGATCTAGTATAAAACAGATATCTACATATCAACTTGCCATGCAGAAGTAACATATTCATACCATGATATAGCTCAAAATTTACTCACTCGGTGTTAAACAACAATCTCTCACTCAAAATCAAACTTGAACATCATTAATTTTGATCATTAAACTTTGGAAAAGAATGGTTTGAGTGAGTGAGTAAGTGATTGTTGTTTAACTCCAATTCAGCAATTTTTTCAGCTATATCATGGCGAGAACAAGTTAATTTTCAATGAAATGATGATGAGGTCCGCTTTGTTCTAGACTAACGCGCTGAGTTGGATTTTTATAGTGCTAGCTCACTGAAACAACAGTCCGCGGGTAGACATGTCGCTCCACTCAGTCACAAGAATGGCTTGAAGGAAAAGTCAATTTATTTAATGTAGCTATATGGATAGATAAATGTAAAATTTACCTGTAAATAGTGAATATAAATTTGAAACTTGTGAAATATACTACAGGTATATTGTAATTCAACATAAATAGTTAGAAGAGAATGGATTTCTCTATCAGTAACAAGCAATAATAACCATAGAAAATAAAATATATCGGAAATTGTATATTAACCTTCTCTAAGAAGGTATAAACTGAAGAAGTATAGAAATATTAATTAATATCATATATATATTGGTAGTCGTAACTAAAGAAATGGCTAACATACATTTGTCAGATAATAATTAAAAAAAACGTTGGTATCTAATTCCGTTTCCATCAATCACTCAAAATTTGATATAATATAGTCATTTTAAAGAATAAAATATAAGAACCTTCAAGAAATAAGCTCCTTCTATGGTACCAGTTGTTCCGAAACTCCAGCATGAACCACACACAGCTTGGTCTTTGACAGGTGTAACTGCTCCTAAAATATAGCAAAATAAACATTGATTGATTGATTGATTGATTGGTGTTTAACGTCAACTTTAGCAGTATTTCAGCTATATCCTGGCATTGTTTTATTGCTTTCCAATTAATATTTGTAATACACTTAACAAAGTAGAGGAAAATTAAACAAAATAAAATATAAAATATAAAAAATAAAACAAATAAAAGGTGATTTTTTCTCCTCACAAAAACAAATTTATATCTCCCTCCACTCATACTCTTCACTTAAATGAGAAAGATACCTTGTATTCTGAAATAAAATGTAAGAAGCTTTTCAAAAAGGGAAAGTAACTTTCAACAAGGGCAACGCAAAACGTGGCGTATCCCTTCGCCTAAAAATTAGACCCTGTGACCTTGACCTTTGACCTTGAAAATCAATAGGGTTCCAGATTCTCTTAAGGTCTAAGTATGTACCAAGTTTGGTCAAAATCCATTGAAGGATGTTGATTCTAGAGTGTTCAAAAGGATGTTATGCGGTAAAAATCTGACCCCTTGACCTTTGACCTTGAAAATCAATAGGGTTCCAGACTCTCCCAAGGGCTATGTATGTTCCAAGTTTGGTCAAAATCCATTGAAGGATGTTGATTCTAGAGTGTTCACAAGGATGTTACATGGTAAAAATTTGACCCGGTGACCTTGACCTTTGACCTTGAAAATCAATAGGGTTCCAGACTCTCCTAAGGACTAAGTATGTACCAAGTTTGGTCAAAATCCATTGAGGGATGTTGATTCTAGAGTGTTCAAAAGGATGTTACACGGTAAAAAGTTGACCCGGTGACTTTGACCTTGAAAATCAATATGGTTCCAGACTCTCCTAAGGACTAAGTATCTACCAAGTGTGGTCAAAATCTATTGAAGGATGTTGATTCTAGAGTGTTCACAAGGATGTTATGCAGTAAAAATTTGACCCCTTGACCTTTGACCTTGAAAATCAATAGGGTTCCAGACTCTCCTAAGGACTATGTATGTACCAAGTTTGGTTAAAATCCATTGAAGGATGTTGATTCTAGAGTGTTCACAAGGATGTTACGCGGTAAAAATTTGACCCGGTGACATTGACCTTCGACCTTGAAAATCAATAGGGTTCCAGACTCTCCTAAAGACTAACTATGTACCAAGTTTGGTCAAAATCCATTGAAGGATGTTGATTCTAGAGTGTTCACAAGGATGTTACGAGGGAAAAATTTGACCTGGTGATCTTGACCTATGACCTTGAAAATCAATATGGTTCCAGATTCTCTTAAGGACTAAGTATGTACCAAGTTTGGTCAAAATCCATTGAAGGATGTTGATCCTAGAGTGTTCACAAGGATGTTACGGACGGACGGAAGGAAGGAAGGACGGACGGTAGCGTTACTATATCCCTTCGCAACTTCGTTGGCGTGGGGATAAAAATGGTCCAATCAAACTTCCATAATGATAAATGAATCAGAACATGGTAATAAACAAGTATGTAAAGTTTTGAAATGAATAAACCCCATTTAAACCTCTATTATTGGTGGAGGAAACCGGAGGACCTGGTGAAACCACTGACCTGTCACAAGCTACTGACAAACTTTATCACATAATGTTGCACACTTCGCCCTGATTGGGATTCGAACTCACAACATCAGTGGTGATAGGCACTGATTGCATAGGTAGTTGTAAATCCAACTTTCAAGTTCCATATGATACGATCACGGCCACTGTACACATTGGATTTAAACAGTTATATTGCTGTCATATTTAAATAAAAATTAAGAGTTGTCTAGCGTGCTGGACATAAAGCTTAGCAACTGATGCTTTAGTGTATTAAAGGTGTGAGTTCAAATGTATGGTGCTTAGAACAAAAAATTTAAAGGTAATTTAGCCATTAAATTAATATTAAAAAATATAAAATGAAGTATGATGAATTCTGCCGATTTTCCATTAATTCATTTTGATGGAATCATAAAATCTGGGTTTTTTTTTTTTTAGAATTTGGATGAAATAAAGAATCACATGACATAAATACCATACAATCTCCAATTAACTGTATCTGGAACATCCTTTACATTATAATTAAACTGCTTAAAAGGGAGACCACCATGGTCACCAGCAGTATATCTGAATCCTCTCATTAATTTCATTTCCTCCCCTGATTTATCTGCTAGGTGGTTAACAGCTAGTCTGTATGATAAACCAGCTCTGTTCTTTGAATGAATAAATCTAAAGAAAAAAAAATACAATTAACTACATCACTCTACACATTTTTCTGAACTAATAATTTTGTTTGTTTGTTTGTTTGATGGTGATTAACACAACTTTCAACAATATTTCAGTTATATCGTGGTGGTCAGTTTTGTTGGTGGAGGAAACCAGAGGACCCAGAGAAAAACACTGATCTGCTGCAAGTCACTGACAAACTTTATCACATTAAGTTGTATTGAGTACACCTCAATATTTGGAATGCAAGAGTAGCTTAAACTATAATAAATACACACCGAACATTTTGTCTGAAGATATGTTTTCTTTGTTGATGTTCCTCAACTGTCAGGTACTGTTTATTATGCTGTTGTTTAAAAAAATCAAACATCTGGTTAATATGACCTTCATCATTGTGTATGTACTCTCTCATAGGGTTCATCATAGCTCTGTGTTCTTTTATTCCAGGACCAGGGAATCCACCACATGTCATATCTAGAAATGAGAATGATTTTTGGGAGTTTTGTTAGTGATACAAATGTATGTAAAAATTCAGTCTAATTAAATCTAATTAAAACTAGATGTTTGTTGTATACATCTATTTAAAAAAACATCTTCAACAATACAGTTAAACCTTCCAAAGAGGTCACCTCTATTAAGCAGTCACCTGTATTAAAAGGTCACCTTTTTCTTTGTCCCAAAGGTGACCTCTTAATAGAAGTCTGACTGTACATTAAAATCTAACTACATTCCACATGGGGTTATGTCATGTATCCTTTCATTCATGTTTGTTGGCCGAATGGAACCAAATGAAGAAGCTTTATAGAGGATCTTACATAGATGCTTCCTGCCAAGTTTGGCTCCATTTTGCCAAGCAGTAGCCAATCAGAAACAAGAATTGCCCTTGGTGGCCATATTTGTTGGTGGAACGGAACGAAATGGAGAAACTTTATAGAGGACCTTACATAGATCCTTACTGCCAAGTTTGGTTCCATTTGGCAAAGTTGTTTCAGAGGAGAAGATTAAAATATGAAAAAGTTAACGGACGGATGACGGACGCCAAGTGATGGCAATACCTCACATGACCCTTTGGGTCAGGCGAGCTAAAAATGATACAACAAGCATTTAATATGCCTTAATTTTAACTAGATTGGTAAAAAATGGCCACGATTAACTTATGAACATGTGTTTTACATGTTACAGTATTATATGGTCACTTGCTCACAAAAACTTATTTGGCTTTCTAATCTTTTGACATTGAGCACCTGATGAAGGTTATTCCAGAAATGTGTCGTGTGCACTACGTCATGTAAACTAGAATCTACATTTTGTTTTTTTGTTGGTTTTTTTGGGGGGGGGGGGGGGGGGGGGGGGGGAGAGGGAGGGCTTTATCATTGTATATATAGATATGCTTCATGGACAGATGTTTGAGTTAATATAAAGCATCACTGTAGACTCCCAATTAGAGTCTTAGAAATTTCTAAAAATAATAGAGGAAAAATCTACCTGTGAGAGGGAGGTTCAACACCTATCTTGTTGCTTTTGTTTGTTGCCATCTAATTACTTTATTCATATTCAAGATTTTGTGGTTTAATTTCAGTAGTAAACATTAGTCAGATTTTTCTTTTAAAGGTACAGTGTCTACCATTTGTGCTATTTTTTTCAAACTAAATAACTTTACAGGGAATATATTAAAACATAAATAAACACTAAATGGACCACTTTGAAAATTTATATAAAGTTAATCTTTTTAAATTTATTTCATGAAAACATCTCCCATCTTACAGAGAAGACCTCATAAGTTTATAACTTGTGTCTGATCCATTGTCTATAATTGCTTGACAATAAAATATGCTTAAAGTAAAAGTATCTCCCAAAAAATTGTTTCTGTCTTCATGAGAATGTCATGCAAATTCATGTCTTTGTTCGATTTCTCGATGTGCCGACATACATTTGTTATTGCTTAAGAAAATGGGGAAATTGTGACAGATGACGATGGTGACCACTCGATAGTCTAAAGGTCCATTACTCCAAAGGTTCATTAGTCCGAAGGTTCGTTAGTCCGAACTTTTTAAGGTCCGTTAGTCTTGTTTTTTTTACCAAAGGATAGGTATCGAACAGTGTTGAATTTATTTAATATTTAGTCTTTTATCAAATTAAGTAAGAGAAGCAAGATACTCATATTTACATCCTGACTAAGCAGTGGCCTATCCAGGTGGGTTGTAGGCTGTACGCCCGGCTTTTGCTAGCAAAAAAATGTGTAATCGACAAATATAGGTAAAACTTAAAACATTTTGTAGAAAACATGCCAACAATTGCACCAAACCCCTGTTTTGTAATTATGGATCCAAGCGTGCTAAGTCTAAAAAAAAAGGAAAAAAGCGTGTCGTCTCTGAAATACATTTTTTGTATATGGAAATCATTCCAATGAAGTAAACCCTCCACTAAAACTCTGATCTTAACCAAATATGTTTAAGCTTAAAACTTAAAAGATATTTAGTCAAAGATTATTTTTAAGACCTGTTGTTGATCCAATTAACAACTGGGATTTTTTTGCTTAACAAACACTTCAGAATAGTCTTAGACTTGTCATTTACTCTTTACGAAATACTGAAAGAGTCCCTTTTGGTACGACTCAAAAGAGACGATCTCTGAGAAAGGGATTAGAAAACATAAAAGCACATCTGAAATTAAGTTTTGTGAGGGACAAGTACATTCCATTAAAAAGAGAATACATAAAATCATTAAACGGACGTTCTAATGTACAACTGATGGTCGCAAAATACGGAGTGTAACCTCAAATATATACCAATTATTATGGAATATTGAAAACTCCAATCAACTACCACAACAACTTAAGCATACGCGTATCAAATTATACATCTATGTAATTCCAGAATACCGTGTTCCATGGCTCAAAATATACAAGTACCCTTTACCAGATACGTGTACCAGATGGGGGTCTCCTTAGAGATTTTAATCAAGTGGTATACTGTAGAGGAATAAACAGTCTTGTTAGTGTAGAAATTCCAAAGATTGATACTTAGGTATACACGCATCAGAAACAAAAAATAATATAATATCATAAAAGATCATCTAACAAATGTTTTATGCATATTACATGTAGGAAAAAACGTACCTGTTAAACTAGAAAAAAAATCATTATTTCCTGCAATTTCGGTACTTTGTTGTTTTATACCTTAATTTCTAGTAACACTACTTTAAGATACATGTTTGCACAATGCATTTGGAGTTAATTTCAAATATGTGTTTATATTCTAATTTTACATATGTCCCATTCTTACCCCTAAGTTAACAAACCAATATCCCTTGATTAACCCCTCTTTCGTTGCTGCATCTGTGGTTAATCGTCATGTGAAATCGCCATTTCATTGGTTAGATATAGAGATGGGGTCTTTTGAGGATAAACAGTATGTATAAATTAACCTTTATCATTCCATAAATGGGTTATTTATTTGGGGGGGGAACATGGGTTTCCCTTTTTGAGCCACCAAAACTCAAAGTATGCGTCTTCGGTTTCCTGCGAATACTGCAGTTTTTGTAAGTCATTATTCTGAACGGAGTTCAAACGTATGGGTGGTCGACATTAGGACAAACGGACCTTCAGGCTAATGGACCTTCGGACTAACGAACCTTTGGATTAATGGACCTTCGGACTAACGCCACGGAACCGATGACAATGTATTCAAGAGTTCTCAAGATAAAGTTAACGGATTCGGCTAGAAAACAAGTTTTGTCACAATATAATAAAACAAGATTCAACATAGGGTACCAGCACGACAGTTGGTTGGTAATAAATGGCATTCTTAAGATTCTTAGATCATGAGTTATAAACAAATAATCACATTCCCCCTGTGGGTATAGGGTCTGTTTGCCGTAATTACACATTTGCCCTGGGTCCATTCGTCCTAGGTTCTTTCACCCTGATAATTATAAAGTATTTTAATGAACATAATGCATATTTTAATTCAAATTAAAGAAGCCTTTGCCAATTCCCATATTTGGGAATCGTTGTCTGATGAACATTTATGATAGATCTCTCTAATTTCCATAGTCAAAATACAGTAATCAATAGACACAATACATTTTCCATTTATTTGAAATAAAATAAATGTATAATGGACAAGTACAATTGAATTTCTGCAGACTCTTGATTCACTTATCTTTACCTGCTTTACTTATTCCAAGGGACTGCAATGTTTAAATTTACTCATTAACGAAATATAGACTTCTTAGCATGCCCCATATTTAAAATTTCTCAATTTAGTATCTATAAACCAAATATCATTTATACTTCATTTATTTTTAATATTCAACATATATATACAGTATATATATATATATATATATATATATCTATCATGCCCTCCAGGGGCCCTGATTTGGAAAATAAAGTATCTTGTATCTTGTATATAAATATTAGGGCAATTGTGTATTAATGCGAAGGGACTCGGATTCCCCTCTATGTATAACTAAACACTGATGAAATAGTTTGAAAAAAAAATTCTGCAAACGCAGTCATTGACTATGTCGGTCATTGCCTAATTAGTGATACCACAATTTTCAATGGCGATGTATGATAAAATTTTCATTTTTTTTTTATCTTTTCAATGTATTAAACTAAGGATTCACTACAATAAAAAATGACTGACAAAAAGAAAACTCAAATTGCAGACAGTGTTTCATGATTTGACTGTGTGATACCTTAAAATTCAAAGAATCTTACTTTTAGGCACGTCATATGAACTGTCAGGAGGAGGTGTATTTGAAAAATTTATATAATCAACATAATATTTGTCAAAATGAGATCCAAGTAAAGAGTCGTATCCCATCATTTCATATCGTACTGGAGTGATTTGATCAGACTGCTTAACCCACATTGTATAAACACTCTTCTTCTTTCCTTGTATTTCAGTTTTCTGATACATGGTACATTTGATTCCATTCATCTCGTCAGTAGTAATATTCTATAATATAATTTTAATAGAACTAATATTAAAACAAATGATAACTTAGGGGCCATAGTGGATGTGATCGTATGGTAGTTGGATTTTCAACTACCTGTGCAATCAGTGCCTATCACCACTGAAGTTGTGAGTTCAAACCCCGTTCATGGCGAGGTGTACTCGATACAACAATATGTGATAAAGTTTGACTGTGACTTGCGACAGGTCGGTGGTTTTCTCCAGATACTCTTGTTTCCTCCACCAATAAAACTGACTGCCACGATATAACTGAAATTTTGTTGAAACACCATAAACCAAACCTATGACAACTTCTGTGTCACAAAGAATATTTATATTATGCAAAAAGTTCAAGATTAAAGCTTTCTTTTAAGGTACTTTTTAATGTTAATTGGATCATGCCAATATACTGTGCTATTTCCATTAAAATATTGAATTGAATTATATCAACACTTGTTGGCATTTTATATTCACATGTGGAAAACCCTTGTACGACTGCATTATTTCACTAAAAGGGGGGGGGGGGGGGGGATTAGGTCAATAAAACTAGCTTTACACTGCCACTTTTTATTGAAGTGACTGTACTAAGCCAGGAATGAGCTGTCATGTGTGAAAGGGGTATCAACTGTTTCTCTGTTTTTTCAATTATTTTAGTAGATTTTGGAACTGTTGCAATAGTGTGGTATTTTTTTGCTGATCAATTAATTTACCAATTTGTCATTTCAGAAACAAATGCATTCAAAGACTTTCTTAGAGACTGTATGGCACCAGAAAAATTACTTGACAATGATACATTACGACTAGAAACAGACGTACTTTCATTAAAATGTAAAAAAAAAAGAATCTTTACGACAATACATTCCTTAACTTACTGCATCAAAGAGTTGAAACAATTGTAGCACACTTTTAATTTCTGGTTTAGTTTTACACGGAACCATTTGTTCTGACTATGCAAATTACAAATAAACAACAATGGTCGTTACCCATATTCCTGTAATATTAGCATATATGTGACATGTACATTTCTACACCATTTAGTTCTAGGAATATTAATCACAATAACTCTTTTTACGACTTTCTTAAGATATATAGGGTCTAACACTGGGAGAGGTGCAAGATAGTAAAATCTGTGACACCCGAGGGTATGATTTAAATCGCATCGGACGAGGCTTGTCCGAGTCTGATACGATTTAAATCTTACTCGAGGGTGTCACAGATGTTACTATCTTGCACCTTTTACGGTGTTTGACTCTTTTTCTCACCCCTTTCTACCGTGTCAATGTTTGTTTACTTTTTGTGTAGTTTGGCACATTAATTTGCGAACCGTATCACAGGACCAAAATGCCACATAATAAAATAAACAAGATTTTCAATTTACAACTTTAAGGTTCAAAATAATAAAATTAACAAATTTGTGATAGATTCTACAATAACAAAATCTTGCACCTTTTACGATGTTTGTCTCTTTTTCTCATCTCTTTCTATCGTGTCAATATTTATTTACGTTGAGAAAATATAGAGTGCTCTCCCTTGTTAGGTAACTAAGATAAATAAAAAATAATTACCTTCCTTTGACCAACGTCAAATAACTTTTTTACAGGCATTTATCGCTGTTGTAGAAGCATTTATAATATATTTATAAAATACATTGTATTTTATTGTGAAATAAATTTAAAATACTGCCAAGACACTATAAATCGACAATTTAATTCAACAATGGAAAACAATTTTGCGGGAAAAACGGCGTGTAGCTTGTCTTACCCTGGAGCCGGGGTAAGATAGAAAAATCTTTTTCACCTAAATTAATGGACTACTTTATCCAAGGGGTGAAAAAAACATTTACATGTGAACATATATTTTGTCAATTACTGAGTCAGAAAAGATATTGGTCATGTATTTGTGTGTTAGGGATATCAATGTTACCTCTTCTGACGATTTTTCTATTGGATTTTGGAACTGGTCTGACAGTGTGGTATTTTATATTTTTCATTTTATTATCAATGAGACTTAAGTTTATGTCACATCCTAACCTTAAATCCTGTCAGATCAGGAAGAACAGACTGTATCATAACTGCATCATCTTTATTCGTGCCATTGACCTGGAAACACATATTCCTGTTCAACTTTTTCTCTGTATACATTGGAGCAACTTTATAACTGACACCATAATTCATCATATCAGCCCTCTGTAGAGTAATAACCATACCTATCATCAAAAAAATGTTTTAAAGACACAAAATTTCACCATATCAGTCCTGGGTATAGTAATGATCATGAAGATCTTACAATCAAGTATTGTTAGGGTTATGGTCATGGTGTTTAATGCCACTTTCAACAATATTTCAGTTATATCGTGGCAGTCAGTTTTATTGGTGGAGGAAACTGGTGTACCCTGAGAATATCACTGACTTGATGCAAGTCACAGACAAACTTTATCACATAATGTTGTATCACGTGAAAACAAATTCTGGAAAAAACGTAGTCCCTCCCTGAAGCTTTAATTTATTGACGGTCATGTGGCTATTATTAATGTCAGGTGTAACTGTATCATCTATTAATAATTATAATACTTGCATCATGAACTTGGAAGTTGCTATTCTTACCTATGGGCCATTGTGGCCGTGTTTGCATGGTAATTGGATTTACAACTACCTAGGCAATCAGTGCCTATCACCATTGATGTTGTGAGTTCAAATCTTGATCAGGGCGAGGTGTCCAACATTATGTAATAAAATTTGTCAGTGACTTGCGACAGGTCGGTCGTTTTCTCCAGGTCCTCCGGTTTCATCTATCAACAAAACTGACCACCACGATATAACTGAAATATTGTTGAAAGTGGCGTTAAACACCATCAAACAAACAAACAAGATATTCTTACCTCCATAATAATCTATTCTGCTCTTTTTCTTCTTGGGATCATAGCTTGCCGCAAATGGTTCATTTATTTCCGCATATGGGAGTTGTAATGTTCCTTGTACAGAGTATGCCTCTCCATTCCAGCTTGGTACTGCAGCTTCATCTTCACTCACTGATGCTTCTGAAAATAAAAATTAATATTCCTTTCAGATGTAATAGGTTTTTTTTTGTACTAAATGCATGGCATGCAAAGCTGGAAAGCCAGCACAATTCCTGACTTATCATGATAAATACAATTATTATACTTCGTGTAAGTTTCTGTAGTGATATTTGGTACTGTAATATTTTGGCATATTACCTGGACAATTAGACACTCAGTATAATAATGATATTAATGTGGTCTTGTTCAGGTAATATGACAAAATATTACCCAGGCCTGAGAGACATATTACCCTCCCCTTCGGTCAGGTAATATGTCTCTCAGACCTGGGCAATATTTTGGCATATTACCTGGACAAGACCACATTATTATATAAATATGAAGCAAGACTATTATCTTATTCATCATAAAATACTATTTTCGTTCAACGTGTTTGCCCCTTTTTTTAACATGTTTTCGTCTTTCATGGCCCGTTATTCACCGTATTTCGTGCACACTGACAAATATACTCCGTATAAGGATAAAAATTATTTTTCGTTCATCGTGAAATTCAGTTCTATTTCACGTTCTTCCGTGCTCATACACCCTTTATACCACTCTCTTCAATATCGCATAAATATCTTTTCTACTAATTATATACATCTACCTATTTACAGTAACAAACAAAACAAGTTGTTATGTACCTATATCATCTTATATGGTGTGAAACCTATAATTAATTTCTTTAACATTTTCTACTAAATTTGTGTTTTTTCGAGCCTGAATGGCTATTTCATCTTAAGTTTAACCTTTCCAAGACCATATATTTTCTGAAACATAAATGATTCCTCTACGTTCTGTGAAAATATCAGGGGATGTTTAAAGTCTTGCAGTGAAATGCCAGGCTATGGAAAACACCTACTCTAAAAATAGATCGGTCATCCCCGGGAAATTCAATATTTATAGATCATGCATCAAATCCTCAATAGAGGTATCAAAATACAACTAAATCCATCAAATTTGGGCTCAAAATAATCCTTATATATTTAACTTCAATTATCAATTTTAATTATTCCATTCCATTCAGTATTTGTCACAATACAACAAAGTGAAAGGAACTACTTTCTTTAAAAGGGACTACTTTCTTTGAGTTTTGGAGGTGTATCAATATTTTTGCTTTGGAAGATTATTTTGCAAAGGGAACACTCTGCGGTATGGGAGATTATATATGTATTGCAGTATGAAAAAACTCTTTATTCCAAAATATTTATTACCCATTGACATTATTTTTTTACCTTTTACTTTATGTAAATAATATTGATTTAGTGTCTACTAATGCCTGTGATTGGTACAAATCCACCATTCAAAATTAAACTGCTTACGTGTTAATGACTTAATGTATCCATATTGCTCTTGTACCATTTGAATTTTTTTTTATCCAGAGAAAAAATTACTTCAAAATTCAGGATTTATTAAATTTTATTAGTGAAACTTGCAACCAGGGCAAATTGTCAAATGCAATGCAACTATAAATAAAAAAAACACGCAGGAGCCTGTAATCGCTCACCTTTTGGTTTTCAAATCAACTTCTAAATTTCATTGATAATTTTCAGTTGATTCTTTTTCCTACTAATAGTAAATACAAGTCATTCTGAATGGAGTGTGGTGGTGTCACACACATTTCTGAAAGGTCATTTATATCAGTTCAAAATTCTAAGCAGAAGGTTTTGATTTTTCCCCCCTCAAAATATACATAATTGGTATAAATCAGCTGAAAGAATAAATACAGTACAAGCCCAAATGATTAAAGTTAACATACAATACCAAAAAAAGGCAAAATACTAGACCAGTTACCTTTTAAGAAAATTAAATGTGATATGTTATGATTTTTCTATAAACAATTCGCATTAACTTGTTGGTGGTTGCCATTGTCAGGTAGAAGTTGAATAGGGAAATGTGATATGTGTATGCAACTAGCAAGTCATGATGACACCGGGTTTAGTTAGGGAGGTCAAACGTAGTCGCAGATAACGTTATTATTTTCTGTCAGAGTAAAAAAAAACGATTTTTCACCTTTTTCATTTCATTAGAAAAACACCTAAAATTGATTATTTCGTGAAAAAAAATATATCAGATAAAATTTGAAAACTAGAACTTTATTAATTCGGTAGTTATAAGTATTAAAAATATGATTGGGTACTACTACTGAACGTCCAAAGTGAAGTCGTTTCGAGAAAATCGGACGCCATGTTGATTTATGTGTCAACGAACAACCCATTTTCAAAAATAATTCCGGGAGCTATCCCTGGATCAATATTCTTCATGCATGGCTTAAAATTTGCAGAAAGTCTTCAATTTTACCAATCCGACTGCCAAAAATTAAAAACAATCGAAATCGTAACGTAAAATATAAAAGTTTACAAAACGGTATTTTTAAACTCGCTTACCGCACTTCCGAAAAACATTGGGGGTCAAATATCAATAATCTGGACCTTCCTCTAAAGACATGTCGCCAAGGTTTCAACGAGTAAACAGCATTAGCTCCCGGTTATCATTGGATGTTTGGGCCACATTTTCTGACTTTGCAATCAGAGTTGAGCGGGAAGAGTTATCGGACGTTGTGTGGCGCATGACCGGGATGTATGTCTTCCGCCATTTTGGCCAGGACAATTTCAGAGTTGTACCAAAGAAAAATGGAATTTACTGACGTATTGTTCTACCAATTGATACAATAATTATCTAGCATTGATGTATTCAGACCACGGAGGTCAATCATGCACGGTAAGTAACAAAACTTCTTCAAAAATATAGTTTTATTCTCAAAAGAAATATCGTTTTCAACCGGATCAAATGGGGGTTAATTTTTAAAACAAAAGATGCACAAAAATCGCACAGAAACTTTACACGAACTGAATAAATATAGATCTTTGCTTCGATAAATGAAAAAGAGATGGGATTTAATTCACCATTTTATTATTTTACTCTAAAAATGGCGAAAACGGCAAGCATCAATATAAAGTTGTCAAATTCTCCCAATCTATAAATAACTTTATCCAAGCAGAGCTTTGGTGACGTAATCATGGCTGCTCGGAAATTATCGGGATTTATTAATAAAGGAGTTGTTCCGGTATTCTTTGATATTTTTAGAAAAGTGGTATCTTTTGTGAAATGTTCAAGATTTTTTTTTATTTTTGGGTTTTAAATGAATTTTGTCTACATAAAAACTTTTTATGCATTTCTCATTAAGTTCCTAGTGTATATTGTAGCAATACATAGGACAATTGTTTTTAAATAGTAACATGAATTTCCATGCAACATTTTTGAAACAATTTATTTAAATTGTTATAAAACATAATTATTATGTTTCAGTGCTATTAGGGAAGCTTTATGAAATATATACTTAATGCATACATTACAGTATGTGAATGTATTAACATTTTGGTTATATACAATGTAATCAGTGCATGTGATATGCTAAGTTTAATCAATTACATTTTTTTCATTACACCATTACTGTGTGCAAACTTGTTTGGTATGACAGAACATTTATGATGCATGCAGCAAACATTTCTGGAATAATGCTAATTTTCATATAGAATCTATTTGCCACCAAGCATATATGCATAAAGATAATTTTTAGTCGAATAGTGCATTGTATTAAAGCTTTTTTCATTTGTACATGTATGATAAACTATTTCTGGAAAAGATAAATTATTTTTAGTTCTTTATTTTTATTCTGTAGACTGTATAACATATTTTAAATGTTTATTTTTATTTTACAGGTGTGATCGTGGCATCTCAGTAGATCATTAAGAGTTTTAAATCATTAAAATGCCACTTCTGAAAGTTGATGCTGTTGATTATGATTCAGTTTATCAAATATGCTGCTAATGCATAGGATCACAACACACACAATTTAAAGAAATCACAAAGATTTCATTTGGAATAAGTTGGTCATGAACTGGGACACAGCACTATTTGTAGTCGTCAAATGTAAAATTATAGTATATAGAGGAAAAGAGAGTGACATTGAGGACTGTTTGTTATAAATTAAGATTATAAATAATAGTAGAAGATAACAGTTTATTGATTTGTGACAATAAAAATGATAACTTTGAAAATTTGGGACTTTCTAATCGCATGAACTGTTTGCTTAAATCAGCTAAAATTGTCAAATTTGAGGTTTTTCCCAGACAAAAAAATGAAAATCATGTATAAAATGTGATAATTAAATGTTTAAAAGATAAAATAACTTCAAGGCTGGCTTATAAATTGTACAGAGAACATATCTGATAATCCAAATAAGACTTTTCATGGAATATGGGGCCATAATTGAAATATTATTTTTACTAAATTTCCAGGTAGAGGGCTAATGAACCAGGACATAGTTCATACCAGTGTCAGAATTGGGGTTGCTGATAGTTTTCTCCTTGTAGTATACAGTTATAGGATCAAAATGATACCAAACACTTGAACATTTAATATTATAATATTCGACAATTATTGAAATTGTAGCAATTTCGGGAATTATCTGAAATTTTGATTGAACAAAGAAAATTGACCTTTTCAATGGAAAAAATGGCAGTTTTTGCACAAACTGTAATAATAACTTCATTGATGTATGGATATTGAGGTTGTTTACCATAAAAATATCAATTTGAACATAAAAAATATAATTAATTCCCTAAAATAACTTATTTTTACTTTACGGAGCTCAAAATATTAAGCTGCGGAGTTTATAATTCTGGCGCTACAGACTTTGAGAATTTTTTTTGCTGATAAATATAGGTGTTCCATGTTAGAGGGTTCTTTTCCCTTCCAAAATCAGTATTCAGAAAAATTCCAGTACTTTTTTCAGATTTTTTATGACCAAAAACTTGATTTTTCGAATAAAATTTGACGTTAAAATTATGGAGGCCTGCGCAAAGGAAATAATATTAAAAAAATATATATATCAATTGAATAAATGTTATTCTTGATATTTTTACCTGGAGACTGGGCACTTTGTGGACAGTGCTGCAAGTTTCAGCTTGCAAGTTAAAGATTTTTGAAGATATTTGACCACAAACCTGGTAGTTTGAACAAGTAGACGGCTGACACATAAATTAAAAAAACTAAGTCCAAAGGCTATTTTCAATGTTTTAAATTCTGTGACATTTTTTTCATACAACACCTACAGGTGTGTATAATACCTCTTTTTGAAGCACAAGGAGGATACAGTACTATAGAAGAAAGCATGATAACCTATCAGGTAGTGAAAAAAATATATTTTGGTCCAAAAATGTCATTTTTTTTACATTTTTCCAAAAACCAGAAAATCGACCACTTTTGGCTCACCAAAAAGGCCACAACTTTTGAACAGCTCAACCGATTTTAATGATTTTTGTACCAAAATTTCCCATTTTGTATGTACTGTCATATTAAACTATAATTGGATGATTTATTAGCATTTCAATTTTTGGCTTGACCACCCTAGTTTAGTCTTTAAAATAGTAAATATTGTATTCATAAAACATTTAAAACATTTTCTGTGTAATCGCCTTAAAACTTGTTAGTGCCTATGTTTTCATATCGAAGAATTAATAATATTATTTACCTAAACATACAACAGCCAACAAAACTAGGAACACAGCTATCCTTACTTCTGCCATTTTTTTTTTTTTAAATGACAATCACATGAGTGATCACATGATTGTCTCGGGAGTCATGTACCTTCACATGATCGTCCACTTCTTCTGTGTTTTAAATTAAGTACTAATGTACCGTACGCGTGTAGTCCCAGACTTTCATTGTACCAGTCGGAAAGCAAACCCATGATTTGACCGTTATAGCTAGTGATTCTAAAACCACCCAGTCAGGGGGCGATAACCGCAAAAAATTCCCGCAAAATTTTTCATTCGCGCCGTTGTAGGATAAACCTGAAATAAAGTATTAAATAGACAAAATTGTGATAGAAACGTGATTTCTATAAAATATATATATATTTTTTGCAATGACTGGCTATATCAGACAAGCGACCGAGGTTTATATTAGTCAAAAACGTGTTTCGAATCGTGCATTCTAAAATGTGTAAAAACACGAGGTTCGGTTTGTTTACATTTTTCGGCCAATGAAAAAGCTGACACAATTCTATATTAGGACATGAAATTGATGATACAGGAGTGATATAGCATCATCGTTACTGAAAGAAAATTCGACGAGGCATGTTTTTTTTAATTTTCGCCTTGTTTTAGAGTAAAATTTGCCCATTTTGGTGAACATTTCTCCCCCAAAACACCCATGTAGTGTGTATATGTCTGCCTTTTATTAGATTTATTAATATCATTATATTTTAACCGAAAGTTTACAAGAAAACTGCATTGTTTACATCAGATTACGCCCCTTTTCTCCCGTCTCGTCAATGCACTTTGTTTAGACTCCTTTCCCGTTTGCTGTACATATCTAATGTGGCGATTATTTCAAAGGCAATTGGTTTATCAAATATATTTAGGAATGCTGACTTTTAAGTTTTACCTGATTTTCTTCTGCAAATGAATTATGAATTTATGTGTAACAGGTATACAATGATTGAATGAATGCGACTCTAAAAACAAAAACCAGCCAGTGTGTGTGTTATAAATAGAAATTAGGCTAAATTTGTTATCTGTATGTAACTGCATATATGATATTTAATTGATTAAACAACTGTAATTTGCAAGACTGTGATTTTACCATAGTTGACTAGTAGTTGTAATGCCTCCAAAAAACTTAACTGTTCTGAAGCCCACAGTGGCAGGGACCCTGGGCCCTGTGTTCATTGTCTGCAGGCAAAGCCATTTTATGCCTTACATGTTATAAAAATTTTAACAAATTTGTGAGGTCTGATGATTCTCTAAATGAACTTTCAAAAACTGAAGACTACCAGTTAACTAAATGTTTTCACAGTTTGATCAGGTGGAATATTGCAATGTAGACTCTGACAATATTGACCGTTATGTACTGTTTTATCCTGTTTTAGAATTTGTAGTCAGTGACTTTTTATCCAACAAAGCTTTATTGTTGCCAGATTTGTACAAAAAAATTGAAGATTTAGTTGACAAAACAGCTTTAATTAAATCACTGAAAGAACCAGAAGACAAAATTGGTGAACCCTCGCCCATTAGAGGCAATAAATTCTCCCATTTAAGTTTGGAAGATTTCAAGGAAACGGGTGATGAAACCTTTGCATGGGAAAGTTTTGAGAAGAAATTGTCAGCTTACAGTTTTCTGAAATATTTGGTACAGGAAAATGATATACATGTAGATCTCCCAGGTCTTAAGACTTTTCTTTCATTTTCTGAAACTGACACTGAAAAATCCGAGTTTTGTTCAATTGAAGTTTTAGATGAGACAGCAGATTAAAAAGCCACAGTTTTGAAAACTTTGAATATTCCTCACAAAAAGTTTCAGATTGGGATAAAGCTTCAGTATCAAGTTGTTGTTGGGACAGGAAATCTTATGACCATTTAATAAAATTAAAATCAGAATATGGAGGTTCATTAAGCTGGGTTTTGCCATATCCTGGAGACTGGCACATACTTTTTTTTAATCTCATTTTCTATTAAATTAATAATTTATTGTACTTAGGATTTGTTCAACTTTCATAAAAATTTATGGACTTTTTACTGTTAATAGTTTATGGAAAAGAAATACACTTGAAAACTAATATGTACAGTCATCTGTCAAAAGTATTGGGAAATGTAAAAAATATCCCTATATAATCAACCAAAACCATATCTTTTTCAAAAAATTATTGTGAAATCATTTCTGGATAGATTGTAACAAATTTTACACCAAAACATTCGGAATTGTCTATATTTTGTTTGTTTATTTGCTCAAATCTTTATACGAGTGGTTTTTATTTGTACATAATTTTTCCATGATTGTTAATTTTTAGGATTTATTTTTAGTTGAAATATATAAGAAAATCAAAATCAATTTTTATTTGTTGTGTTTAAATTATGTACAAATAAAAATAACTCATAACTACATAATGAGTAAATAAACAATCAAAATATTGACAATATTTCTGAATGTTTTGGTGTAAAATTTGTTAAAATCTATCCAGAAATTACTTCACAATATTTTTTTTAAAAAAATATGGTTTTGGTTGATTATATAGGGATTTATTTTACATTTCCCAATACTTTTGACAGATGACTGTATACATTTTCTTTAAATATTTATACATTTTTTTTATTTTTATATTGAATTTTATTTTCATGCCTAGAAAAAAAATACACCAGTTCTGTTCATGATTCATCAAAAGGATATAGAAATGTTTTTTCTTGAATTGCTAGAATAAAACCGGTGGACTGTAAATTTTAGTCGCCTATCCTTTCTTTTGGGGAAAGGAGACCATATATAAATGTTTGTATTTTCCTAAATTTGTAGTTAATTATATGCATATGCTATTAAAATAGCAGCCTGCATCAGCATTAACATTTGTGCACAGCGTGCTTTTAAGTCATTAGGTTAGTTCTAAGTGTATTTTTAGAAATAGGGAAATTCATACGGAGTTATCTTTCTTGACTGACAATTTTTCTGAATCTGAATAATTTTCGGCACTAAAAGCTGACAGAAACTCTTATTAGTGAATAAAAACGTGTACCAGAGAAACATTTCGTTAAATAAATATATAACCTAGCGCAGTGTGAAGTTTGGGAATGTCATTCTACTGCAAACTTAATATATTTGCATTTTATTTCAATGCGATGGTACGGAGTTATCTTTCTTGGTTGACAATTTTTCGGCACTAAAAGCTGACACAATTTTTTATTAATGAATAAAAACGTGTACCAGAGAAACATTTCGTTAAATAAATATATAACCTAGCGCAGTGTGAAGTTTGGGAATGTCACTCTACTGCAAACTTAATATATTTGCATTTTATTCCAATGCGATGGCGACATTCCACCCTCTAAATCATCAAAATTTTAATAGTAATCTCCCGTTTTAACTCAAATCTAATAAACAAATCGTGGAAATAATTATTGCTGAAAAGAAAACAATATAAGACGTTTCGATATTTTCTACGGTATAAATAAACGAGGTCTTTGTTCTACAATTTTCATGACCGACGAACATGTCAACGTTTTCAAATGAGAATCACGTGACCCGTGGTTTTACCAGCGACGCCATTAATGAGTTTGCTTTCCGACTGGTACTGCATATATATTTCAATGAATACGATTTTTTTCACTTTTATTTTTCTCCATATATTTCTAACAAAAAACTGCAATATATCATTTCATGTAACATTATTACATGGTATTTTTCATATCACACCCTTTATCAGCCCTATATAGGTTATGATATCAGCCCGTGAGCCTTGTCTACAAGTATATGATAATCTTGTATATTTGCTTTATATGACTGATTTTATGACATTAACTTTAAAGGAACATGGGAGGTTCTGCATAGCTGGTCTCATGTTCAGCAGTGGCGTAGCTAGGCACTAGATGACTAACAGCGTGTCAGAGCCCTTGTAGGGGGCACATGGGGGCTTTGCCCCCTTAAGCTGACGACATATCAGCATTTAAGATGGTTTTCTCACTTACTTATCTGAATACTACTCTTCTAATATCAGAGAAAAACCTGTGTCGACCTCTTTTTCGGTGGGATTTCACTGTACAATTGACTTGCTACTAAATAAAAGCAAGTTAATAGGCAATTGTTGGTCTAAGTTAAATTAAAAAAGATGTAAAAAAAATAGTTGTATAGCTTTATTGCAGACTAGTGCTTAAAGTTTAGCATTAACATTGTTGACATACCACCGTTTTACTTTCAAAAGAACGCAAGTTTTCTATTCTTTAGACTTGCGAACAGTTCGATGACACGTTCCACATTGATTTCGATCTCATGTAAACACCCGAAATACATATATAGTGTTAAATATTTCTAAGAAGTTGCATAATAAACCCACAAAACAATTTCATAGAAAATTTATATAAAGATTAGAAAACGAGCTGTCGAAAGAAGGTTACAGCGTTTCAGCTTTGTAACAGAACCGCACTGGGATTAGTAGTCATCAGCTTTGTAACAGAACCACACTGGGATTGGTAGTCATCAGCTTTGTAACAGAACCGCACTGGGATTAGTAGTCATCAGCTTTGTAACAGAACCACACTGGGATTGGTAGTCATCAGCTTTGTAACAGAACCGCACTGGGATTAGTAGTCATCAGCTTTGTAACAGAACCACACTGGGATTGGTAGTCATCAGCTTTGTAACAGAACCGCACTGGGATTGGTAGTCATCAGCTTTGCAACAGAACCACACTGGGATTGGTAGTCATCAGCTTTGTAACAGAACCGCACTGGGATTAGTAATCATCAGCTTTGTAACAGAACCACACTGGGATTGGTAGTCATCAGCTTTGTAACAGAACCGCACTGGGATTGGTAGTCATCAGCTTTGTAACAGAACCGCACTGGGATTAGTAGTCATCAGCTTTGTAACAGAACCACACTGGGATTGGTAGTCATCAGCTTTGTAACAGAACCACACTGGGATTGGTAGTCAAAGTAGCTAGATTTAGTTTCTATATGTCATATATGATGCATGCTCTCTAATTATTTTACAAAAAAAAAATACGAAAAAAGTCTTGATGCCAGTTAGCTGTTTGACCATAGCTCTTGAAGGTCCTAATTAAAGTTTATTTCAATGTGGCGGACCGTGCAAAAATCAGTAAACATAAGAATTGTAAAAGGAATCCACAAAAGCTATCCGTATGGTAACGCAGCTACACGTCAGTGAATTTAAAGCTTAAAAAATTTAAATATTGAGCTTTCATTAACATTTTAGATTCCCTATCAACCAACGATAAATAAAGCCTACTGATTTTTTTTTTAAATTACATTTTTAAGTTGTAAGAGATTTTTTTTTAATTACTTTTCTTCATATTTTCATAATAAATTACCCTCTAATAACAACATTTAAAAAAATAAATCATACGTTGATAGAGAGAGGAGTAACAAATATATCTTCAAAGTACGGCAAAGACTTATTATCTTTATTTTTGGTTACGCAACGTCATTTGAAGTTCTCTGTTTAGGATTTTCTAAATAACCACATTGTTGGAAATCTGAATCCAAAGGCACTATTCCATTTCTCTGTAAGAAGACTCTTTTTAGCGATGTCACTGTGTAAACTGCCATCATTCATACACTTTGCTATATCAGGATACGGAGGACCACACTGTCGAGACTCGGTCTTGGATAAACTGATATACTCGGTGTTTTCTGTTACATTAGTAGCTGCACTATCCATTTGACTTTCATTTTGTAGGCTACTATCTGAACCTTGTGTCTGACTCAGTGGAGGGTTATGATCAGGCATGGGTGAGCTTCTCTTCTTTGGTTTGAAGAAAGAGTCTATATTTCTTTGCATTTTGGTATTTGTTTTTGGCGGATATACAATGTAACGAATAAGTAAAGAGTTGGCACTTTAACGTTGTTTTATTTAAGATGATGATGAAACACAACTATTACAAACCAATACTTTAATGGGATGGGCAATTCTTTTTTATTTGTTTGACGAAATGATATGTAGGCCACTGCCTACACTGCCTAACGTAGGCTACGCCACTGTTCAGACATGATAATCTACCATGTGCATGCACCGCTTAACGTTTAAAAAAATTGTTCTTTTCTCCTTTGGCACATTGTATTCAAATTTTAAATATGTGCCATTTCAAAATTAGCCTTTGATGAAGCTTTCAATAGTTTTTCACTCTCACTTAATTAAAATGTTATAATGAAACATGAGAGACGTACTATATATATAATGCCATATTTGTTTGGAGACCTTCAAAATTGTAAACAAGTTCAGCCCTGAATTTATTCAAAATATTATTACAATTAAAGAAAATTCTTATAATTTTTGATACAAAAACACAGTTGATGTACCTAGACCAAGAACAACAAGATATGGTAAAAAATAGTTTTTAGGTATGAGGCAGCAACACTGTGGAACTCTTTACCAAACCCTGCAAGGAGTTTTTTTCACTTTTGAGCAGTTCAAAATATTTATCTCTACCTGGTATTTCTCTGAAAATTGTACTTGTAGTTCATGTAAGCATTGACCTATTTTGCTGCCTCAGAATTAAGCTTTTGGTGCCTCCCGTTTGCTTTTATTGTTTTAAATGTGCTATATTTATTTACCTGCTGTGTTTTTATTTATGCATGTATTTTATTTTAAATGCTATGAGACTGTCTATGCATATGATTTGTGTATGTATGTATGTATACTTTGTAACTATAGATATGTTGATTTGCTATTTATGTATGTTTAGTCATGTGCTACTTCCTAAGCACAGGACAACCTTATAGTGCCCCGCGCCTTCCACTGTCATAACGTAAAACCTAACACGACCCCTTGATGCCAATGCATAACATTAAATTCAGAATTCAATTTTCAATCAGACCCCCTTTTAAAATTAAAATAATTTAAATATCTGTTTTTCATATTTATTTAACACAGTGACTGTACTCTATGCTTTAGACCAGACAACAGTATAAACTAAGATCACAGTGGTACTGCAACTAAATGCTGGCTAAAGTTGTTGTTGAAATGTATATAGGACCCTAACCTAAAAATTGATAAACAATTTCATAAAAAACGTTAACTAGGTAAATTTACTTTAACAAAACGTTAGCTTTTAACTTTGCATCGAACGTTTTGTATGACAGACGATTCCGAATAGCTGTTTACTTCCGATGGTTCTATTTTTATTTTCACTTGTAGACTCATAGCATTTTAAACATGTAATTATATTTTTCGTATTGTAATAAACTTACATTTAACCTTTTCCTTGTGACGTCATCATCAGCCATTTCATACATACGTGATTTTATCAACTTTTTTTATGTAAATACATTGTAGATATCATTTTAAATCATTTAAATTAATTGTTTTTATTGGTTTAACATGTATAAATAAAGCCTATAACATTTATTAGTGTTTTATTTCATTTTCCCTACATTTTTGGTGTGTTTTTGAGCCTAACATCTGGCTGATAAAATAAATTGCCTTGTGGTCATATATTTGTGGTGCCCCGTTGCCCCTTGATGCCCTAAGCATGTGCTTATTTTGCCAAAGGGTTAATCCAGCACCGTATGTATGCATAATTATATATATATATGCTGCTTTGCTATTTGTACTATTTATGTATGTTTAACCATGGGCTGCTTTGAACATTGTGTTTGTCCATTGTTCTGTTTTTAAAATATCAAGTCGGTTAAAGATTATGGTAAATGATGGTACAATATTGAAAAATCAATAATACTAGACCGACTGTACAAATCAAAAATTTGAAAAATTCAATTCAGACAGTCACACTATATAGTAAAATCAAAGGATTTGAAAGACATCCATTTCAATTAAAATAATTCGGGTTCAAAGTTCACTGGTAGTATGAATATAAGACAGGGTTACAAAATTAGTACTGGACAAGATAGATGACCAGCTTAATAGATTGAAATAATCGAATGGCAACTAAAACAAGACTACAGACAATATGATAACTACCACCACCATCAACGTTAACCTGACAGGCACTGAATCAATAAACAATCTACACATGCCATTTGTGAACATTGTAATTTTTGTCTTAGAGATTTTGCCACCTTTGCTTGTCTTTATGTCCCTTTTCGTTTGGGCTTTGCAAGATTTTTGTCTTAGAGTTTTGGCCCCTAATGCTTTTCTTCTCCCTTTCTTTCGCCATTGTATTTACTGTCTTTGCTCGATTTACAGCTTCAAAATTCCCACTTAACACGGAAATAGATTATGAGTAGATATATTAAGTAAAAGCAAACAGTTTCCTATCAATTCCTTTAACTTTATCCTTTCAGTTTTGAAAGTCACATTTAGTTTTGAAATTGCTAATTTTTAGTCGAAATGACTCGGATGATGTTTCGACATGCTGGGCGTACGTTGTTTCGGCTCTAGCAAATATATGCTTGACAAATTTTCGTCAAATTTATAGAAAATATTTGTTCTCTGTTAATTTTCAAAATGAGTGATTTCTGGATACGCTATAGTAATATATTGAATTTTATTGCTTAACTGAATTTTGAGAATTGTTGTTTGTATGCGCTCTATTAAACTCGTTCTTTGACAGAATCTTACTAAATTTATACAGAATCTTCCTTTAAAAAACATCTCAGTTAAAGTCGATAATCAGTGATGTAGGAATACATGTTTGGTGTAAGAATTGTGGGTTTTTTTTATTAAGAGAATTGTGAATTTTGAGATTTAAAAAAAAATGATGTATTTTTTGGGGGGGTATTGAAAGATGTACAATGTAGCTAAAATATTTTTATTACACCAAGCAAATTAAACGAATTCAATTCTTTGATACGTTCTAGATAAAAGAAATATACACGAGTATATTTGTATTATCTAATATTGCGCGGATCCAGTATTTTTCAAAGGGGTGTTCAGAGTAAAGGTTGAATGGTTATAGTACGGCCAATTTCCCAGAATTCTTCATTCTTTAAAAAAAAGATTTTTCCTTCCCCTGGCACCACCTTTTCGTTCGTCACCAATTATTCCATTCACTGGTTATTTGAGCTCACATGACCCGTAAAGTCCAAAGAGCAAAATTTGTTGATATTGCATTGCATCCATCGAAATTATCCGTCGATATTAAAAGTATAATGTCGTTGACTTTGGTGTTATTATTTTTTTGTCCAGATATTTTTTTATAAGGGGTACATTAAGAACATAAATGAACACTAATTATCGAGTTTTAAAGTAAAAAGTCCATCCATTCTCTCTTAGTTTCATGAAAACACATCTCGAACATAAATTCCTGTCTGTACGACGATATACACCCCTATTCATACGACCGTAGGTGACATTTTACTACGCCATAGTAGTGTAGATGATGACTGAAAAGATGCATGAATTCGGAGTTTAATGTACCGAAATATCATATGGATAAAACTATGCTCATTCGATAGAAAAATGTCTATATTCTCAAATTAAGTGGGGCGTAAAAAATCGTAAGACAACTTTTCTTGGAAATTTTGGTTTTCCGAAGGTACCCAACTGATACATAGTTGACCAGGTGAAAATAAAATTTCATATCTATAACACGTGATCGTTTATCGATAAAAAAAGATATATTACTCAATTAAACAGACATTTAATTGTATCAATAGATGAAAAAGAACAGTTAATTCTCGTCTGATTTAATATAACTAGCCTCTCAAAATACCTCTTATTTTGGTGGAAAATAAGACAAGTTTTTTCTTTTAGCAAATTTATTTTGTATTTTCCGTACATTTTTAGTATTGATAAAGTAACGTTACATTAGTCCAAAAATTCATGCCAAATTTCATATCATGGATACTTGCAGATACGCAGAAAAATGCTATTTTTTGTTTGTTTCCTCTCTCATTTAATGCCTTTTATACGCGGAAATTTGATACGCCGTTTCCGATTCTATAAATATAGTTCGACTGATCTTCGAGTCATTAAATAGCACGTTGTCTTCTTTGAATGGAATGGCTTAGTTTCTGATTTATTTCAATGTTTACTGAGGTTTTCAGACTTCATTTGGCGTTGTTTTTGTCGTTTGTTTGTCGATAATTAGTGTATTTTGTTGATTAGTAATTAGGTTATTGTAGTACCAGAATTTAACCGGACAGACACGTTCATATTCCGTATGATGGCATCGTTCGGTAGTCCTTTGAAACTTTCTCCTTCTAGTCCAAAAAGGAGAAAAGAAACGTTGAACTGGGAGCAATGCATTATATGTCAATGCTCCAATGCAGAACCTGTGATTTTTATGCGAGATGTAGGCAAAGATAGTTTTGTAAGATCGATGGAAATTAAAAGAGATGAGGTGTATTCTCTTATTTTGCAGGAAATGTCCACAATGGACAATTTTATATCGCGTAAAATTAAAGTTGTTTACCACCGTAATTGCTATAGAAAATATACAAGTAAACAAATCTGCAGTGTTTTCAAAACGGATCAGATAAAGTTTTACAAGTACTGAACAAGTTTCAACTATGTCACAAACAAGTGTTGTAACACGCTCCCAGTACGAACCCATTCAGTGAGATTTTTGTTTCATTTGTTAAAATAAAACATTCAAGAAAGATTTTAAAGTACATACAATTGCATCCGGTGAGCGTGTGAACAAGTTGATGAAGTGCGCATTGAGTCAAAATGATGATAAGACTGGTTCGCGTGTTGAATTGTGACGATTTTGTTCTGAAAGGAGTTTATCACAACGGGTGCATGACTAAATATCTGTTAAAGAGTTCCCCGAAAAACAAACAGAAACAGGATTCTGATCTTTCTAGTAACGAAATCGCCTTCCAGAATTTAATTCATGAAATCAACGATGATTTAGTCGTTCACAAAAATGTTTTTCGGATGACACAATTACTTGAAAAATACAAAGCATATCTACCCGCAGACACCGGTACCTACTCATCTGCCAAGTTACAAGACAGGCTAGTTAAACATTATGCTGGTTCTATAGTTATACATACTCAGCGGGGCCAAGGAATGTCAAATCTTGTCTTCTGTGACAAGCTTTCCTTAGGCAATGCTATAAATACAAGTCCAAATTTAAAGCCTCTGAGTTGGAAAATGATTTTCAAGTTGATGTTGAAGGTATTTCTGATGAACAAATTTTACACTCTGCTGTAGGTATCTTAAGACGTGATATTGAGAAGCTGAAAATCTCAGTTGAAGACTATCCAAAAAGCCAAACTACGAGCAGATTACTCTAATCTCAATAAATTCAGAGTTCGACTTGCAACAACAAAAAGAAGCAAGCCTGGCCAAGTTACCACCATGCGAAGCGACATTCCATCAGCATGTACTAAGAGCATCTGTGCAGACCTATATCTGGAAATCCTCACAAAAAGCGCCTGTTAGGTCTCCTATAATGTTTGGATGGGAAAACAAGGGTGGTCTGGTACCTGTCTTCTTCCTGGGACAAATGCCACCACACTTCCTGCAGGATCTCGTGTGCAGTTGCAAAGGCAAATCAATTTGTTCCAGTAGCTGTGTTTGTTTTGAACAGATTCTGTCGTGCACAGATCTTTGTCCCTGTTATGGTAGCGACATATGTAAAAATGCCATAACAAAGAATGTTACCTTACTGTAAGACGATGGTCATGATGTCTGAAATTTAGTAGATTTTTACAAGGCTTTGTTGTTGCAGTGGACACAATTATCTGCCATGTAATGTCGTGACAAATCCACAATAGTCATTTTGTAGTTAGATAGCGATGTTGTTCTGTCATTTGATTTGAACCAGGATAGTCCTATTTATACTGACTAATATAAATGTGTTGCTATCGACTTATATGCTTATTTTGGTGTTTTATGACCTCTTTAAGTTATACAGCATTCGTTGTAACGAACGCGGAGCAAAAACATTGATTAAGAATACCAGACAGTCATATCAGTGACAGGAACAAGAACAACGATAACGATGTTTTTATTAGTCCGAGATTCCTCTGTCGTTTAACGGCATTGATAATCTTGCTGTAGCCGTTCAACGACAGAGGGTGATACATACGGAAAACAGCGGATTTGCTTCTCCAACTCTGGGTCAGCACATTTCCACGTTTCGTGGCTATCGGATTTTATTTTCTATCATAAACCTTATATAAATCGCTTTACCAATCATTTTTCTATTCATTCATAAACATCTTACCCTCAGAAAGTGGTGTTACACTCCATTACAGCACGATTTTGCTTTAGAACCTATGATTTCGACATTTGTCTTCCATTTTTCAAACATTTGTCACGTGACTACGAGAAAACTACGATTACCGCAAAGTATCATGGGAGATAATTTGCATATAAACAAACAAACAAATATTTTTATTGCCAATCATAGGCGCCTGTTAAGGCAGAACAATTAACATAAAATTTAATACAGTTGATTATATTGATTGGTAATGATTTTAACAGCAAATTTAGTGAATTACAGATAACCGTAAGAAAAAAAAAATGTAGTACCTTGTCCAAAAACAAAAAGGGGGAACGTAACACATGCTCTTTCCGAAGCCCGTTGGTAACACTCTGCCATTGAATCTTTTCTTTCCAACACATTCTGTATAATTTCCTTCTGCTCTTCTTTGATCTGTAGATGGACTGTTTGTCCTGCAGAATACGCTTAAATGTATCGTCTTCCATGTGATTTGAATGTTGTTTGCGTATGCAAATAATGCTCCAAATAATTTGGCACGCTGCATTAATTAACTCCCATCATGCAATGCGTTGCTGTCATCATTCAGTTAGTATCGCGAGATCACGTGTGTAGATTCGAAAATGGAAGTCAAATGGCGGAATAATAGGATCTAAGGCAAAATCGTGCTGTAATGGAGTGTAACACCACTTTCTGAGGGTAAGATGGTTATGAATGAATAGAAAAATGATTGGTGAAGCGATTTATATAAGGTTTATGATAGAAAATAAAATCCGATAGCCACGAAACGTGGAAATGTGCCGATACTATGGCTGTGAGGCAAATTTGATGGTTTCCGTATGTATCACCCTCTGTCGTTGAACGGCTACAGCAAGATTATCAATGCCGTTAAACGACAGAGGAATCTCGGACTATGTTTTTATGTACTAGTGAAGGACGCCCCCCCTTTTCTATACGCCAGAGAATTTTTAATTTGTGAAATAGAAGTTAAATTTCGTTGTAAAAAATAGTATCAATGTTATCATCAACTAATTAAAGCACATTCAGGCCAAGACATTTCCATACGAAGGTCAAGGTCAGATCCCTATTGGCGACATTAAAAATGTGAAGGAAACTGACTATGTCATCAAAACCTACAAAAATACACATTGTTTTCACAACTAAACCTTAAAGTCTATATGAAAGACTTAATAGTGTATACCAAGTTTTACATGTATATATTAACTTTCAACACAAGAAAAAAACGTTCAAAAAATTACCAAACTTACAGGCACTATATATCCCTTTAATCTCCGAAGCTACTGTGAAACACTTAAAATCATAATTGACTAAGCAGAGGACAACAAAATTACTGCATTGCAAAGTATAGTATAAGATGAGGACTATGAGAAATTTTCTTATCTTATAAAATATATGAAACAGGGTTTCTATCAAGTTGTTTTTTCGCTGTAAATCTGAAAAGAAGTATAGCTACAATTTAACACTTTCATGACAAAATTATACTAGGTATAATGCTCTACCCATGGAATTAATGCATATACTATCAAGTGTGTTAGTGATTTACGGAAGGTCAAAGATTTCGCCCGGCTACTCCGGATTCCGCCACCGATTAAATTGACCGCCACCATACTGGCATATTATTAAAATTAACGTGAATGGAAACACACTACATAACATCACTAAATCGACTATAATTATAGACATCACTACTGTATTTGTTTTAACAAGGAGATAAATTGTACAGTGTGTGCAAGAACAGGTGGAGATATCAATTACTGTCAGTGGGTAATTGTACTGTTGTATTTTTACTTGTTGAAATGTGAGGTGACACAGTTGGTCACAATAGATTTTAGAAGTAGCATTTAAAGGTTAGTACATTTTATTTTATAAAG
The DNA here is from genome assembly GCA_963680875.1 of Bathymodiolus brooksi. Taxonomy (NCBI): domain Eukaryota; kingdom Metazoa; phylum Mollusca; class Bivalvia; order Mytilida; family Modiolidae; genus Bathymodiolus; species Bathymodiolus brooksi. The sequence goes on from OY804575.1 coordinate 123,633,032, forward strand.
GGTTTTACAAGGTTAATGACAAACCAAACAGACAAATGAGATTATGGTTAAAGTGTACATTTTGTATATATACATGTATATATATGTGCATGGCAGATATAAAGACAACCAGGTCAACAACTATCGATTAATTTTGTCCACAATATCATTATTTCCGATCCAAAGGTTTTTAAAAAAATCAGCCAAATAATACATTTTATATAATATATTTATACAAATATTGCGTAATAACGCCATTTACATATAGATTTATTTGGTTTTCTTGAGTTTGTTTGGTAAAAAGTCAATATGCGTATCTATTTAAACTGAACATATTTCATCGTTTTGGGCACACACACACACACACAGTTATAAATGCAGTGAATGAGTGATTGTAGTTTAACACCAACTCAGTAATGTTTCAGTTATATCATGGCAAGTTCATTTTCAATGAGATGATGAGGTCCGCTTTGTACTAGACCAACACGCTTAGTTGGATTTTATAGTGCTAACTCACTTAAACAACATTCCGCGGATAGATATGTCGCCCCACTCGGACACATTATCCTGATTCCGAGTCAACCAGTCGTTGCCCTTTCTCCATAATGCTTCGTGCTTAGCAGGGAAGCAACACATACCAATTTTAAAGTCTTTGCTTTGACCAGATCGTGACTCGAACCAACGATCTGCCACACCCGATACGAGCATGCTAACAATGACATAGTTATGCATTTAAAACTGGAATAGGAAAGTATCATAATTCCTTAATCATTCCACATGTTTTTGTCGTTTAGGCAATAACCTCGTCAAGATATAAATTGCAATACATTTTTTCGTAATTCATTTTATATATCAGAGATATAATATAAATAAGCAAAGCAATTATGTACACATTCAATTAAGTGCTTTTGTTTTTTGCTTTGTTTTTTGTTTTTTATCTTATCGTAACTTCATTTTCTTCTTTAAGTTATGGTATCCAGAAAAGTCTGTGTAGTTGGTGCCGGCGTCATAGGATTGTCGTCTGCTGTTAGAATACAGAACACATTACCAGATGTAGATGTTACTCTAATTGCCGATATATTTTCTCCGAATACAACATCTGACGGATCTGCTGGATTCTGGGAACCCCATTTAGTTAATCCAGACCAAGTAGAAGATATAAGGTTTGCAAAACTGTTTGTGATTGGTTGATATAGAATCACGTCTTTAATTAGTAAGAAAAGATATGGTGTAAGTTAACATGAGAACGTTGAGACTACCCCAACTTTTATAACGTCACTGATAGATATAGATACGATAACGTAACCCTCAGTCCGCTTTTACTCCCAGCGAGGGTTACGATTCTGTCCCATTCAACGTAATGGAGCAGTGCCCAGAGTGATTCACACCGGGCGGTTTTTTGTCCTAATTCCGTTGAAGTGGTTGGAAAAATCAACGGGGGTGAAAGATAAATATATTTAGATAAAGCTTGAGGTGTTAAGTAAACGCTGCATCAATCCATGGTAGACTTATATCCATCTGAAAATTTGAATGCATGAGATCTTCTTTCTGTCAGATATTTTGTTTACAAGTTGCTATTTCACGTGCACTTGCCTCGTTTTGGAGATATCCTTATTTGGATCGATTGCCGTACATATCGTAGTAAAAGTTTTCTATATTTGGCATTCAGATCCATATATGGATAGGCTCCGCCCATCACGAGAGTCTACGTAAGGTGTCATGGTGGACAAGAAACAATTTTCGAATACGAAATCGATCGTGAAGGTAGAAACAGGTATTGTAACACTTATTTCGTATCACCATTACTTAAAAATTGCAGGGAATAATAAGTTATGACCACATATGCAAAAAGAAAGTTGAAATATTCACGCAACAAAATTTTTAATTTGCTCCATTACGTTGAATGGGACCGATTCGTAACCCTCGCTGGGAGCAAAAGCGGACTGAGGGTTACGTTATCGTATCTATGATAGATAATGTGCAATGCATAGCATGGTCGCCACGTGTGCGGCAGATCGGAGGTTCGCAGTCCTGGTCAGGTTAACCTAAAGACTATAAAATTGGCATTCATTTTGCTGCTTCTCCGCAAAAGGCTGGTTAGCACGCATAAAGTTTACGCGTGGGGCGACATGTCTTCCCGCATACTGTTGTTTCAGTGAGCTTACACTAGTCTATCTGTTGTTTCAGTGAGCTAACACAATACAAATCGGGCCAAATAAGCGTGATGGTCTAGTACACAGCATACATAATCATTATCTGATCGAAATGGAACTTGTTCTCGCTATGACATAGCTGACAAATTGTTCACATGGTCTTATATAACATTCACTCACTCACTTCATCCTTTGTTTAATTCGTGCTTATTTTAAAAGCATTGTTAATTATGTTTATTACATGTTCCAAAAGCTGGGTATGCGTCTAAGTGTATATTTGATAGACATATATATACTATTGTTCTAGGAAATGGGGACAGGAGACCTTTGACCATTTGATGAGACTTGAGAACTCGGTTGACGCTGGCAAACTTGGCGTCCAACTTTTATCTGGTTACCTCTTTTCTAATGAATATGTGAATGAGGTACTATTGAATCGTTTGGAAATAGCTTAGAGTGTTGTATTTAATTACTACTATACAATAAAGATTTTCATATTTTAATAAATATAGTTATTATAGTTTTCTTCACTTGGAGGATATTGCTAGTTTAAGCATATTTTAATTCAAAATTCAGCATACAGTTATGTTACAATTCACAGGGCCAATGAGAGGGGGGAAGTTCAGCCGGTACATCGGTCAGGGGCCCGGGGAGTCAAGTAAGGGCCTGTGAACCTCTGAAGGTCCCCAGAGCCTTAGCCATAGACACTTTATTTTGATTTTTAACATTTTGGGGGGGTATTTTGTAACTATTTTTTTGTTTATTTAGAAAAAGTATTACATGTATGTAAAATTCACTTAGACTTCTGAATTCTGGTTGTTGATCATCACTCACATTTACATTGTAACCAGGAAGGCCATCAGTGGTTTTATTGGACATCATATCCTCAATTTTTGAGAAGTCTCAGCCTGTCGACGGGGACCCCAAACTAGTCTTGTTCCGCCTTACAGCATTTTTCTTGGAGTCCATGACAATTCATACAAGATATTATAAATAACAGGATTCGGAAGCAAGTTAAAATTGGCTTTTATCCTGCACTTTTTCTATTTGAGCATTTAAATTGTACTGACTGGATAAGTTTTTGTTATATACTGTCACTGACCGAAATATAGCTTTTTCTGGTACCAAGTTACCCCTGTCAAATGCTACCTGTTGAGCTTTGGGAACGTAATTGTAAATACCGTTCATGTCCTGCTGACAGAAAATATCAAAAGAGAAAATCGAGAGATAATCATACAATTCTATAATTTAATTCAAAATATAAACGTCAATAGATTAATGTTAATTTTCTGCAGGAAAAACACAATATTAATGCAATTTGCTGCAATATAGACACAATATTAATGAAGTAGCTTAAAAACTGGGATAAAGGCGAGGTTCACACTGCACTAATATTGTCTATTAATCGGTTTCCTAATAATAATGAATAAATATTTAACGGTGTATATTAAAAATAATAAAATAAAGTTGAAATGCAATATAAGTTAGGACGGTTGTACATCTCTTTGGAGAATACTGATGGTAAATTTATAAATTGAAGTGCATTTTTGTACTTTATAAAGTACTATACTTGTATATCGATAGAGTTCTCTTATAGGACCCATTTTGGAAGGACCAAGTGTTAGGATACCGAAAGTTGAATGAAAACGAAAGGATATTGCACCCTGACAAAAAGTAAGTTGTTAAATATGAATATCTTAATTCACCATTTCTAGAATAGCCAAGGAAGCGAACGTTAATCCCAAAATATCCCATGTAGTGCATTGTAGGCATCATGACAAAGACTCAATTTTTGAGAGAGAGTTAGAGAGTTAAAGTAATTTTCCTGCACTGATTCATTTTGAGAAGTCAAATTGCATTGAATGGATAATGTTTAGTTATATACGGTCACTGACCAAGATATAGCTTTTCTGGTACCTGATTCAAGTTGAACAATGGTAAGAAACGGAAACAGTATTAACGTAAACTTCACAGAAGACAAACAAAAAACTATTAGAACGACGCTTGTTTCTGTTCTTGTTAGACAATTTGGCAGTTGTTTTGGGCTTTATAACATTGCATGATAAACACAATATACGTACATTGTCGGAAAATATAAAATTCATTTGCACTCGCTGCGAAACAGAACAGAAAGGCTCACCAAAGACTCGCTTTTCTACCTGTTAGTATAGCTCGTACAAATAAATTTCATATTTTCCGACAATGCACGTATATTGTATATGCACGAGCTTGACATAGAGCAGTAAGCAATCCATCAATCAATCTTTTGTTTTGGTAATATGTACCTAGATCATTGTTGTTACATTGTTGTAGGGACGGTGTTTTCTTCACGACAGTATCAATTGACGTGAAATCTTATCTTCCATGGTTGATGCAAAAGTAAGTACATTTGTTTGTAATTAGTGTTTGTTTCACAGACTTGGTTTCGAAATATAACCCTCAAGTAGTTTGTTGTTGTTATATTTGTTTCTCCATCAGTACAACAACAACACCAAGCACCAAGTTCACCTGACGTGATGACATCTCCTGTGCCATATATACACCAATAGGCAAAAAAGGGTTGATGGTTTGTACGAACGAAACCAACGAATATCAAAGTTGAGATTATTGTAAAATTATGACTATTGAAATCGGAATTTTGGTTAAACTATTTAAGCCCGGATTTCGAAGCCGACCATGACACACGGGAGTTTATCGATCCCTCTTGAAAATCGTAACTACCGACATTATATATATTCATGACACCTTTCGCCAATTCCAAATTGTCAGAAACAAAAGTTCATATTGTATAAGATTACCGATGAATTAGATTCCACTTGTATGTAAAACACATTAAAATCAAATGCACATGAGGTGACTGACATTGTTATTTCATGATGTGCAAAAATAAATCTAATTTATTTATGTTTTGCCAGTAAACGCACTTTTTCATTTGAAATATAGCCAGTTAAGTTTATATATAACACTGAGTATATTCGGTAGAAAGGAAAAAAGTTCAGAACAATAGCTCAAAAGTTTAGAGGTAAGTTAATACAGTGCTGAAAATAAAATGAAAAACTAAAAATACCACAATGTCGGAACATTTCCAAAATCCAAATTGAAAAATCGGAATCAAAGTCAATACTCCCAATACACAAATACATGACCGCTCACTTTCCTTTCTTGGCTCGGACACTTCAATGAAAACTGATTGGGTTCAACTAGTATTATGGACCCAACACCCCACCCCTCTTGGTGAAATGATGCCGTATTAGTGTTTGAGATATAACAGCTCATTTGTAATGAAAATTATAAGCTATTAATTTGTTTTGTAGATTTAAATCCAATGGTGGCAAGGTCCAGTTTAGAACAATATCTTCCATTGTAGAGGTAAGTTGATAATTATGAAAAGAAACTTGCAATCCTAATAATTATATTTCACACTATTAAATACAATTGAAAATAATAGTATTATTTGTTTTATCATTACAAATTTCACACTGTTGATATTGTGTATAGTTTTTAGTTTTCATGATGTTCGAAAACAGTACTCGGGAGTGGGCACGGCTGAATGGTTTTGCTCTTTCTTGAACATTGAAGTTACTTTCAACTTTTTGACCAATCACAAGGGGCTTTACGATGAAATGAGCACATAATGTAATTATGAGGCGCTATTTCAGTAGCATGTACATTGCAATTTAGAATTTTTGCATCTGTCAATGTGTTTATGTGTTATTTACCTTTATCATTTTAATCACCATTGAAATTATATATGACATTAAACAAGAGATTGTCGATCAAAATATTTTCCAAATCTAGATTTTCTATATAAGAAAACAAATATTAGATTTCAGATGACTTTGACGTGATTGTCAACTGTGTAGGTATGCGAGCACGTGATCTTGTGAATGATAGCGAGATGAACCCAGTCAGAGGACAGATAATGCGGGTACGTGAAAAATAATATTGATTTTTCGTAATTCAATCTAAACTTGTCCAAAGTACTAGTAATACTTCATGAAATAACTTTGCTAAGTTTGTTTGTCTTTAGGTTTAGAAATTTAGTTTTATCAGCCCCTCAATGTGTGGTATTTGAATGTTATATTCCAACTGTTACTAGCCACCAAAGGTGTGAGGTACATACATGCACATATGTTGTCCAGCATTACTTTCATGTTTATTATATAACATACCTCATTTTCACAACACATAACCATAACAATTAGCTCTGATTGGCCAAATAATTTCGACTGCTTTTTATTTTGCATTCCTTCGAAGTCTTTGTCAGTCGAAATTCTTTCTATATAAAAATCCCACAAAAAAAATCAAGGTGTATATAGAAATATTAGTAAGACATATTTTCTCTGATGAGGGATGCACACATCCGAAAGAGGTGTCCCCTAGTAATGGGAAACAATTCAAATACAATACTTGTCTTTAGGATGGCAAGCAAATGGTTTGCACCTACGATATTTTCTACGATAGATGGCGTTCGTGTACTATCAGTTATACATTCGGAACTCTCCCGGATCGCATCGGAGCTTATCGTTATATTTCCGCCATTACAAGTTGCGATAGACTGATCATATATAATTTATAAAGTAAAATAGTATGCCTCAACCTGGTCTAATGTTACTTTTGGTAACAGGATTTTGTGCTCTGGTCTTAGATGTTTAAATCCTGCTATTGGCCAGTGTGGTGATAATGGGTCTGGAAGAATGACTGGTGTTCCTTTAAAATCTGAATTTCTTTTTTTCATTTGTGTAATAATAGTAATGTGTCATTCAAAGATACAAACAAACAAAAATCTAGTATAAATGCACAAACAAACAAAATAAAAAAAATCAAGTATAAATGCATAAGTTTTATTCATTAGTAGTAAGTCGTCGTGGCCGATTGGTTAAGACTAGAAATATATTGGGATTTACCCACACAGGTTCGAATCCTGTCAACGACTCCAAATTATTTTGGGTACCGGTGATTTATTTTTGATACTGTCTTTACTTGGGATGCTGTATCTGCAATAGTGTGTGTAATTGTAAAAAAGAGGTGTACTTGTAGAATGTTATAATAAAAATCTATTGGGGTCTCCCCCGCACAGCTTCGAATCCTGTCGACGTCTCAAAATGTTTGGTAGTACAAGTGAAAACGAAGAAAAACATTTGATCTTCTATGTTCAGTTTGCTTAAATTGTAGGTGTGATCATATTTTAGACTTGTTCATTCTGACCACAATGAAGGCTATCATTTTGTTTAGCGTAAATACACTGACGGGGAAAAAAACTTGGACTTTTGCTACACTTCTTCACAAATGGATTAATATCATAAATATCGAATTGTCATTCCACATTGAAACAAAAAAAAATGTAGCCGCCCACAGAGGGGCTCGAACCCTAGACCCTGAGATTAAAAGTCTGGCTCTACCGACTGAGCTACGCAGGGTACATGATACTGTAGGCAAATTTACTGTCTTTATATCTCATAAGACACGAATGTTTATTCAAAAATAAAATGCGTTTTATATTTTGTGGCAAGGTTTCATAAAGTGATTGATTGTTGTTTAATGCTCAGAATTTTTTTTTCGGACAACACGAGAGTTAGAATATTTTTTTTCTCCAGAATTTAACATATATGACAAAAACTCTGAATCAGATTATTTTTTTTTCCTCCACCAAAATCAGAATATTTTTTTCAGCAACATTGGGAATCAGAATATTTTTTTAGAAAAAAAAAACCATAACCACCACCTCCCCTGGAAGTTAAATGGTCCGTCCCTTAGATAAATGTGTATATAAAATTTAAAAAAAAATCCAACCATCGTAATTTAACAGGCCGTTTTATATATATCCCCGAGGAACCAGTAATTACGCACCTAATTAAGCAGATAATTGTTTGTTTCCGTTTGACGATAGATTGTTGTTTTAAAATTTTGCATAAAAAATAAAAATAAAAAGTCAGATAAGTAAAAGATAAATATAGAATGACAGAAACGGCTTTCTAAACGACAGAATAATTCGGTCTAACTTTAGGGGTCTCTGTCCTACAAGGCTAACCCTAACCCAAGAACACAGCCTACGGCGCTAATTGGCTCTTATAAAAAAATATGCTACCCCTAAAGAAGAGGGACCCCTAACAGTAAATGAAGGCGGAATATTGTGTAAGTGTTCAGCTTGTTGAATGTTTGTTGTTATGTAACTTATGATCACCTTTATTCATGCTAAAGAACGAGTAATATAACTGTTTTACAAAGAAAGCAATAGCATAGTGTTGATACCTTTCTAGCAAATCTGTTTTACGACCCTGTGTCGACGCATTACGTCGACTCAGATCGATTTTTAGCTTAGGAACTGGCCACAGCAGGTAAAGATCGGCTATCTTGAAACCTGATAAGTTAGGAAGACGTCCGAGCATTTCCGCAAAGGTTCCGAACGAATAACTGATAGTACACGAGCGCCACCAAGCGTCAATAGGTGCGGGTGCAACCCATTAGTCATAGAAACTATGGCTCAAAATTTGTTGTGTTAGGCTACAATTCCACATATTTTTCAAACAAAATTCAAAAAGGTAAAACATGCTACTCCGAGGAACAAGTGATCAGTATGCTGGAGTTCCTCATCGTTAACATATTTGTCTCCTTTGGAGGGACACTGTTTCAGCAGGTCATCGGCATACCAATGGGTACGAATTGTGCCCCTCTTCTAACCGATTTATTTTTATACTCATATGAGTCGGAGTTTCTTCAAAAGCTTGTAAAATAAGAAGATTCATGAGGCTAGAGCCTTTAATTTCACATACAGGTATATTGATGACGTTTTATCTATCAATAATTCTAGATTTGCAGAATTTCTTCCATTGATATATCCTCCAGAGCTGGAAGTTAAAGAGACCACCGATACAGCTTCGTCCGCATCATTTTTGGACTTGTACCTCGAATTTGACGACAGTGGTCAACTCAGTACTAAAATTTATGATAAGCGGGACGACTTCAATTTTAAAATCATAAATTTTCCAAACATGTGCAGCAATATACCAGCTTCTCCTACACATGGTGTTTACATCTCGCAATTGATTCGCTATGCAAGGGCCAGTAGCAATTATTCTGATTTCCTGAAACGTCATCTTCATCTGAGAAACAGGCTACTGGACCAGGGCTATAAAAAGATTCGCCTTATTCGATCTCTTAAAAAATTTATATTCCGATACCAAGATCTTGTCGAAATATATTCCGTCTCTGCAGAAAAAATTATAAGCGATGCATTTTCATATAGTGAAAATGTATAAAGATAAAGAAGTCAAAAAATGTCAAGGATATTTTTTTTGTCAATGTGTGACGTAAAAATATTTTTGACATTTACGTCACCGAATATGGTACTGCTTTGACAACTATTTTACCTATTTTGTTCCTGTATTTAAATACTGTTATAGTGACAGCCAGAACCTTTGAACCATGATGAGAGCGGGAGGTTTGGCGCCTTAAAATCTGATTCAACCCACCATTTCTTTAGAAATGCCTGTGCCAAGTCAGGGTCATTACGGTTTTCACAGTTTTCCGGTTGTTGACTGATTTTGTCTGTTTATATAATTATGAGTTTTGACTTTCCCTTTGTAAGATTGTTCGGAGTTCGGTAATTTTGTTATTACCCTTATTTAGTGCATCTTGTTTGAAGAATGCTACGCTCCTTTTACAAAAAAGATAATTTGCAGAAGGTCCGATGAGGAGCAGTTTGTTAGTAGCTGTCATTGGTTGCCTGTTGCAAGGCAAAATTGTGCCCAATATATTCTCATCTCCATTTTCTTTATGACAATCAGCTAAAATTATGTCTACGCCCCATCAGATCATCACATTTTACCTAAATAATTTAGTGGGTGCAAACATGTTCTTGTCATGAATATTGCTGAAATATTGCTCATTGGAAGGCAAACTCTAAACAATCTTTTAAGTAGTATAAACTTTCCAAGTACTAGACACTTGATAAATTTGTGTGATTTTTTATATTGCACACAGAATATTTTATATTCGAATTATATTAACATTCAAATCAAACATTCAAAGAATTGCTTTTTTAAAACTATAAAACAATAAAAATATAATATTAATGTTTTCATAAATGAATTTGATAGGACAAAAGTTGTAACATTGTACATGTATTATTTCAGGTAATTGCACCATGGATTAAACATTTCTACGGTGACATTGATGTAAACAAAAAGAACAGTGAATGCTACATTATTCCAGGGTAAGTTGTAGTCCGAGATTCCTCTGTCGTCCGACGGCTTTTTTTCGACTTGCTGGAGCCGTGGGACGTGAGAGAGCTCTACATACGGAAAACAGAGGATTTGCCGCTGCAACTCTGCGTCGACACATTTCCACGTTTCGTGGCTATCAGATTTTATTTTCTATCAGAAACCCTTATATAAATCGCTTCACCAATCATTTTTCTATTCATTCATAACCATCTTGCCCTCAGAAAGTGGTGTTACACTCGATTACAGCACAATTTTCCCTTAGACACTATGATTTCGTCATTTCACATCCATTTTGGAACATTTGTCACGTGACTTCGAGAAAACTACGATTACTGCAATGTATCATGGGAGATGATTTGCATATAAGCAAACAAACAAATATTTTTATTGTCAATCATAGGCGCCTGTTAAGGCAGAACAATTAGCATAAATTTTAATACAGTTGATTACATTGATTGGTAATGATTTTAACAGCAATAGTGAATTACAGATAACCATAACAGGGATCGATCTAAGAAAAAAAATTAACTGCCCAAAGGGCCAGTAAAATTTTTGAACGACTGGCCCCTTCAAAATTCCACTGGCCCGAGAAATATCGGTCCACGAAGCGGACCGATATGAAAGGGAGGATTTGCCCCCCCCCCTCCCAAGAAACTAAAGATCGAGCAATATGAACCCCCATTAAAACCTTGGGTGAACTCATTTTCTCCGGAAGGATAAGCAGTTCCTGCTCCACTAGTGGCATCCGCAAATAATTAAATTGACTGTCAGTGATTTAAACATGTACATGTAGTTTTTGTATTCTATGAATGAATGTTGTACTTGCTTTAAACAAGGGTAAAGTTCATGACATTTTCCCATACATGTAGTGTTTTTAATGCATTACAATTAACAGGTATGGTTAGAAGATAATCAAACAATCTACATATAGATAGTCAAACTTGTTATCAAAAGTATATAGTTTTAACCTTTGATTCATTGTTTATTGTATATATGTTAACTTATGTATTAACTAAATTTAATACGGCGCTCGGCCAATAATCTTCAGTAGTGAAGGACGGCCAGAAATATGAAGAAGTCTCAGCGACCCCCTCTGACTCTGTATAACAGCTTCCTTTTTTAGCCAATCTTATTTATTCCTCCCCAGCGTTTTCCCGTGCATTCGACCATTATATAACGACCCACTGTCTAACGCGACTAACGACCATGTTCTTTGGGTAAAAATCCTTCATATAATGACTATTAGAAGATTATTATGCGAGCTTATTTCCTTCTGCTCTGATTTGAGCTGTAGATGGAACTGTTTGTCCTGCAGAATACGCTCAGTTTATATCTATGTTGTTGTTTACGTATGCAAATAATTTGGCACGCTGCATTAAGTAGCTCCCATCATGCAATGCGTTGCTGTCAATATTCAGTATTTAGTATCGCGAGATCACGTTTGTAGGTTCGAAAATGAAAGTCAGCATGGCGAAATGATGGTCTAAGGCAAAATCGTTCTGTAATGGAGTGTAACACCACTTTCTGAGGGTAAGATGGTTATGAATGAATAGAAAAATTATTGGTGAAGCGATTTATATAAGGGTTTCGGATAGAAAATAAAATCCGATAGCCACGAAACGTGGAAATGTGTCGAAGCAGAGTTGCAGCGCCAAATCCGCTGTTTTCCGTATGGAGAGCTCTCTGACGTCCGACGGCTCCAGCAAGTCGAAAAAAAAGCCGTCGGACGGCAGAGGAATCTCGGACTAGGTAAGTTGATAACACATCCACCCGCAAAATTTAGTTATTTCTCATATTGTATATATAGAAGTCCGATTAAACTAATAACAGTTTTCATACACGTACATTGACACATTTTTTTCACAATTAAAACAAAACGATATGTACCATGATACCTCACACAAGGTAAATACCCGCCTTTCGTTGATGGTTTATGGTTTATGGGGTTCAACGCCTCTTTCAACAATATTTCAGTTATATCGTTGCAGTCAGTTTTATTGGTGAAGGCAACCAAAGAAAACAACCGACCTATCGCTAGTCACGGACAAACTTTATCACATAATGTTGTATCGAGTGCACGTCGCCACGAATGGGGTTCGAACTCACAACTTTAGTGGTGATAGGCACTGATTACACAAGTAGTTGTAAATCAAACTACCATGCAATCACGACCACGACGGCTCTGCCCTTCGTTGAAGAACACTAGATCTATGCTAAGTCACCTAATATCATATAATGTTGTAAACTCTCTGGAGTTCCTGTACCGATAAAACTGAGCTCCACGGTATAGCCAGAATATTGTTGAAAGTACGGCTAAAATCCATAAACCACATTCCCTGATGACAAATTTTTTTTTTAGTAAACAAAATAAAACAAAATCATGAAATCATGTCTTATCTAGCATATTTGCCTTAAAAGTCATATTCATTGTATACATGAAGTACTTAATTCCGGAACAGTAAAATTATGGGGGGGGGGGGGGGGTTAGGGTTAGGGTTAGAGTTAGAGGTATGGTGTTTAGCCCCACTTTCAACAATTGTTCAGTTATAAATCAGTTTTATTGGTGGAGGAAATCGGTGTACCCGGAGAAAACCACCATCTACCTGCCCTCAGTCAAAACAAAATAAAACAAACAAACCAACAATTATACACACAGTAAAGGTTACAGAAACATAGGAAAAACGGTTTGTCCAATAATGTAATCCTATTTAATACTGTTGATAGAACAAATGCATATTCATAGATTACAATATGCTATTGCACCTTTAGTTTTGTTCGATGCAACCATCTCCAAAAGTTTTTTCAATTCATTCCTCCATTAAAGACACGGGCAGGGGGATAATGGGGAGGGTACGTGATTACTAAAAGTAAAATTTGGAATGGTGGTGTCGTTGAAGTATGAACAAACAATTGTTTTGTTAAATTAGAGTAAAATTATAGAAAAATTTGTCTTGTCAATAAAGAAGCTGCACTGGTTTGTAGATATAGGATGCATTGATATATCATGGCTTAAAAATGCCACCAACTGGTGTATTGAAGTGGGAAATTTAAGACTCAATCATGTATTTGAAACCTGAAAAAGTTGACCAACTCCAGTGGCACGTCTGTTTTTACCTTTATGTCAGAAGTTACACCCCTACCAGTTTAAAGTGACAAAGTGACAAATCCGTTGTTATCACTGTAAATGAAATAAAACCGTAGACATCAATCTTGGTGAACACGACGCGTTTCTGGAATAGCCTTCATCAAGTACGTTCAAATCCGAAATATTGGAAAGCCAATTAATTTAAAACTCGAATTTGATTTACAAGCTGGATGTTAGATCTAATATTGTGTAAAACCCAACTTATGCGTGTTATATCACTGAAACATGCGACATGAATTAAACAATCGTAGACTGTGAATAATATGATATTATATCAACTTACTTTTATTTTCAGAAAAAAACTCTTTTTGTAATGGAGTAATACTTAATTAATTACATTGCAGTCGGGATAATGTAGTTTTGGGTGGTACAAGACAAGAGGGCAATTGGAATACAGATGTTGATTCACAAGACAAGAACAGAATCTGGGAAGGCTGCGTTAGGCTTGTTCCAAGTTTAAGAGTAAGTATTTTTACCCCCGTTCCCCGAAGGGGGAGGGGTTATACTGTTTTACCTCTGTCCGTCTGTCCGTCCTTCCTTCCGTCCAAGATATTTTTCGTCACATTTTTCTCAGTAACTGTTGATGGCAGAAATATGATATTTGGTCACAATCGTCATATAGGTATACCATATTGTGGGTAGCGTTTTTAGACCCCTCAGATTCCTACTTCCTGTTTGCCGACTTAGTTGGTTTTTATACACATTGAACATATATGCACATTTTTCGTCACATTTTTCTCAGCAACTATTGATGGCAGAAATCTGATATTGGGTCACAAGCTTCATATAGGTACCCCATATCGTGGGAAGCGTTTTTGGACCCATCAGATTCCTACTTCCTGTTTGCCGACTTTGTTGATTTTTATACACATTGAACATATATGCTAATTTTTCTTCGCATTTTTCTCAGAAACTATTGATGGCAGAAATCTGATATTTGTTCACAAGCTTAATATAGGTACCCCATATCGTGGGGAGCGTTTTTGGACCCATCAGATTCCTGCTTCCTGTTTGCCGATTTTGTTGATTTTTATACACATTTAACATACATTTGTATATGCACATTTTTCATCGCATTTTTCTAAGCAACTATTGATGACAGGAATCTGATATTTGGTCACAAGCTTCATATAGGTATGCGATATTGTGGGAAACGTTTTTGGACCCGTCAGATTCCTACTTCCTGTTTGCCGACTTAGTTGGTTTTTATACACATTGAACATATATGCACATTTTTCGTCACATTTTTCTCAGCAACTATTGATGGTAGAGATCTGATATTTGGTCACAAGCTTCATATAGGTACCCCATATCGTGGGAAGCGTTTGTGGACCCGTCAGATTCCTACTTCCTGTTTGCCGAAAAGCGGGGGTATCATAAGTGAGATTTAGCTCACAGTTTATCTTGTTCTATGAGTTTAAGTACAAAAGGAACTAGAATTAAACAAATCATTCACTGGAAAATAATATTATCAAGCACACTACTGTCAAAGCTGCCCATACGGTGACCTCTATTAAGTAGTCACATGTATTTAAAGGTCAAATGTACTTGTCCTGTCATAAATAAATTCATATAAATTGTAGCACTTTGAAGAGGTCCCCTGTCTTGTAAGGCCACGTTTTCTTTGTCTCAATGGTGACAGGTTTGACTGTATTAAATATATAGCGGCTGTTGTGTGAATGTGATCGTATGGTAGTTTAAATCACACACACGTGTGCGAGCACACACATATATATGCAATCAGTGAATATCACAATTTAAGTTGGATTTTCGCACATGCCAAGGTGTATTCGATATGTGATAAAGCTTGTCAGTGACGTGTAGAAATTTGGTGGATTTTATGTCTGTATATTCAGGTTTCCTCCACAAATGAAAAAGACCCCACTGCCAAGATATAACTGAAATATTTTTGAAAGTGGCTTTAAACACCCATAATAATCCTATAATTGAAATGTATTTTTATTTATTTTTGAAATGTATGGGTCTTGCAATTTCTTTACATAGATGTATAACCAAATACTATATACGTTTTTATAAAACTTAGAAACCATATAGAATTGTGCACAAATGAATGGATAATTAAGTTGAAAAATGGATCCACCTTCACTCAGTAAATTACTTTACTTTTACTGGTGACCTTAATTATTACAAGATGTCCATGATGTACCATGAATGAACAGAAAATATCAAAAACAATAGTAGAATATGAAAAGACTACAAAAAATTATGTCGAACGGTGGTGATTTAAAACTGAAACAAAAATGCCAAAGATTATATTGTGAGAAAATCAGTAACTATGAACATTATAAATTTCATAGAAAGCAAGAAAAGTGACCGACTGGGTTGGTCTTAGACCTGGAAGAACACGAGTCCGTCTTGAACTTGAAGATGTAAAGGGAAAGTCTAAGAAGGTTATGGTAATGTATTTTTTAAATTAACATAGTAATTACTGTCGTTAGATGGCAATCTCCTGTTGTTTGAATTAGAATATCTGTGTTACAATCGACCACGGCAATCTCCTGTTGTTCGAATTAGAATATCTGTGTCACAATCGACCACAGCAATCTCCTGTTGTTCGAATTACAATATCTGTGTCACAATCGACCACGGATATGTTCCCTTCGTCGTAATCACAATACGATCCTTTCGTCATTTATCACTTTTTATCGGGTTTATATAGCAAGAGTAACGCGACTGGTGTCACAAGTGGAATATGAACTGTTTACTGAACACTTGAGTTAAACATGGTTCTTAATGGGTGTTTGTGTTGCTCGATCTTTATTTTTCTGTGTAGTGATCTGTAGATCACTGTTTGTCTATTTGGGCATTATATTGTCTGACCTTCTGTTTACGGCTTCTGATTAGATCACTGTTTGTCTATTTGGGCATTATATTGTCTGACCTTCTGTTTACAGCTTCTGATTAGATCACTGTTTGTCTATTTGGGCATTATATTGTCTGACCTTCTGATTAGATCACTGTTTGTCTATTGGGGCATTATATTGTCTGACCTTCTGTTTACGGCTTCTGATTAGATCACTGTTTGTCTATTTGGGCATTATATTGTCTGACCTTCTGATTAGATCACTGTTTCTCTATTGAGGCATTATATTGTCTGACCTTCTGTTTACGGCTTCTGATTAGATCACTGTTTGTCTATTGAGGCATTATATTGTCTGACCTTCTGTTTACAGCTTCTGATTAGATCACTGTTTGTCTATTTGGGCATTATATTGTCTGACCTTCTGTTTACGGCTTCTGATTAGATCACTGTTTGTCTATTGAGGCATTATATTGTCTGACCTTCTGTTTACAGCTTCTGATTAGATCACTGTTTGTCTATTGAGGCATTATATTGTCCAACCGTCTGTTTACGTCTTCTGATTACCTATTTGGTGTCATTAGACTTTTCTTGCAACCTCACTGTGGAACATACATACAGTTGTCAGTATCGCAAGATGTTTTCTGTCTTATCCACTGAAATTATTGAGCTGGACTGAAAATGAATGACTATTCCAATGAGTTTTATTTTTTTCAAAGCTACTGGCAATGTGAGATTAAGGGATCATCATTGTGATTTCTTGATGATTAGAAATTCAACATGTTATTTGTTTCATTGTGGAATAATTACTGACATGTAGCAATCACAAACAATTTCAAAGGTCTTGATCTCAGTCCCGATTGTTTATGGAGGTTGTTGTCCACCCTTTATTAGTTCCTATATTAGTAATTGTGTGTCTATATCCATCTAAGATAAAGAATAATATGAATTGTTTGATAAATGCTTTTTTTAATTTATTGAAATCGCCTTACATTATAATATGCTTTGTCATTCAATATTCAAATTTCTAAAATGTTTTTGTCTCTTTATATTAATCATTTGCATGACAAAATAATTTTTCTAAATGGAGGTTTGAACATATTAAACTGGTTTATCTTCTTGCCACTTTGTATTGCCATTGGAGTGTCTGTACCAACCCATGAAAGTGAGCCATCATGTATTTGTGTGTTATGGGGTATCGATTTTGCCTCTTTCTACGATTTTCCATTGGATTTTGGAACTGTTCCGACATGGTGGTATTTTTCTCAATATTAGACAAACCGCACTATTATTGAAACTATGCAGCTTTGTAGAAGATGGCTTCAACATGATAATACTACCACGGAGTACCCATTGCACAAATTTCCACATTGAAAAAATTAAGACTATGTACATTTCTGGTTGAATTCATGCGAAATTCTCAAAACTGTGTGCTGCAGTAGTCAGCGATTTCGCAATCGGGATGAGTTCGCATGGTAGTTGCACCAACAAATAATATCACAAACATGTTTTTGTCGCATGTGAAGTCTTTTATTTTATTATTTGATAATATCAAAGCAAACGGAATTGACATAAAGTTAAGTTCTATTTAATTAAGATGACAATATGGCACTGTTTACAAGCAGTTGAAGTTGAATTCTTTATTTAACCACATGCTTTAATTATTAATTATCAACATCAATGGTGCAATGGTTAGCATGCTCATATCGAATACGGTAGGTCATAGGTGCGAGTCAAATCAAAGACTCTAAAATTGGCATGTGTTGCTTCTCCGTGTAAGCACGCAGAATTAAGGAGAAAGACTGGGTTGCTCGGAATCAGGATAATGTGTCAGAGTGGAGCAACATGTTTACTCGCGTGGTTGTGTAGTACAAAGCGAACCTCATTATCATCTAATTCAACTTGTTAGCGCAATAATATAGCTGAACAATTGCTCCAAACTTGTTAGCGCAATAATATAGCTGAACAATTGCTCCAAACTTGTTAGCGCAATAATATAGCTGAACAATTGCTCCAAACTTGTTAGCGCAATAATATAGCTGAAAAATTGCTCCATTAGCGTTAAGCAACAATCGCTCACTCACTCCAGTTATATAATTCAGGCTATTGCCGATAAGATGTAACATTACACCGAGTTTTACATCCCTGTACACCAGAACGCAGTAGTTAAGACAAGACATTGAATAGTATTGCTTTGTGATTAATGGTATATATATATTTAGGTTATCATCAGACTACAAGAAATAAAATCTAGAGATGAAAGAACTACTTTGTTTCAATTAAAAAAATATTGTTATTTATTTCTATATAATTTCGAAATCAGTTCAAATTATTTACAACAAGATTCATTCTTTAGTGCAAAGCAAAAGTAGAACTACTTTGTTTCAGCAGCACAACAGTATTGTTATTTATATAATTTCGGAATCAGATCAAAGTACATGTATTTACAAACGAGATTTATTCAATAATTTCAAACACATTAATACAAAGTGAAAGTAGAACGAATCGTTTTTACCCCAGTAAGTACTATTTTTGATTACAGACATCGATGTTGGCGGAAGGTCATAGGACAATTAGTCATACATAAGACAGCTATTTTACGACAATTTCAGGTTGTACATAATTATGGACACAGTGGAGCAGGTGTCACGTTACACTGGGGATGTGCAGGAGAGGTAGTGCAACTGGTACAGAGGGCATTGACTAAATTACCAGCCTTATCAAGACTATGAATGAGTCTAGATTTAAATAGACAAATGCTTATTTACACGGATCGCAAGAAAACATATTTCAAGAGGGTGTAGTTTTATTTTCGATATAAGTTGACTCTATTGACTGATTGGGCCATTATCACACAGTTTCTGAATAGTGTTTCCAGGCTTTGCGGATTATGCTCATTTCAACTTCATTTAATAAAGTGTTCAGTTGTTATTTTTATGAGGTCAGTGGTTTTATCAGAGTATTTCTTATTCATCTATTAAACAAACTGACCATCACAATATCCAGAGCACCTGTCCTTTTTTCTTTTGATCATTGTGCTGTCTCTCCTTCTTCGATTTACGACTTCTGATTACCCTTTTGGTATCTTCATACCTCTCTATGCTCTGTGTTACCGAGTTTCAAATTTGTGTGAAACGGGCGAATGAAAACTACTTATAGATACGCGTAACTTGAGATATTTTCTTTTTGTGAAGCCTAAATTCCAGTGACATTTGAATCGTTTGAATGTACTGGTCTTATTCGTGTGTCATAGATGATTTAACATGGAGATTTTGGTCATTGTTTATACCGGAAATGAAACGTAGGTGCATTTGGTCGGATGTCCTCGAAATTCTTCTTAATGTCAATCAATAGTTGAGTAAATGAAATGCGAAATTTTGGCAGACGATGTAAGACAATATTATGCTCATGAATATAGAGGGAAAAAATAACGGAGCGTGATAAACAACCCAGTCTTCCATCAGAAACACAGAAGTGAAGGATGTATCCATTCATTCAGATTCCCAAGGGAGAATATAAAACATGCAGTATTTACCTTGTGATAGGGTATATCGTTTGATTGTCAATGCAAAGGTATAAGGAATAGGCATACACAAAATACCATATTTTGGAAAACTGGATCAAATGACAGGGAGAATACAATAATGTGAAATGCACATAACCATAACATCAAGGCCTATTTGTGTTTGGAAAAGTGTGTACCAGTGTTTTAAGGTTAATAACTTTTCAATTTGTCCTAAGCAATGGTTATGAAATAAATGTTTTCTAATCCGTCTTGGTGATGTCCATGGCGACATCGCATGGTCATTCGATATACATTTATCTATGTAAGCAGTGCAAGTGGGATTAACTAAATTGTTAAATTGATATTGCTAAAATGGTAATTGACTTTTATCAAATTCTACTTTTCATAAAGTTTTTATGTTGTTTTTTTATGGTCTATTTTTGATGTTACAATTAAAATCATTTGATGTAATAGAAGCCATGTGACAAATTGCCATTATGAACTTCCATTGAATAAATTCATGACATATTAACTTTGGAGGTTATGGTCGACAAGACCACTTAACAAAATAAGGGAAAATCTTCCTGGAATAATTCCTAAATCCCTACGTAAGAAAAAAATGGAAAACTTGATCCTGTTATGCAGTGGCACAAAAACTATGGGGGGTGTAAAACCTGCTAAAATGACTAGTTCTTACGTAGATTTACAACGGCGGCAAAAATATAAGTAAACACAATAAAACATGTCACATAACCGATTCAACTTACAGAAGTTACTAGTTTGTGCAATGAAACAATACACTCCCATCTGTAGATTCCTTAAAACCCAGTTAGGGTAGAGTTAATTATTTTATAGAATCTACAAGAATTATAGTGGACAATACATTTCCAAAGATACAAAAACCTATAGAAATCCTGGTAAGAACAGACAAGCAAAGAATTAAATCTAAAATATGCCATATACCCAGTATGTCAATCAAGGCGTGTCGCTAAACTAATCAATATACTGGAATAGTTCATTTAAATCAGACAGAAAAATTGAGTTCATCTAATAGTGTGTATGTATTAAATATAACTACATATTGGTTGAAATATTTTATTTACGAAATATATTATGCAGTTAATATCTGAATTTATAATTATGAATTAAATCTTTATTATCAATTACGATAAAATCCACCCTGTTATACTTCATGTATCTTTCTCTGACAGAAATTCTTTTTTAGCTATGTATATTACATTTTCAAAATGTTGATGACAGATTCTTACGACGCGCCCACATTCTATAAGCCATTGACCGTGTTTAGCTGTAAATTAGCAATTCCAGTGCACTGCCATCTGTTACATCAGTTATAATGATAGTTTTCAGCCAATCAGCAACATGCATTCATTTCACCATGATGTCAAAATATGTAGCGAAAAAATTTAATCTGTCCACAAGAATATTCTGTACACATGTAACTGAGAAAAAAAACTATAAATGTCCCCCAAAATATTCAGTGGATTGCTTTGCAGATCCTCATGACAAAGCCTACACATGTCCAATTTGTGTTAACATTTTTACTGCAAAACACGTGTTTTTGTGAAAAGCAATTAATGTTGGTGGTGCTATGAACATTAAAAATACCTTGTGATAGGAAGAGGCAGATATTATTTTGTAAAACACCACTGATTCTACCAAAAAGTTCTCTGAAACTGATATCTTCAACATGCTCGAGGTTTTGATTGACAACATATTTTCTATGTTTGGTGGAAGTGTTTTTCAACAGACAGTCGGCATACCTATGGGTACAAACTGTGCTCCCCTTCTCGTCGACTTGTTCCTTTATTCGTATGTGGCAGACTTCATACAGGGGCTTCTCAAGAAAAACCAAAATAAGCTAGCCCGATCCTTTAATTTCACGTTCCGCTATATAGATGATGTCCTTTCATTAAATAATTCTAGGTTTGGTGATTTTGTTGATCGTATCTATCCCATTGAGCTTGAAATAAAGGACACCACAGATACAGATAGGTCTGCTTCATACCTTGACCTACACCTCGAAATCGACAGTGAGGATCGGTTAAGAACGAAACTTTACGACAAAAGAGATGATTTCAATTTTCCCATTGTAAAGTTTCCATTTATATGTAGCAACATTCCAGCAGCACCTGCATATGGAGTATATATCACTCAGATGATATAATATTCCAGAGCTTGTGGCTCCTATCAGGATTTCCTTGATAGAGGGTCGCTGTTAACAAGGAAGCTACTGAACCAAGGGCTCCTTTTGATAAAGTTGAAGGCATCGCTTCGAAAATTTACGGTTGCCATCATGACTTGGTTGACCGTTATGGAATATCTGTGTCACAAATGACCACGGATATGTTCCACTTATCGTAAACACTTCCCGATCCTTTCCTAGTTCATGACATATTACCGGGTTTGTAACTAGATTAACACGACGGGTGTCACTAGTGGAGCAGGAACTGCTTACCCTTCCGGAGCACCTGAGTTCACCTCCGATTTTTAATGGGGTTCGTGTTACTCTATCTTTAGTTTTATATGTATGTTTTGTAGATCGTTGTTTGTCCTTTTGTCCTTTTTCTTTTGGCTATTGTGTTGTCGTCCGGTACTACTAAACAGAGTCCGGAGAAGTCCGGTAGAGTCCGGAGGCTTAATATTAGTTGATATGTATATTAAATGATGTATTCCTGTGGTATTGGTTGTTTTTTATATATTTCTTATAATATCCAACAAAATAAACACTAAATAATAGGTTTTTATTGAAATATACAAGGTGATCAGCAATCGTTCATAGATTCAAAATGGCGGATATAGAGTCCGGTAGCAATATCGTCGATTTACAGCATGTATTCTGTACATTTAATGATTGATTATTATTGTATATGTGTTTATCTATAGGCATTTTATCAAAGATTGAATAAAATAGCAAGTAACGTGGAAATATTCATATATACAAGATGATATGTAAATAGAGTCCGGTTTTCAAAATGGCGGACAACAGAGTCCGGTGCGATTTATGTTGATTTAATATGTGTATACTGTATATAAATCAATGGTTATAGTTATTCTGTTGGTGTACATTAGAGAAAACAGATATATGAAAATCTAGATTTCTTTACTTTATTACAAAAACAAATATTTAAAACGATATATTTCAGCAAATATGATCATTGTTCTTCTTTTCCCAATCGCGGCGATTTGCAGATCGACATGAAGAAAAGAAGTCATAATCTACGTTTTACTTAGTTTTGAGTGTGATTTACATGAAAATCTGGATTTAATCATCATTTTCTTTACTTTGTTACAAAAAAATTATTTAAAACGATATATTTTAGCAAATATTATCATTGTTCTTCTTTTCGACTTTTCTGATATTTTTGTTTTTCTGGTGTATAAGTAAAGAAGTGAAATCGGTAAACGTATGAATATTATCCGGGGTTATCTATTGTGGCGATAACGTGGTTCTGCTATTTATGTCGTTTTAAATGCTACCTATAGAGAAATAAAAAAAATAATAATAAAAACGATATAATTTAGCTAATATTATCACTGTTCTTCTTTTCTCAATCGCGGCTATTTGCCGGCGGACATGAAGAAAAGAAGCCATAATCTACTAATTACATAGTTATAAGTGTTACTTTCATGAAAATCTGGATTTAATCATAATTTTCAGTACTTAAATTACAATAATGTGGCAATAAAGTTGGATTTTTACTCTAATTAAAATTTTTCAAATAAATATATATAAAGAAAATATTATCTCATTTTTTCTTTTTCCGATCGTGGCGGTTTGTAAGTTCCTACGAAGAACAGATGTTATAACTTACAATTTCCAAACTTTTAAAACTTTTTTTTAATGAAATTATGGATTTGATAAGAATTTTGGGTACTTTATTAAAAAAAATTAAATAAATATATTTACAATTCATTCACATTATGCAATTTTTAACTGAATTTCCAATTTGCAACATAAAATAAACTGTCTAAATGTCTACTGGGATTCTTTTTATTATTATTAGCTGTAAGGTGACAGATGTCAAAGAAGCCATAGAACTTTTGTTATATACAATTTCCTAATTAGTCTAGACAATATATACAGTTTGGGATTCTAATTTGAATGAAAAGCCATCCTCCTGTAAATGATAAAGTTCAAGATCACAAATTACTGTGTACTGTCAAAACAGTGTCATCATTGGTAGTTATTTAGCAATCACTTCTCATTTGATCTTTGATCAGTGCACATCGTAATTATAATTAATCAGATAGTACTGATTTTATATAATAGCGTTTTATCATCGTTCTATTTAGAAATATTCTTATTTCTTAAAGTGCAGAATATTTAAAATCGTTTTTATCGTCGTTCTATTTAGAAATATTATTATTTCTTATAGTGCAAAATATTTAAAATCGTTTTTATCGTCGTTCTATTTAGAAATATTCTTATTTCTTATAGTGCCGAAGCCGAATATTTAAAATAGTTTTTATCGTCGTTCTATTTAGAAATATTCTTATTGCTTACAGTGCAGAATATTTAAAATAGTTTTTATCGTCGTTCTATTTAGAAATATTCTTATTTCTTAGTGCCGAAGCCGAATATTTAAAATAGTTTTATCGTCGTTCTATTTAGAAATATTCTTATTTCTTACAGTGCAGAATATTTATTCCGGATTTGTTCCAAAATTAGTGTAGACATTGTTGTCATTCCTTAATCCCAACAACTACTGAACAATTTACACTTTACATCACTTTCATTTGACACAATTTTATTACATATATGTTTTCTCTAATGTACACCAACAGAATAACTATAACCATTGATTTATATACAGTATACACATATTAAATCAACATAAATCGTACCGGACTCTGTTGTCCGCCATTTTGAATACCGGACTCTATTTACATATCATCTTGTATATATGAATATTTCCACGTTACTTGCAATTTTATTCAATCTTTGATAAAATGCCTATAGATAAACACATATACAATAATAATCAATCATTAAATGTACAGAATACATGCTGTAAATCGACGATATTGCTACCGGACTCTATATCCGCCATTTTGAATCTATGAACGATTGCTGATCACCTTGTATATTTCAATAAAAACCTATTATTTAGTATTTATTTTGTTGGAAATTATAAGAAATATATAAAAAAAAAAAAACAATATCCTACCGTGACATCTGCTCGGTCATGCAATAAAGTCGATCACTTGTTTTGATTTACAATTCTCGCGCAGCACGAGACCAATGACGTCATTCTGTATATTCATAGCGTACATAAACACTGAGGGAATACTTTTCAACGTCAAAATTACAAGATGAGATTAAAACAGAGAAGTTTGAATTGAATAAATTCCATGCAAGTAAAAAAGATCCTTTTTTACTAATGTCTTTTTTTCCTGATCATTATGCTTGTTAAATATGTTTCCATCGATGGTATTCCCCAAACATTTGTATTTTTCCGGTTTGTTGACATAATCGTCATCACAGTTCATGACCGTTTCTGGAATGTAGGCCAAGCAAATTGTATTTTAAAATACTTTGAAAATATGATGATTGATCATTCAGATTCCACCATTTTCTAGAAAATGGCCGATTTTACCGGGAAAAATATATACATGCAAGTGCTCTCCATTAGTCACAAAATGGCAGATTATTTTGCATTTCCACTGCTGCTTTAATAACAAATATACCCCTTACTTCTTGGAGTATTGAAATGAAATTCACAGAGAAGATAGAAAAAGAATTAATTTAACAGCAATAATCAAAATTTATAGCATAAATTGAACAGAGAATTAAATTAAACCAGACAGAAAAATGAGATTATCTGGGTTAAAAAAAAACCTGTCATTATTACAAATAGCATCAACAAAACTGTATTGTTACCACTCTGTGATAATAAATGTGATTAAAATAAATTGAAATCAGTCATTAATTGTTTTACCAAAATATGTCGGTCTAATAGATTGTATTGACAAAAGCAAAAACACAATATTCACTGGATTAAATACTTTTTATGTGGGTAAGCAAGTTTAATTTTTGCATCACATAATTAATTTTTAATACTTCAATTTCAAACTATTTAAAAAAAAACATCTTTTGAAATTTTTCAGACAAATCAATTACACTGAAAAAGCTAAAATACTGTACTGTCTTAATCTGGTTTACTTTTTAAGTTTGATTGGCCTATGACAAAATCATGTGCTTTATTGAACTTTGACCGGCTTTATGTGACGTCATACGACGCCATTTGGAAAATGGATGGTAAACAAATACAGGTCAGTGTGTTATTATTATCGATCTTTTTTCCATGGAACTTTACACATGTGAGCAAGAATAGATGAGGAACATAATTAAAAAGAAAAAAATGTTTACTTTTCAAACATGAAAAAAATAATCAAACATTATCCAATGACTGCCCGACTTATTGTCAGACGAGGATACCACAGGAATACAGCATTTAATATACATATAAACTAATATTAAGCCTCCGGACTCTACCGGACTTCTTCGGACTCTACCGGACTCTGTTTAGTAGTACCCGTTGTCGTCTTTTCTTCGATATACGGATTCTGATTGCGCCTTTGGTATCTTCAAACTCTCTTCCAGCGAGTTAAAAAGTAATAAACATTACTTTCCCTATCAACATTTTACATTAGCATAACCATGTATGTTCATGGGTAGACTAACATTGCCCTCTCTAGAATAACTCGATGGACTACTACAGACGTTTAAGCTTAGCGTCTGAATGTTCTGAATTATTATGAAAAGAAAACTTAAACAGTGATGGTCAACAATTCCATCAATATCAACAAAATGAAAAATCGCCTCTCGCCTTTACTCGTTGTACACATAAATGACCACGACTTGTGACGTTGGAAATCAAGATCCTGGCTTGGATCAGGCACATAAATATATGTGTCGTTGATAATTAAGCGAGCTGTATAATGTCAATTCTATGACATAGCCATATGAAAGATATTATGCCAAGATTGAGCTACATATTATTGCAAGCCTTAACAAAAGTTAACACATATGGATGAAAATCGTTTGTTTTATTGATTCAACTGTCGACATATCTCAAACTAACGACGCTTAAACTAAAATAAAAAACATATTAAACTTTCATAGGGGAAATATATACAAGTCATGATCAATTATAATGGAGATCCTTGAAACCAGAAATTTAAACCCAAGACTACATGATGGTTCCTATTTTCAGACATACTTTTATCAGGGTCAATCAGGGAAAGCACAATATGATGTACAGGACTTTTGAAATCTTGTCATGTAATTGTGTGGCATTTTACGTAATAGATATAGTTCTTTGATAACAAACGAAATAGAATGTAGTAAACATAGAAGGCTTGATCTTATGGAGGAGTATTTAAGCGAGAGTGCAAGGCGTTTGTGTCGATGACACTTTGTTTTGGGGGCGAATCACGAAAATCGAGTATCTTATTTTGCAAGCCATTTCTTTTGTTTTCACAATAGAGTATCTGACTTGCAAAATCGATAAAATTGTGTTTGAATAAAAAAAAAACTGTCACTGTGATTTGATTCTTTAAGATGATTTGATTGATTTATTGTGTTTAACGCCACTTTCAGCAATATTTCAACTATATCATGGCGACCAGTTTTCGTGGTGGAGGAAGCCGGAGTACCCTGAGAGTACCACTGACCATGGGCAAGCAACTGATAAACTTTATCACTCGCGGCTGCGAGTCGAGTGCACCCTTTTTTGTAATTTACAAAACCGAGCGCGAACACACTCCGTATTGGTGATAGGCTTGTATGAGTTTTTAGGTAATTCAACTACCTAACTCATTGAGCCACCATGATTCTTTAAAGGAAAATGAAAGATGGCAATAACCACTGTAAAGGTGACTAAACGGTTTTACAATAAGATCATCTGTGATTTTGATGAAACTGCAATGCCGAATCTAGCGAAAATTTCGAAAATCAGTGTAGATCACCATTTACAAAACCATTCTGGATATATCATTTCATTTTATATATGTAATATTGTTGGGCCTGGTTGTGTTTTTTATGAATGGAATCACTCGTTAAACAGTAGTGTCTTAGCAGAATTAGAGGTCACATTTACAATATCTTTGCAAGGGGTATTTTTTCTTGAATTGGTCAAATCAAATCAAAGCAGTTTGGTTTGAGTGTCGGAGCTGAATTAAGGAGCTGTTAGGCGCAGAATTGCAGAATTATGTTAATTGTTTTTCAAGCGTTTTAAGCATGTTTATTGTTTTCTGACATGCCTTATCAGAGTCATTCGTGGACAACATGTCTGTTATGACTTTTAAAATCATATCAGATAATATAATCACAGTTGTTTATGATATTTCGTTAAAAGAAAGAAAAATGTAGATATCAAATTAAATTAGGACTATGCTATCAAGTTTGTTTACATATATCTGTTTCTGTAAACAACAGGAACTAAGTTATGTTCCAAGTCCGAGTCAAATCATCATTAATCAACGGGATGTAAATTAAAGCATACTTTCATCATGAAGCAAAATGCATATAAACCTGAAATATTGTGCTGATTCTATTTCAACAAAAAAGTCGTTTTTACAATTCTGTATAAAAATTAAATGTAGATATCCAATTTAGTACGCAGGATGCGTTTCTGGAATAATAATCATCAGGTTCGATCAAAATATAGTGATTGGTATGCTAAATAGTTTACAAGTTTTTAAATTTATAATGCCACTGGCTGTCATCCAAAGCTGTTAAAATATTCTGTATCAGCGTCGTTGATGAACACGATTGCTAACCAGTGCATTCCAGGATTAGGTAAAGGATTCATGTTTGTAAGGTAAACACTATGATAAATGATCCACGTTTTCTGTAGCATGTTAGCAGCAATCCCCTTGACATGTTGATTTATACATAAGAATATAATATAAACGTTAGAGAAAACCGAAGGGACAATCCAAAGAAACTGGCAATATTGGATACACAAGACACAGGACGAAAACAAACAAAACAAAAAAACACATGTTATCTCTCTAAAATTCGCTAGATGACATCGGGATATTATTATACACCTATTTACTGGCTATTCGGACAATAGCAAGTTTATTGTCCTCGTAGCCAGTAAATAAGTGTTTTATTATACCAAAGGCAATCTAGGAAATCTGAGAAAATATGGCTATTAAAGAGACACAAATAGAAGTTCTTAATAGTAATATTAAGAAAAAATATCAACAATAAACATGTTTTAACAACAATTCTAACCAGTTTAAAGTTTCAGCAGATGCCATTTTATCGTCTGGTAAACATATAATCGTATCTCTGGGGCATGTAGGTGCATGTACGTCAAAACACGAAAGATCCGAACCATAAAAGCGCGGGAAAACGTATGCTGTTTGAACTGAACTATTTTCCTAGGGAAATTCATCGAGACTATTTCCCTAGGGATAATAGTCATGATCAGTCATCCAAGCTATTTAAACAAAATCAGCAATTGGATTTTTATGTGCAAAATAGTAATTTTATCTGCATTTAATTTTATATAGAAAATATATACTGAGGTATAATAATCATTACTTCACTACGTGTTAATAAATATCACACTGGCGTGACTTATATTTGTCCCGCATTGTTCAATAAGACAACGGGTGATATACAGAATGCTGATACCTGCAGTAAGTAGATCCTACGATTTTATTTAAGAAGGTTAACAATTGATACCTAAGCCGTGTAAGTTTGACCCTATGTCAATGTTGAAACGAGTGATTAAAGAATTTTATCTCTACTTTGTAATAAAACACGTTGCAAACTGAGCCCTTTTAATACTGACCTTTCATGATCGTTCATACTATATCGTATCATACTATTCTCCCGTTGCTACTGAAATTGTTTTCTTGTGATAGTCAAGTATTTCACATTTTAGACATTTGTAATTTATTCAAATCAAATTTCAACGTTGAGAAAATCACCCTGTGAAGTAAACCGCGTCTATTTGCTACTGGGTGTTAGGTATCAATTGTTAACCTTTATAAAAAAAAACTTACTGCAGGTATCAACATTCTCTGTATCACCCGTTGTCTTATTGAACAATGCATGGCAAATAGAAGTCACGTCAGTGCGATGTTTAGTAACACATGACGTAGTGAAGTAATGATGTCATCTAGCAAATTTTACTGAGATTAACAGGACACCTCTTGCTAGAGCTGTACAGCAGCGCGAGGTTAACTTCATTTTAATTTCATTATCTCTCTTCCATTTTCCCTTGTCTCAAAACTGTCTTTTATTAATATTGTACCTGTAGAAGTGTAAAGTTCAATGGATCAAGCTTTCACTTGAAACATGTTCTCTCTAAAAGTGTTCTTAAGTCTCATAAACATATACTTTGTCCCATCATTCCCCGCACATACATGTGCATGTAACACCTCTGTTGTTGGTCGCCACTTATACTGAATAGCATACATTAAAAGAGTTAGAGATACTATGAGTATATCATCGTCGATAAGCCACGGCTAATCACACCCCGATACTCGCCACTGAGGTGGGGGAGGGGTCACTTTTCTACAGTGTAACCAAATGTAAGGGATTAAAATCATTAATTCATTGAAGACCAATTGGCTTTGCAGTTGCGAGTTTGGCTCATCACTTCCACTAGATAGCATAGACTTAAGAAATGCTTTTCATGGATAATGGTTTGCGTTTAGAGAAACTAATTGATCATTTAAGTATTTATGTCCACTTGTGAAAAATTATTTGGAACAGTAAAGTAAATTTATTACCTAAATAATTGCGGCTGAAAGAGCTGAAATATATTCTTGTACAATTTTCGCCTTAACCTTTTGGGCATTGCATTGTCTGTCCTCCGATTTACGTCTTCTGGTTACCCCTTTAGTATCTTCAGTTTGTTTTTCTATAATATACTCTGTTTTACATTACTGCATCCGGCACCAACCCCTGATACACCAATTTCAATCGGTACAGGTAGCATGAGATGTCATATAAGATATAGGGCGAGTATCAATAAGAAATAATTTGCTGCCTGGTTTGCTTGAGAAATGAAACCCTTATATATCAGACGGTTGTTCAAAGTGTTTATTTTCATAGCAATGGATGTATTTTTCGATTGATTTCACCTTTTCTACAGGACATTAGGAAAAATTTCTTTCTTTTTAGCTCACCTGACCCAAAGGGTCATGTGAGGTATTGCCATCACTTGGCGTCCGTCGTCCGTCCGTTAACTTTTCATATTTTAATCTACTCCTCTGGACCAAATTGAACCAAATTGAACCAAACTTGGCAGAAAGCATCTATATAAGGTCCTCTATAAAGTTTCTTCATTTCGTCCCATTCCGCCAACAAATATGGCCGCCAAGGGCAATTCTTATTTCTGATTGGCTAATGTTAAAAAAATCTTCTCCTCTGAAACTGCTTGGCCAAATGGAGCCAAACTTGGCAGGAAGCATCTATGTAAGATTCTCTATAAAACTTCTTCATTTAATTCCATTCGGCCAACAAACATGGCCGCTGTTACTAAAAATAGAACATAGGGTAAAATTGCACGTTTTTGGTAACAACTCAAAAACCGTTAATAATATCAGAAATCTGACATGGGTAAAAATGATCAGCACAGGAAGATCTAACTACCCTGAAATTTTGAAGAAAATCTGATTACCTATCTTGGAGTTATTGCCCTTTTTTCGTCAAATTTTCAAAATTTTAATACTTTTCGTTTTTTATTTCAAAAACTATAAGAGATAGACGTTAAGTTTAAACAGCAAACATGTGCAGCATGTCAAGATCTACATGCCCTGCAATTTTGAAGTAAATCTGATTACCCGTCTAGAAGTTATTGCCCTTTTTTATTTTTTTAATTTAAACATTTTTGTCTGATATTTCAAAAACTATTAGAGATAAAGGTTAAGTTTAAATTGCAAACATGTGCAGCATATTAAGATCTACCTACCCTGTAATTTTTAAGTTAATTTGAGTACCCAATTTGGAGTTATTGCCCTTTTTTTCATCAAATTTTAAAAATATTAATACTTTTCATCCTTTATTTCAAAAACTATAAGAGATAGATGTTGAGTGTAAACTGAAAACATGTTCAGCTTGTCAAGATCTACATGCCCTGCAATTTTGAAGTAAATCTGATTACCCGTCTAGGAGTTATTCCCCTTTTTTCATCATTTTTTAGCTCACCTGACCCAAAGGGCCATGTGAGGTATTGCCATCACTTGGCGTCCGTCGTCCGTCCGTTAACTTTTTCATATTTTAATCTTCTCCTCTGAAACAACTTGGCCAAATGGAACCAAACTTGGCAGTAAGCATCTATGTAAGGTCCTCTATAAAGTTTCTCCATTTCGTTCCATTTGGCCTATAAACATGGCCGCCAAGAATATTTCTTTTTTCTGATTGGCTAATGTTAAAAAAATCTTCTCCTCTGAAACAGCTTGGCCAAATGGAGCCAAACTTGGCATAGATGGTCCCTGGGTGTGTCCCTTTTAAAATTGTGTCCGACAGCCCCACCCTCCATTCAAGATGGCTGCTGTTTTTTAAGGTAATGATTATCTCCCTTTGAAATTTGCTTCAGTATCATTCTATTGTCAGGTGAGCGATACAGGCTCAGTGGGCTGAGCCTCTAGTTTCTGTTGCAATCCGATTTTACTCAGCATCATAAGCAACATAGTTTCTAGAATGTGGTGATTTATTTTATTCCTGTAAAATATTTCCCAAAATTTTAGATCCCTTATACATGTACATGTATATCACTGCAAACCGAATGGAAACTATTTTGTTATGAAATGTAGCCGTCACGTTTCCGTCAGGAAAGGTGGCATTTCTCCCGTTTGTATTTTTATTAAATAAACATGAATCTGCTGTAATTCATGACGTAAACCAATTTAATCCAGTTTTCACGTCATTGAAATATTTGCATGCAAATCTCTTTGACAATCTCACCTAAACAGTTTTAAAATGCTTGCTGTGATTGGTTATAAAATATATTGTTTTTCATTGGATGAATAGGTTTCCTTTTACGTGAGATTTCCACCAGGCTCAAGCTAGCGAGCAATAAGGCGATATGTCTAAAAACCAAAAAAATAAATAAGAGCAACATGTACTTTTAAGGATTTCTAGCGTCCAATAACAAATATATTACTGTAAATGCATAGCCAGCACAATAAATCGACATCGGGCATACAGTAAATATATCTAGAGCTCCCGCCCACACAATACAAAATAACGAAGATATAAAATTTTTCGGATGGTGAGCTTACCACTTTAAATAAACACAATAAAAAATCATTTACTTTAATGTTTTAAACCGGTAGATAATTTGGACAGCATTTTGTCAAGCAATATAAAGTCATAAGATTCCGGTTCACATGAAGACATCTCATCAATCTAAAAATAGTGTATAATTATAGAACATTAGAAAAATATAACAGTAAGTTTTATGAAAAAATAAACAAAATCTAAATGGAAAGGTATAAACAATGGTAGTTGCAGGTAAATATGTAAGGATTATTTGGAACCCAAATTTGGTTACATTTAGTTGTATTCGAATCCTTTATGGAGGTCTTCATGAATGATCCATCAATACGAAAATTCCGGGAATGACGTTGTTATTTGTAGAGTAGGGAATATCCCAGAGCATATCAAAGTTGATATTTGACACCTAGTCCGAGATTCCTCTGTCGTTTAACGGCATTGATAAAGTTGCTTGTAGCCGTTCAACGACAGAGGGTGTTATATACGGAAACCATCGAATTTGCCTCACAACCATAGGATCGGCACATTTCCACGTTTCGTGGCTATCTGATTTTATTTTCTATCATAAACCTTATATAAATCGCTTCACCAATCATTTTTCTATTCATTCATAACCATCTTACCCTCAGAAAGTGGTGTTACACTCCATTACAGCACGATTTTGCCTTAGATCCTATTATTCCGCCATTTGACTTCCATTTTCGAATCTACACACGTGATCTCGCGATACTAACTGAATGATGACAGCAACGCATTGCATGATGGGAGATAATTAATGCAGCATGCCAAATCATTGGGAGCATTATTTGCATACGTAAACAACATTCAAATCACATGGAAGACGATACATTTAAGCGTATTCTGCAGGACAAACAGTCCATCTACAGATTAAAGCAGAGCAGAATGAAATAATACAGAATGTGTTGGAAAGAAAAGATTCAATGGCAGAGTGTTACCAACGGGCTTCGGAAAGAGAATGTGTTACGTTCCCCCTTTTTGTTTTTGGACAAGGTACTACATTTTTTTTTCTTATGGTTATCTGTAATTCACTAAATTTGCTGTTAAAATCATTACCAATCAATATAATCAACTGTATTAAATTTTATGTTAATTGTTCTGCCTCAACAGGCACCTATGATTGGCAATAAAAATATTTGTTTGTTTGTTTATATGCAAATCATCTCCCATGATACATTGCGGTAATCGTAGTTTTCTCGTAGTCACGTGACAAATGTTTGAAAAATGGAAGACAAATGTCGAAATCATAGGATCTAAGGCAAAATCGTGCTGTAATGGAGTGTAACACCACTTTCTGAAGGTAAGATGTTTATGAATGAATAGAAAAATGATTGGTGAAGCGATTTATATAAGGTTTATGATAGAAAATAAAATCCGATAGCCACGAAACGTGGAAATGTGCTGACCCAGAGTTGGAGAAGCAAATCCGCTGTTTTCCGTATATAGCACGCTTTGTCGTTGAACGGCTACAAGCAACTTTATCAATGCCGTTAAACGACAGAGGAATCTCGGACTATTTGACACCTTGCTGTGGGCTTGAGGTGCGGAAACCCACCAAGGCATTTAAATCAGTTAAAGACCCGGGCAATCTCTTTGAATGAAACCCCAATTGGGCAAGAACTTTGCCGTTTTTGATATATTTTTCATGAGATATTTATAGAGACCCCCCCTCCCCCCCTCCACAAAACAAAATTCAAATATCAAAGTTGATATTTGACACCCTGCTATGGGCTTGATGTGCAGAAACCCACTTTGCCGTCCTTAATATATTGTTCATGGGATATTTATAGAGATACCCCCTCCATAAAAAAAAAATCAAATAACAATGTTGATATTTGACACCCTGCTGTGGGCTTGAGGTGCAGAAACCCACCCAGGCACTTAAGCCAGTTAAAGGCCCGGGAAATACCTTTGATTGAATCCCCAAGTGGTCAAGAACTTTGTCGTCCTTAATATATTTTTCATGGGATATTTATAGAGACCCCTCCTCCATAAAAATAAAATCAAATATCAAAGTTGATATTTGACATCCTGCTGTGGGCTTGAGGTGCAGAAACCCACCCAGGAACTTAAGTCAGTTAAAGGCCCGGGCAATACCTTTGATTGACACCCCAAGTGGGCAAGAACTTTGCCGTCCTTAATATATTGTTCATGGGATATTTATAGAGACCACCCCCCTCCATAAAAAAATCAAATATCAAAGTTGATATTTGACACCCTGCTATGGGCTTGATGTGCAGAAACCCACCCAGGCACTTAAGTCAGTTAAAGTCCCGGGAAATACTGTTGACTTAAGCCCCAAGTGGTCAAGAACTTTGCCGTTCTTAATATATTGTTCATGGGATATTTATAGAGATACCCCCTCCATAAAAAAAAATCAAATAACAATGTTGATATTTGACACCCTGCTGTGGGCTTGAGGTGCAGAAACCCACCCAGGCACTTAAGCCAGTTAAAGGCCCGGGAAATACCTTTGATTGAATCCCCAAGTGGTCAAGAACTTTGTCGTCCTTAATATATTTTTCATGGGATATTTATAGAGACCCCCCCTCCATAAAAATAAAATCAAATATCAAAGTTGATATTTGACATCCTGCTGTGGGCTTGAGGTGCAGAAACCCACCCAGGAACTTAACTCAGTTAAAGGCCCGGGCAATACCTTTGATTGACACCCCAAGTGGGCAAGAACTTTGCCGTCCTTAATATATTGTTCATGGGATATTTATAGAGACCACCCCCCTCCATAAAAGAAATCAAATATCAAAGTTGATATTTGACACCTTGCTGTGGACTTGAGGTGCAGAAACCCACCCAGGAACTTAAGTCAGTTAAAGGCCCGGGAAATACCTTTGATTGAAACCCCAAGTGGGCAAGAACTTTGCTGTCCTTAATATATTTTTTATGGGATATTTATAGAGACCCCCCCTCCATAATTTTTTTTTCAAATATCAAAGTTGATATTTGACACCCTGCTGTGGGCTTGAGGTGCAGAAACCCACCCAGGAACTTAAGTCAGTTAAAGGCCCGGGCAATACATTTGACTTAAACCCCAAGTGGTCAAGAACTTTGCCGTCCTTAATATATTTTTCATGGGATATTTAAAGATAACCCTCCTCCATAAAAAAAAATCAAATATCAAAGTTGATATTTGACACCCTGCTGTGGGCTTGAGGTGCAGAAACCCACCCAGGCACTTAAGTCAGTTAAAGACCCGCAACAGATCTTTGATTGAAACTCCAAGTGGTCAAGAACTTTGCCGTCCTTAATATATGTTTCATGGAATATTTATAGAGACCCCCCCCCCTCCATAATTTTTTTTTCAAATATCAAAGTTGATATTTGACACCCTACTGTGGGCTTGAGGTGCAGAAACCCACCCAGGCACTTAAGTCAGTTAAAGGCCCGGGCAATACCTTTGACTTAAACCCAAAGTGGTCAAGAACTTTGCCGTCCTTAATATATTTTTCATGGGATATTTATAGAGACCCCCCTCCATAAAAAAAAATCAAATATCAAAGTTGATATTTGACACCCTGCTGTGGGCTTGAGGTGCAGAAACCCACGCAGGCACTTAAGTCAGTTAAAGGCCCGGGAAATACCTTTGATTGAAACCCCAAGTGGGCAAGAACTTTGCTGTACTTAATATATTTTTCATATGATATTTATAGAGACCCCCCTCCATAAAGTTTTTTTCAAATATCAAAGTTGATATTTCACACCCTACTGCGGGCTTGAGGTGCAGAAACCCACCCAGGCACTTAAGTCAGTTAAAGGCCCGGGAAATATCTTTGATTGAAACCCCAAGTGGGCAAGAACTTTGCCGTCCTTAATATATTGTTCATGGGATATTTATAGAGACCACCCCCCTCCATAAAAAAATCAAATATCAAAGTTGATATTTGACACCCTGCTATGGGCTTGATGTGCAGAAACCCACCCAGGCACTTAAGTCAGTTAAAGTCCCGGGAAATACTGTTGACTTAAGCCCCAAGTGGTCAAGAACTTTGCCGTTCTTAATATATTGTTCATGGGATATTTATAGAGATACCCCCTCCATAAAAAAAAATCAAATAACAATGTTGATATTTGACACCCTGCTGTGGGCTTGAGGTGCAGAAACCCACCCAGGCACTTAAGCCAGTTAAAGGCCCGGGAAATACCTTTGATTGAATCCCCAAGTGGTCAAGAACTTTGTCGTCCTTAATATATTTTTCATGGGATATTTATAGAGACCCCCCCTCCATAAAAATAAAATCAAATATCAAAGTTGATATTTGACATCCTGCTGTGGGCTTGAGGTGCAGAAACCCACCCAGGAACTTAACTCAGTTAAAGGCCCGGGCAATACCTTTGATTGACACCCCAAGTGGGCAAGAACTTTGCCGTCCTTAATATATTGTTCATGGGATATTTATAGAGACCACCCCCCTCCATAAAAGAAATCAAATATCAAAGTTGATATTTGACACCTTGCTGTGGACTTGAGGTGCAGAAACCCACCCAGGAACTTAAGTCAGTTAAAGGCCCGGGAAATACCTTTGATTGAAACCCCAAGTGGGCAAGAACTTTGCTGTCCTTAATATATTTTTTATGGGATATTTATAGAGACCCCCCCTCCATAAATTTTTTTTCAAATATCAAAGTTGATATTTGACACCCTGCTGTGGGCTTGAGGTGCAGAAACCCACCCAGGAACTTAAGTCAGTTAAAGGCCCGGGCAATACATTTGACTTAAACCCCAAGTGGTCAAGAACTTTGCCGTCCTTAATATATTTTTCATGGGATATTTAAAGAGAACCCCCCTCCATAAAAAAAAATCAAATATCAAAGTTGATATTTGACACCCTGCTGTGGGATTGAGGTGCAGAAACCCACCCAGGCACTTAAGTCAGTTAAAGACCCGGAACAGATCTTTGATTGAAACTCCAAGTGGTCAAGAACTTTGCCGTCCTTAATATATGTTTCATGGAATATTTATAGAGACCCCCCCCTCCATAATTTTTTTTTCAAATATCAAAGTTGATATTTGACACCCTACTGTGGGCTTGAGGTGCAGAAACCCACCCAGGCACTTAAGTCAGTTAAAGGCCCGGGCAATACCTTTGACTTAAACCCAAAGTGGTCAAGAACTTTGCCGTCCTTAATATATTTTTCATGGGATATTTATAGAGACCCCCCTCCATAAAAAAAAATCAAATATCAAAGTTGATATTTGACACCCTGCTGTGGGCTTGAGGTGCAGAAACCCACGCAGGCACTTAAGTCAGTTAAAGGCCCGGGAAATACCTTTGATTGAAACCCAAAGTGGTCAAGAACTTTGCCGTCCTTAATATATTTTTCATGGGATATTTATAGAGACCCCCCTCCATAAAAAAAAATCAAATATCAAAGTTGATATTTGACACCCTGCTGTGGGCTTGAGGTGCAGAAACCCACGCAGGCACTTATGTCAGTTAAAGGCCCGGGAAATACCTTTGATTGAAACCCCAAGTGGGCAAGAACTTTGCAGTACTTAATATATTTTTCATATGATATTTATAGAGACCCCCCTCCATAAAGTTTTTTTCAAATATCAAAGTTGATATTTCACACCCTACTGCGGGCTTGAGGTGCAGAAACCCACCCAGGCACTTAAGTCAGTTAAAGGCCCGGGAAATATCTTTGATTGAAACCCCAAGTGGGCAAGAACTTTGCCGTCCTTAATATATTTAATATGGGATATTTATAGAGACCCCCCCTCCATAAAGTTTTTTTCAAATATCAAAGTTGATATTTGACACCCTGCTGTGGGCTTGAGGTACAGAAACCCACCAAGACACTTAAGTCAGTTAAAGGCCCGGGCAATACCTTTGACTTAAACCCCAAGTGGTCAAGAACTTTGCCGTCCTTAATATATTTTTTATGGGATATTTAAAGAGAACCCCCCTCCATAAAAAATATAGAGGCTCAGGTGAGCCTGTATCGCTCACCTGACATAAATAAGTCCTCTTAAGAATGTCTGCATGCTGAATACATCTAAGTTACTATTCAAATCCCATACTGCCATAGGGTTCTATGTTAAAACTATGTCTGCTCATGGCAGCCATCTTGGATGGAGGTCGTGGTCACCGGACACAATTTTGAAAGTATACTACCCAAGGACCATCCATGCCATGTTTGCTTTAAATTGGCTGACTGGTTTCAGAAGAGAAGACTTTTAAACAATTTTCCCATAGGGTCCTATGTTAAAACTATGTCTGCTGACGGCGGCCATTTTGAACCGAGATCGGGATCACTGAACACAATTTTGGAAGTTGACCACCTAAGGACCATCGATGACATGTTTGCTATATTGGCTTACTAGTTTCAGAGGAGAAGATTTTAAAACATTTTTTCCCATAGGGTCCTATGTTAAAACTACAGTATGTCTGCTGAAGGTAGCCATCTTGGATGGAGGTCAGGGTCACTGGACACAATTTTGAAAATTGACCACTTAAGGACCATCCATGCCATGTTTGCTTTAAATTGGCTTACTGGTTTCAGAGAAGAAGATTTTTAAATATATTTCCCATAGGGTCCTATGTTAAAACTATGTTCGCTGATGGTTGCCATCTTGGATGGAGGTCGGGGTCACAGGACATAATTTTGAAAGTTGACCACCTAAGGACCATTCATCCCATGTTTGCTTTAAACTGACTTACTGGTTTCAGAGGAGAAGACTTTTAAACATTTTTTCCATAGGGTCCTATGTTAAAATTAAGTCGAGTCATGGTGGCCATCTTGAATTTCCGATCAGCAAACGATTCACAAATTTAGTACAGGACCACCCAATGATCATTCCTGCAAAGTCACAATTCAATTGGCTTAGTGGTTTCTAACAAGAAGATTTTTAAAATTTCGACCAATCAGAACACATTATAGGCCCTGGCAGCCATGTTGGATTTCCGATCAGCACCAAAAACACAAATCTTGTATATGACCATCCAATGAACATTTCTGCCAAG
Source organism: Bathymodiolus brooksi (assembly GCA_963680875.1). Taxonomy (NCBI): domain Eukaryota; kingdom Metazoa; phylum Mollusca; class Bivalvia; order Mytilida; family Modiolidae; genus Bathymodiolus; species Bathymodiolus brooksi. Next base: position 123,673,131 of record OY804575.1, read on the forward strand.
TTTGGTTCAAATCTGTTTTGTGGTTTCAGAAAAAAAGATGAAAATGTGAAATTCCCATAGGGTCCAATGTTAAACTAAGTCGAGTCATGGTGGCCATCTTGAATTTCCGATCGGCAAACGATTCACAATTTTAGTACAGGACCACCCAATGATCATTCCTGCAAAGTCACAATTCAATTGACTTAGTGGTTTCTGACAAGAAGATTTTTAAAATTTCAGCCAATGAGAACACATTATGGACCCTGGCAGCCATGTTGGACTTCAAATCAGCACCAAAAACACAAATCTGGTAGAGGACCATCCAGTGAACATTTCTGGCAAGTTTGGCTGATTTCTGTTCAGCGGTTTCAGAGAAGAAGATTTAAATGTGAAAAGCTAACGGACGGACGCCTACCCATGACAAAAGCTCACATGGCCTATGGCCAGGTGAGCTAAAAAATCAAATATCAATGTTAATATTTGACACCCTGCTGTGGGCTTGAGGTGCAGAAAACCGCCCAGGCACTTACGTCAGTTAAAGGCCCGGGAAATACCTTTGATTGAAACCCCAAGTGGGCAAGAACTTTGCCGTCCTTAATATACTTTTCATGGGATATTTATAGAGACCTCCCTCCATAATTATTTTTCAAATATTAAAGTTGATATTTGACACCCTGCTGTGGGCTTGAGGTGCAGAAACCCACACAGGGACTTAAGTCAGTTAAAGACCCGGGCAGTACCTTTGACTTAAGCTACAAGTGGTCAAGAACTTTGCTGTCCTTAATATATTTTTCATGGGATATTTATAGGGACCCCCCTCCATAAAAAAAAATCAAATATCAAACCTGATATTTGACATTCTGCTGTGGGCTTGAGGTGCAGAAACCCACCCAGGCACTTAAGTCAGTTAAAGGCCCCGGAAATACCTTTGATTGAAACCACAAGTGGGCAAAAACTTTGCCGTCCTTAATATATTTTTCATGGGATATTTATAGAGACCCCCCTCCATAAATGTTTTTTCAAATATCAAAGCTGATATTTGACACCCTACTGTGGGCTTGAGGTGCAGAAACCCACCCAGGCACTTCAGTCAATTAAAGGCCTTGGCTATACCTTTGACTTAAGCCCTAAGTGGGAAAGAACTATGTCGTCCTTCGATATTTTTTTATGGGTTATCTATAGGGTCCCCCAAATCCAAATATCAAAGTAGTGTATCGGGACAGCTCAAGGAATATTTCGGGGGGAGCAAAGGGGAGCGTGCCATTGCGTATGTGTTACTGGAAGTGACGTCACCGGAAGCGGCCCTGACCGGAAATGACGTCACATGAAGTCACGTGACCGGAAGTGACGTCATAACCGGAAGTATGTTCTGCACATGCACGGAAGTGCATTCCCGCGCTTTTTTTCTTACCATAGCAGTAGTACGAAATGTACAATTGCGCATGACAGGAAGTAGCATGGCTAATGGATGTGACATGAATGAAAGTCACGTGACCGGAAGTGACGACACAGGAAGTGACGTCATTTTCCCGCGCTTTTTTCTTACTATAGTATTAGTATAAAATGTATCATTGCGCATGACCGGAAGTAGTATGGCTACCGGATTTGACGTGACGTCACAGGAAGTTACGTCATTAGACCGAAAGTGGATGATTCCCCTTGGGATGTGTTCTGATTTGTTCGAGGTGTTGTGTAGTACTCCAAGGGTGTTTTCTATCACGTCTGCGTTCTCAGTGGTATTTCTACTAAATAACCTGAGAGTCAAATGAATGAAATGGTACATTCGGTCCCCTAAGTCACCCAGTAGAAGGTCACTCTGCATTTATCCAGGCTTGTGACTGGCTCTATATAGAGGTAAAGACAGTTAATATTGTAAAAGAAATACAAATGTTATTGTATTTTCAAAATTTTTATTTACATTGATTGATTTTTTTTTTGATTTTTGGTGTTTAACGCCACTTTCAACAATATTTCAGCTATATAATGGCAACCAGTTTTAGTAGTGGTGGAGGAAACCGGAGTACCCGGAGAGAACCACCGACCATGGGCAAGCAACTGGTAAACTTTATCACTTGCGGCTGCTAGTCGAGTGCATCTTTTTTTGTAATTTACAAAGTCGGGTGCGAACCCACGCCGTATTGGTGATAGGCTTGTATATGCTTCGAACAGTATATGCAAAAACAGTTCGAGTAAATTGGACCTGTGCACTGCCAAAAAGCTAGCAGACAATTTAGTACTTGCTCTAAAACCGTCTGCTAAAAGCATAAGGATCGAGTAACTAAGATGCTAATTAGTTGATGGCAGATGTAGAAAACATACTGTGTAAACGTAACGTCTGCTTTGCATATAGTGTAAATATGCCTTTAATCTTATTTCATTTCAGTTAAAGGCAGCAAAGGAATAAATGTATTTCCCTCCCACTCTAAATCATTGGGATCTACATTTAACCATTGCACATTATTTTTGTTTCAGGCTCAGTGCCACATAAATTACTGAAGGGTGTCTTGGAAAACGGCCACCTGCTGAGAGATGTCCCAAAACTTTCGCCAGTGCACCAGACATACTATTTAGAAGTGTTTCACTCCATAGTAAACCAGGTTGCACCAAAGAGCACCCACTTTTTCTATGCAGCAATGCTAGCAAGGTAATTCTTTTCTTTGAAATTTCTATAGCTTTCTACTGAATTGTGCATATAATATATATAGCAGTATAGAGTAAATTGTGTCACATCTGTATTTATGTTGATTATCATGAGATAACTGCAGTATTGCTGACATTATATAAATTAATTAATCACCAATCAATCAATAATTTGGTTGAACAGAATTATTTTGCTTATTATTACTGTTTAATCGGTTCTTTTAAATTTAAAGTTGTATTTTATACTATTCACAGGTTATCTATAGCAGCCATTCATTACAATGAGAATTGTGAAAGACAACAACTTGTGACAGAAAATGGTGATTTATGCTACAACATCAGCTATCCAAAAGCAAAGAAGGGTACCGAAGCAGTGGTGAAGCCACGAAAAGGTCCTCCGACTTATGGTAAATTTTTCCATTTTCTAGATTGATTGATTTTGATTTTTGGTGTTTTAACACCACTTTCAACAATATTTCAGCTATATCATGGCGACCAGTTTTAATGGTGGAGGAATATGGAGTACCTACCCGGAGAGAACCACCGACCATGGGCAAGCAACTGGTAAACTTTATCACTTGCGGTTGCGAGTCGAGTGCACCCTTTTTTGTAATTTACAAAGCCCGGTGCCAACCCACGCCGTATTGGTGATAGGCTTGTATGAGTTGTAGATCCAACGATCTATCTCATTGAGCCACCCGGGACACATCTCCAAAAAATAATCATAAAATATGCCTTAGTATGTACATGTATAGATACAATAACCTAACCCTATGTCCGCTACACTCCCTATCTAGTATACAAGATGTTTTCATGCAAACTGGAACCAAAAACAATTGCAATGTATGTTTGTAAAGTGAAACTTTATTCAAGTAATAACCAATATATTTTTATTTGGATTTTTTAAAATTTATTTTTATTTACAGGTTATGTGACTCTGATAAAACAGGCAGTAATAGAAAGAAGAAAAGTGGAGTGTCCAACATACTCAACTGCTACCGATGATATTCAGATCATGAACAACCACATTCCACTTCCATTGACATCAGAATTCGTTCAGTTCTCCAAGAGACAATTAATTGAAAGACATCGTTCACGTTTTAGTATGCAACAAATCATAGATGATGTGTTATCCATTGACATTGAATTGGGAATATCAGATGATGTTTTGTCCATTGACACTGAATATATTAAAATTACACTTGTGCATATTTAAATCCACAATATTGTTCTGATGGAAATGTCTGTCTAATTTTCGTAACTACACATGCTGATAACAATTTTCTGTTGTATCTTCCAAGACGTCTCCAAATCCACTGTACAAACCTTCTGTATGCCATGAATCATATATTTCCTGAAAAAAAAATATGGACTAACTGCAGCTACCGGTTCTCCCTAATTGACTTCCAATCCATGCTTATAAAACCAGACTTTATGCCAGTATAAGCATGGTAGTGTATGATCCAAGGACTATGACAATGCTGGTAGAAAGAAGAGATTCTGTATATGTACAATACCCAAAAAAAAAACAAAAAAAAAAAACTTTTAACTTTGCCAACGCCGGTCCCAAGCCCGGGTGAAAAAGGAGGAGGGTTATGAATTGTAGAGCTTGTAAATATTGAAAAAAACTGTAAATTATATATATTATAATACTTTACTGTATGTAAAAATTATATTAATTGAATCATAATAAATTCTGTATATATGTATATAGTACAGTTTGTGTTTTATCTCACAAATGCAAACAAGTAATAAAGGACATCCTTCAACATGTCACAAAGTTTTGTTTGTTTGTTTAATGGGGTGGGGGTTGGGATCTCGCAAACCGATTTAACCCCACTGCATTTTATGGGCCTGTCCCAAGTCAGGAATCTGTTTGGTAATGGTCCTGTCTCTTATTGTTTTGTGTACATTATTTGAATTTGGGATGTCTTTGTCAGGTGAGTGGTGGTTTTTGTACAAAATTTGTCATTTTTTATATAAGGGACCAATAAGAGCTTGCCGAAGAGTGAGAGTTTATTCTCCGCATTGAAGTCGTCTTTCAGCTATATAAAAAATTAAATTCTACATGTACTTACTCATTTATTGGTTCATTGTCATCTAATGGTCCCACATTTTCTAAGTACTCCAACATGCTGATATGTAGTACATGTCGGTTCAGACAGTTGGCAACAAATATGTCATGTTCTGTTATGCAGGAAATATCACTGTCTTCCATGTTGATGCTCACTGCCGAAATAGCTTGACAACAGATGCATTCTTCTGTTGTATCCATAGTGGAACATGACCCACACTCGCACCTAAAATGATTAGAGCAATTGTTAAATAAATTAATGCAGATTACATCTTCAGTATGTCTTGAAAAAAAGCTTTGTATGCGCTGAAAAGATTGGATTTGATTTTTGGCGTTTTAATGCCACTTTCAAAAATATTTCAGCTATATCATGGCGACCAGTTTTAGTGGTGGAGGAAGCCGGAGAGAACCACCGACCATGGGCAAGCAACTGGTAAACTTTATCACTTTCGGCTGCTATTCGAGTGCACCCTTTATTGTAATTTACAAAGCCGGGTGCGAACCCACGCCATATTGGTGATAGGCTTGTATGAGTTGTTAGATCCAACGACTTAACTCATTGAGCCATCCGGTCCGCGCTGAAAAGAAAGTAGGCAATAAAGTAATTTAAAATGCCTGTGAGCTGTGTAAGGAATTCCGATCAATTGTACTTGGTGACAACAACCCTAACCCTAATAAACAGTTGCACATGTATGATTGTCAGCAAATATGAATAATGAAACCACAAGTGTATGACAGTGTGTGCTATTCACCTCCCGGGACTGTACACATTACTTTCTGTTCAGTTTACGTTCTGAATAATGATATTTGCAGAATGTAAACAACTTCTACGATAGGGCAGAGAACCTGAATAGTAACCTGAATCACCTGTGACAATATATTCTATAAATTGCAGCGAAATAAATGGGTTACTATGTCGAGCTAGCTGCGGAACCGTAACCCTTTATGGTCTTATTACTAATTTTTTTTTCTTGGCAGACCATAGGGCTACGAATTTCACTCTATCAAAAATTTGCGGAACTCCTAGTCCTACCAAGAATACGTCGCACCTTTCAACAGTAATTTTCACAACAAAACGCTTTGTGGGGGTGGAATCATGTGGATAACTCGTTTCGTTACATATTTATCTATCGCTTTTCATATTTACTTACTTATTATTATTCAATTCTAGCTCATTATAATAAAAAATGTTTCGATATTAACTGATTTCACCCACTTAGTCCCGCCATCTTGTCTTTGTTGGTATTCTCGCTTTGAGGTCACATGACTTTTGAGAGATGACTCTAACAGCAAAACACGTGTTCGGTTTGTTTACATGAAAAACTTGGAATATGTTGAATGAGAGTTCACCTCAGTTGGAATAATCATAGAAGAAAATAACATTTCTGGTTAATATATGTAAAATATTTAACTGTGGGTTGACTAAATATTTTATTTCATAAACAAAATTTCCGTGCAAAATGTGCGGTAAAACGTAAACAAACCGAACACGTGTTTTGCTGTTAGAGTTAGTCTGGTACCCGTGACCCCTCGGATTTTTTGATTTGATATCGGGGTCAGGTAACGGCTGAATCCATGTTTTTAATGGCGGCCGCCATAGCGTACAGATATTCCCATCTCAGCAAAGGAAATGATGCACAGCATTGAATGAAGGCGTGTCTTAAGTGGGTAATTGGCACAGTTCAGATCAGATACATTTGTTTGTCCCTTTTAGTTATTTTAGAGGTTGAAGACATCACGCGGAAATGTACTTTTGGTCGCATTACACAAAAAAAGGGGGGGTGGGGGGGGGGGGGGGGGGGGGGGGGGTTGTTATCACGACATACCATCTCCAGCGCTCCATTTCTCCAATCTAAACAATGTCTGAACCCGAAGATGTTTTTAAAACAAATATTGAAATATCCTCCCAGTGTAACCAAACTGTATGACACGTCTGTTTTATCTCAATAAGTACTACCTTGTCAATGTACTTAGGAAAGTACAACTTCACAACTTGTCTCCATTGTCTTAACTTGTACATGTGCCCCACAATAATGTGTGCAATCCTTTACATCTATTATTGGTTGCAGTATGATATAAAGAAGGAAAATGTCAAAAATAAATATCTTCTACAGTAAAAAAAAGTTACAAGGTACTAGGTGTCACAAATCTGTCATCTTTTTAGAATGGTGCATGACTCATTGTCCTATAAAATGAGTTTGTCCAACACCCAAGCTTTTCTTGAGTGATAGACAGGGTACACCGCTTCCATATTTAGGCCCTGTTCCTCTCTGATAGAAGTAAAAGGAGATGTGGGGTAAATGTCGATGAGAAAACGACCCATAACCATCGGAATTAATACTGCAATCAAATACAAAAATGAGGCTAATGACAGCAGTTTTAATTGATGAACATGTTCATGAAAAGGTATTTAATGACAGAATTGCTGAGCTGCTTGCCTTATTTGTGATCAAAGAAAGTGCATTATACTTTGAGGGGCTACTATTATTTTAATTTGCATATTTCTTTTTTATTTTGCTTGCTTTTAATTAATTTGTTTTTGTTTTATGTTTTGCTTTGCAGTTAGCACAATCCAGTTTGATGTTTGGATCTTAGATACATGCTATGACAATAGTTTCATGCTTATGATGCTTGCTTCTGTTTATTTGCAATTAGTATGGTCCTATTGTCAATAAAAGTCATCAGAAAAAGGAAATTCTTATTCAAACCTAGTTAACACAGCCTGATAGAGTGAAATCCGTAGCCCTATGGTCTGCCAAGAAAAAAAATTAGTAATAAGACCATAAAGGGCTACGGTTCCGCAGATTTAGGCCAACCCCCCCAAAATGCGTTGCACTCCTGGTGGTTTTTTTTTTATAGTTTCCCAGCGATCTTCGAGGTGCCCCTATACCTTATTATTGATAGAACTTCCGACTCCTGTGGTTGAAAACAACACTGGCAGTGCCCAACAAAGGCTCAAACTGGTACGGACGTATATCAGAAACAGCTTCATCAATGTTCATGTCGCTGTTACTGTGTGCCATAGCAATAAATCGATGCTTTCCTCCGTGTGAATAACTTCCTCGTGTGTTTATCCAGCCATTTTGTTCCAAAAGAACAAGTGACGTCATAATGTCACGTGACCAACTATCTCATTAATATTAATCAGATAGCCTCCCCGGTAACAAAAAAGTGAGAAATTTACTAATTAGTCAAGGATTGTCGGCTTTTTTGCTTCTATTTATTAATTAACCATAAAATAAAAGTCAGCTGAACAATAATTAATTTTTTTGTAAAATCGTGTCACTAGTCCTTTTTTTTTTTTTTTTTTACCTAGCACATGTTTAACAAGTAACAACACCAATCTCTGTACAATACCCGTCTCTTCCACGGTATTTTCTAAGAGGCTGGTGACGTCTGTCATGCTATGTCCTGCACATCGATGAATGAGGTAAAAAATGCAATGAAATCCGCACACGGTAGATCCTTCTTCTTGTACTCGAACGGTATTGTAAGTCCAATGAAGGCAACGTTTGTTCATGAAATTGACATAAGCGGATTCGTGCGGTGGACGTCCGGTTGGATCGTAGTATTCCCCTCGTGAGTTGGCATCGATGTATATAGCGATCCAGTGTTGTCCCATTGGATGGTCTGGATCCGGATTTCCCACAAGGGCCGAAGGTACGTTTAATAATCTGGGTAATCTGTTTCTGGCATAGACCCCCTTAAACACAGGTCTGGAGTGGGGATGTTTTTTCAATAGGGTGTTAATTTCTAGCGTATTCATTATGCAATGTAGTCAAACAAGACGTGTCTATTTCTACCGATTTCGATCATGTTGTCACATTCTGCATACAGCACGACGTTGATGGTTCCTGCCAGAGCTTCGTCGAAATGAATCTCCACACGTAAATTGCCCTATCCGGAGTCATATCGAATCCAAATAAGGTGTTTCCTTTAGCGTATTCCTCTCTGGAGATGGTATTTCCTTCGTCTTCATACATCTTTCCCGTACTGGCATAGAGTACCATATAACTGCGAATATAACCTGCGTTTTCAAAGTCGAGTTGTAACGGTTTGGCGGGAATCTGTCGTCCGTCCACGTTCAGTGCCACAAAATTGATCTTGTAGTGTTTAAAATCGAAAGGGATTTTCGTAATAGTCCCATTTAAGGTATCACTGTCCACGCAACCAATCACCAGTCTTTTCGGCAACTGTCCCAAAAACATGTTGTCCTGGACGTAATTCACGTTGCCACGGGGAACCGTATCTACTTTGACTTCTACACGTCGGATGGGGTATTTACAGCTGGTCTTTTCCAAAGCTTTGACGTGACCCATTCTTACGGCAGGACTTAACTGTACATTTCTCACAAATAGAGCGAGATCCTTGATTATGATCTTATAGTTGTCGGCATCGGCCATTAGAGCGAACACGTGAATCCTTTGTTATCGGTTGTTCTCTTATCCTGATGTCCCGGTGTATCCTTGTACCACATGACTCCCGTTAATTGAGATTCTTTGGCAGCTGGGCCATAGCTGAGTAATATTTCTATGTAAGCTCTGTAAGGGTACAAGCTGGTCGGTGGTGAAACCAGATTTTCGTTGAGGCTAACACTGACATCACTAAAGAGGGAATGCATCCATAAGTTGACAGATCCAACGTCCGCTCCGCCATCCAATGCAGTATCGTCGTCATCCATGATCTGTGCTTCCACAAACGGGTAAGTATTATCCAAGTCGACGTAGTCGTCCCCCGCCCCACTGACGGCAAATTCGTAAGATCCTTGATCCGTCAGAGCCGATGTCAATCCTTTCTGCTCCCAATACCCATAAGCCACACTGGTCTGTGTAGGTGGAACTTCAAATAAATCCAGTTCTGATTTCTTGCATTCGCATGAGTTGGGATGTACAAGTGCCATTCTTATCCGAAATGTCATTAGAAGTGTTCCGTTGCTTGGTCTGCCGACGTCTGGTCTTTTTTCGCTTGGCAGGTCCTTTTAGAACTCGTCCTGGGGGTCCTACCGTGTCCATAGCTTTCTGGAGTAAGTATTCTCCTGTTGATTTCAATCGTGATTTTGCTGCCTGTTTGATATTTATTCCTTGTACGACATCTCCGGCAATATTTAATCGCGTTTTTCAAAGCCTCGCGTTCTAGGGTCTTTGTTCCCTTTTTCAACAAAGGCATGGCTGCTTTAAAGAGTCCTACAAAGATACTGCCAAGTCCATGTCCTCTTTGATATCGTCTTCCCGCAAATACCGGATATCCTTTTCCTGCTTGGTGTATGTAATAATCGTGGTAAGCTTTCGTATCGTAACGATGAGTTGGTTTCATTCTAGAGAGAATTCTTTTCGTTTTCTACAGTGAAGTGTCACCACCACTCGTCCTCTTTCGAATGGCACTATAGAGCCCGTGTCGTCCCTTAAATCTATTTCCACAGTCTGAAATAGTTTTTGCAATAGGGGACAGTACTGTATCGGATCAAACACTCGGGTGATCATTTCTTCGTATCTTCCTTCCACCGGTACGATTCTCAATAACGGTACTTGGGCATCTCCCACCATTCTCGATTCCACCAAGGGACAATAAACGTAGAGAGAATTTAATCCTTTCTTGACGTCCACTACCCAATCTGAAACATACTCCCCCGCCGGGAATATAGCTTGTCTGAATCCTAACATGGATTGTATTAAAGGACTGATGATGACTTGACACTCTTTTTTCACTTTCATATCGATTTTATGATTTATTTTGTTGAAACCCATGTCGAATTTATTCTTGAGTTCCTTCATGTGCTTTTTCCCCTCGATGGGGAAATCCTTTTGGCCGAGGAATAGTACCCATCCGGTAACAAGACCAACTGCTTTTGTAGTTCTGACTCCTTGTAAAAGTGAACCTTCAACCAGGCTTCGTTATTCATGACGCTATACCAACTGTGAGCATACTGTATCTCTGACAATCCGATTTTCCATGCTCCGTCCAGATCCGTTATTTTCGGCAATTTCGTCGTGTAATGAGTCAACGTATTGTTCGGACAGTAATTCATGGAACTGTTACTAGGCAGAGTCAGATAAAACATGCTTCGTCTTGATCGTGGGGTTAGGTAACAGGTATCCCAGACAACTGCTCAACAAGGCCGTCCACAAGGTACTGTTCTCCGATTTGACCGTCAAGTTGTAAATGTTGACTACGATAACCGTGTACAGAATGAGTACCTGACACAAACATACGACCTCCGAACTTCTTTCCACAAGTCACACAAGACGATACACTGTCCGTGTCACTCGGTGCCATTCGCAAGACTGACACTTCAAGTAGGTGTTGTGTGCTTTTGTAGGTCCTGTTTAAGGATCCAGCTGCTGAAGGACAATGGATATCCGAGCCACTTGACTAAATACTGAACTCTTTGTCCCATTTTTCTCTTTTTCAAAATGGGTTCAATCTTGTATACGTCGTCTGTCTTAATGACTTTCTGTAATTCTTCGACATAGAATGTTCCTTCCAGAATTTCACCGTGGTCGTCTTTGACTAAATATACCGGGGCTCTGGCTTCGATGCATTTCACTACCGCCGCCCAGATTTGAAAATGACCTGAAACGCATATTTTAAAGTCTTCCCCGTCTTGTCTGTCAATGGAACGACCCAAGCATATCGGGATAACACGTCTATACATGTCAACAAGTACTTGAATCCTTTGTTGTAAGAAGACAATTTTGCCAGATCCACTAAATCCGCCTGCCACTGGTGGTCAATTCCATAGACTACAACGCGTCTCCTGGGAAATCGTCGTCTAGTTGGATTATGCAAAGTGTGCGTGTCCTGAGACTGTAACCATTCTCTGACTTGTTTCTTCGTATAACCTTTCGGCTTAAATTTACTCAATCCTCCATAACTGGCGGGAGCTAAAAGGTTGTAATAGGTCGATTCCATGTTTACAACTGCCCCTTCGTGGTCTCAACCTCCGTTTTAAAAGTCGACACAGTTCTGGACTTCTTTCCTTCTGTTTCTTGGTGTTTTTGGGGAGTACGGTCTAATAGGTGATGGACTCTGTTGTCGTTTGCGAGATCTCGGTGTTTTTTTGGTCTGAGTGATGTATCTCCAGCGGTCCTCGTGACCAATCAAATCTTGTGAAACATTTGCTTCTCGTAAGGCTTCTCCAAATGGTTCCCATCCTTGTGGGTTGAAATATTTCTTTTTGCTCAGCACGTCGTTGACTAAATCCACCACGTTGCTTCCTTAAACGGTTTCTCCCTTGTATTTCAGTTCCCCTTTCTCGTTCCAGCTAATGTCGTGACTGCTCTTCATTTTTTTCAACAAGAGTTGTACCTTGGCCTTCATTGTTTTTGGTACGCTTTCCAAAATTTCGTTGTCGATCAGGTCCTGTTTCACGGGTTCAGGTGCGACTGCCACGGGTTTGGGTCTGTAATCGTCGTAGACGTTCAAATATCGAGTGAACGATTGGTCGTATAGCTTGAGACGTTTGTCTGCCGACAGGTCTTCTCTTTCTAGTATGGTTTGCATCTTCTTATCCAAGGTGTCCATGACTTTCACGCGTTGTTCCACTGGAGGTTTTGAGCGCTCTTGAGTCTGGTGGTATCTATTTATTAAGGTTAGTTCCTTCATTTAAATAATGTAGAGCGCAACGGTGCTACTACAGATGCAATCGGTGCTAGTAGGGATCTTAAAATATTATCGGCACACTCACACAGACAGTCGACGAGACTGCCATCCGCTTTTGTTATGATGTGTTTACGAATACACGGTTTCGTCTTTTGTAAATATAATATATCACTGCCGTGCATTTTCAAGCGCTGAGAGACCATGTTATTCCCTCAGCGTCTGATGCAAGAGTGACAAGAAACGGGATGTAACATCCTTTTTATGACTCGACATACGCTTTCTGTTCTTCACCGGGAAAGATGAAGGTTCTTAATCTCAGGATATCCGGCGTGTTTTGTTTCATATCGATCACCATGTAGCCATGAGGTCTGGCTGTAGCTCGGACAAAAGCTTCCAGGAAAAATTCCGTTCTCCTGGGATACATTTGGTGTGCTAGCGCCATGATCTGCGATACGTCTGTCAGGTTTTGGAATAGAACCATGTAATGGGCATTGAGACTTATGGTTCTATGGTGAAACAGATTCTGAACGAGGTACATGACGCTGATGTTTCTGTGGTGACTCTTTTTCGTAAACAGTGAAGCCACCCTTTGATCCGCTTCGTCCATGAGATCGTCCAAAATAATCAAATGTTTTTCTCTTGGATCTAAATTATCCAGATCCGGTAAACCTTGTTGAAATTCTATCCCTTTTACGGTTCCATACAACGTCTGATATTGACCATAACCCCTTAAGATCCGATCTGGCTTGGGAGTCATCATGTGTTTGATATTGTGAACGAACCATCGGACAAACATCGCTTTTCCACTGTCTGTAGGACCGACAATCACACTGGTAAACGGATGTACCCATGGCATGAAATGATCGGGATCGTATCCGTCTGGAACCCCAAAAAAAACGGATTATTGGTTTTCAAAATATAATAGGGTTCTCCTTCATTACTCTGTGAGTATTGCTGCTGCTGCGGCTACGACGGCACATATCCATCTGTCAGCGGAAGCGGCGGTGGTGCATATCCCTCTGTCAGCGGCGGCGGCGGCGCATAGTCCTCGGTCAGCGGCTCTTAGGTTATTTAGTAGAGATACCACAGTGAGAACGCGAATGTGATAGAAAACACCCTTGGAGTACCACACAACACCTCGAACAATTAAGATCACACCCCAAAGGCAATCACATACTTCCTGTGACGTCACTTCCCGTGACGTCACTTTCGGACACGTCACATCCGGTAGCCATGCTACTTCCGGTCATGCGCAATGGTACATTTTGTACTCCTATGGTAAGAAAAAAAGCGCGGGAATACGCAGAACATACTTCCGGTTATGACGTAACTTCCGGTCACGTGACTTCATGTGACGTCATTTCCGGTCAGGGCCGCTTCCGGTGACGTCACTTCCAGTAACCCATGCGTAATGGCCTGCTCCCCTTTGCTGTCCCGAAATACTACTTTGATATTTGGATTTGGGGGGTCCCTATAAATAACCCATGAAAAAATATCGAAGGACGGCAAAGTTCTTGTCCACTTGGGGTTTCAATCAGAGGTATTGCCCGGGCCTTTAACTGACTTAAATGCCTGGGTGGGTTTCTGCACCTCAAGACCACAGCAGGGTGTTAAATATCAACTTTGATATTTGAAAAAAAATTATGGAGGGGGGTCTCTATAAATATCCCATGAAAAATATATTAAGGACGGCAAAGTTCTTGCCCACTTGGGGTTTCAATCAAAGGTATTTCCCGGGCCTTTAACTGACTTAAGTGCCTGGGTGGATTTCTGCACCTCAAGCCCACAGTAGGGTGTCAAATATCAACTTTGATATTTGAAAAAAAAAATTATGGAGGGGGGGGGCTCTATAAATATTCCATGAAAAATATATTAAGGACGGCAAAGTTCTTGTCCACTTGGTGTTTCAATCAAAGGTATTGGCCGGGCCTTTAACTGACTTAAGTGCCTGGGTGGGTTTCTGCACCTCAAGCCCACAGCAGGGTGTCAAATATTAACATTGTTATTTGATTTTTTTTTATGGAGGTGGGTCTCTATAAATGTTCCATGAAAAATATATTAAGGACGGCAAAGTTCTTGCCCACTTGGGGTTTAAGTCAACAATATTTCCCGGGACTTTACCTGACTTAAGTGCCTGGGTGGGTTTCTGCACCTCAAGCCCACAGCAGGGTGTCAAATATCAACTTTGATATTTGAATTTTGATTTGTGGAAGGGGGGGTGGTCTCTATTAAAAACTCATGAAAAATATATCAAGGACGGCAAAGTTCTTGCCCACTTGGGGTTTCAATCAAAGATATTGCCCGGGTCTTTAACTGATGTAAATGCCTTGGTGGGTTTCCGCACCTCAAGCCCACAGCAGGGTGTCAAATATCAACTTTGATATGCAGTGAAGTACCATGCTCTGTGATATTCCCTACTCTAGAAATAACAACGTCTTTCCCGGAATTTCCGTATTGATGGGTCATTCATGAAGACCTCCATAAAGGATTCGAATACAACTAAATGTAACCAAATTTGGGTTCCAAATAATCTTTACATATTTACCTGCAACTACCATTGTTTATACCTTTCCATTTAGATTTGTTTATTTTTTCATAAAACTTACTGTTATATTTTTCTAATGTTCTATAATTACACTATTTTTAGATTGATGAGATGTCTTCATGTGAACCGGAATCTTATTACCTTATATTGCTTGACAAAACACTGTCTAAATTATCCACCGGTTTAAAACATTAAAGAAATGATTTTTTATTCTGTGTTTATTTCGCCATCCGAAAAATATTTATGTCTTCGTTATTTTGTATTGTGTGGGCGGGGGGGTCTAGATATATTTACTGTATGCCCCGATGTCGATGTATTGTGTTGGCTATGCATTTACAGTAATATATTTGTTATTGGACGCTAGAAATCTTTAAAAGTACGTGTTGCTCTTATTTTTTTTTTGTTTTGAGACATATCGCCTTATTGCTCGCTAGCTTAATGCTCGCTAGAAATTGCTCGCTAGCTTGAGCCTGGTGAGATTTCCAACTTGATCATTCTGGTTAAATTTCTGAACAAGGTAAGCAGACAAAACCTTTACATACGTTTTACTTATGGTTATATATGTCTTGAAATTATTTATAGTTGAGGAGTGTATCAACTAAGATTGAGAACTTGATCAGTTTCAGAATTGCGTCGATTGCTCTTCTAAATTGATGATGCCAAAAGTGTTATCCACTTCATAGCAATCATGAAAAAAAAATAGTTATATTAAACAAACAAGAAATAGCTGTTAACCTGTAATAAAAAAAGTTCAAGTAAGTTTATTGACCGACTATACAGATAAGTGTATATGTACACACTGTGTGTGTCACACATGAAGTAATTCATAATGGTCACGCGGCGAAGGAAAATACGATTTTATGCATTTACGTTTATTATATATCTGTCACCAGTAGTATATTTTATATTTTGCTTGTTATTGATGAAGGTTCCAATGACTCGAACAGACAGAGCTGCACAATGCGTTCTTGGGCGACAGATGGAGGGAGCCCTCTCAATGGGGGAGGCGGTGTAAGGTTATAATACTGAAGGCCTGGCAGTGGACCATAGTGCGTATATGTAGACTGCTACGCTCTCTGCGCTAAATGCATCCTTTGTAAATTTAGAAAAAGAGTAGACACATTGTAACCGCTACACAAGACAACATGTTTCATCCCTCCATATATTTTCAATAGGCAGTCAAAGGCCGTTGACCCTATTGACTCATCCCTTCTCTCATTTCTATATATTTATTCTATATCATTGAAATTGTTCTCCTCATGAATATGTCTGAAACACTGCTCGCTGGATATTAATAATTAATTAATCAATCAATATTTTTTTAATATTGAAGAACATATGTATTCTATTAGTAACACACATAGCTTAATTGTCATATACAGGAATAAAATAAAAGTTACAAGGACAGTCCAATAAAAGTAAATTGTATTAAAGTCGGCATATATATGTATACAGTAATTAAATACCATGAGCTCAATCAAACTCTTACAAGCGACTATAACATATATATACAAGACAAGCAACATACTTACATAGGCTAAACGAGTAAGCAAATATAATGTAGATGTAAATAGACAAAATAATAGCGTTAAATCGTCAACTGAATTATCACCTTTTATTACTTGGGGCATGAGAACATTTTATATTTATCTTCAATTGAGCACAGGCGCTCGTGGCGTATATAGTATACGAGGGTTGTCCGTAAAGTTCGTGGACTATCTCAATAAAATCTGACTGACATGTCCGAAATAATTGAAACTAGGATATAATTAATTACATGATTTACTGATTAATTGTACAAAATTTTATCACAGTACATGCTTAAATAATCGTATTTCCGTCAATTTAAAAATCAATAGAAACTCACACCCGAAGCACGGCAAAAATACCACATAACATGCGAGTCGCTGTTTTGAATTTTTGTTTTTCTAAGTATCAAACTCCGCGAAAATTCACCTGAAACTTACACTATGACGTCGACAATACTCTTGACGTTACACCTGCTAAATTTGAAAAGTCAAAGTTTCGAAATGGCTGAGAAATCTGGATTTGAAGCGCTGAAGACAGGATCGGCATTATTAAATAAAGGGACGTTTGCGGAAAAGGTGGAGCAGCGGGCGGTGATAAGGTTTTGCGTGGACATCGGAAAAACGCCAACAGATACGCACAAGTTCTTAAAACAGTCAGAGAAACATAGTAAAGTAAGCCGTTCATTGATATTCAAGTGGCACAAAAGGTTTGCGGACGGAAGAGACAGCTTAGCAGACGATGAGCGGGAAGGCAGACCATCTTTTAGAGAATCCGATGCTGTAAAAAATGAAGTTCGGGACGTTATTAACGGTGATCGGCGGCTAACAGTCCGTGAAGTTGCAGACAAATGTGGAATTTCTAAGACTACAGCGCACCAAATTTTAGGAAACGATTTAAATATGAACGGAGTATGTGCTAGATAGGTACCGCGAATTCTTACAGTATATATGGTCGAAACATGTAAGTTGCTGTTAACATAAGATTGAATGAATGTGGGCACGAACAAGTGAAAAAAAGGAAAAAGAGATGAAATGATAAAGAAATAAAGACATTTTATTGAAAATAAATATGCAAACAGAAAGTTAACAAAGGGGGTGGTAATTCCGTGCCACGAGCGCCTGTGTAATTGAGTGTTTCATATTTTTTTTTACTGTTTGTATTACTTTGTTATTTTCTTCACAATAAAGAACAACAAAGTCAAACTACCTGATTGGTCGAGAACACTTTACTGTATTCTAAAAATAGATAGTCGAGGATCTATGCAATTGATGAAAGCAGAATTATTATAGATCATAATATTAATCAAATACGCCACACATTTTTTACGATGTTATGCGGTGGTAAGCTGCTTTTTTTTTAGCTCACCTTGCCAAAGGCAATGTGAGCTTTTGCCATCACTTGGCGTCCGTCGTCCGTCGTCCGTTCACCTTTCACATTTTAATCTTCTCCTCTGAAACCCCTCAGCCAAATGAATTGAAACTTGGTAGGAAGCATCTATGGAAGGTCCTCTATAATGATTGCTCATTTCGTCCCGATCCATTAACAACCATGGCCGCCACAGGCAATTCTTGTTTCTGATTGGCCTATTTTTAAAAATCTTCTCCTCTGAAACTACTGATCCAAATGAACTGAAACTTGGTAGAAAGCATCTATGGAAGGTCCTCTATAAAGATTGCTCATTTCGTCCCGATCCATTAACAAACATGGCCGCCACAGGCAATTCATGTTTATAATTGTATGCTTTCTAAAAAAAATCTATTTTTCTGTGGAAAGAGAGATAACTCTAATTTAAATATTGACATTTACTTTAGTATAATACAGTTAAAATGAATCTGTGTTTTTCTGTGGATAAGGGTAATAGCAAAATTACCGAACTCCGAGCAATCTTACAAAGGGAAAGTCAAAACTCATAATTATATAAACAGACAAAATCAGTCAACAACCGGAAAACTGTGAAAACCGTAATGACCCTGACTTGGTACAGGCATTTCTAAAGAAATGGTGGGTTGAATCAGATTTTAAAGCGCCAAACCTCCCGCTCTCATTACGGTTCAAAGGCTCCGGCTGTCATTATAACAGTATTTAAATACAGGAACAAAATAGGTAAAATAGTTGTTGCTATTTATGCCTAATTCCTTGATTAGGCATTCGAAGTAATATGATTTACATACAAACACGATATTATTGGAAGCCTTGTCCGCAGGAACGATAACATATTTGTCATGAAGAGAAGAAAGACACTTAACAGCTTCTTGGTCTTTAAATACAGACTTAGGTCGACTATTAACACAATTTTTTAGTTTGTGAATCCGACCTTGTACTAGAGACCTAATTGTTCTAACCCAGTCTGACAAGGACTCTAACTCAGGATATTGGTCTACTTCTCTCTTTATCCACCTTCTGGTATAATCTTCAACAGCATCCATAATTATCTTGAAATTATGTTTCCAATTGATGTGTTGAGGTTCTCTGAATTTAAGACCATGAGAAATCACCTTTCGGAGACTCTCATGTTGAATGATATTCAGATCACCAGTGATTACATGTCCAGATGGGTTGTATTGAAAAGGAGAGTGGGAGCAGTCACAAGTCAGAGGGTACTCTTCTATGCTAATATCTTGCAATGCTCATTTGTAGTTGAAAATTTTACGGCCAATGCTGTTAGTGTAGCAATAGGAGACAATGGGAACAGATTGGTTTTTGAAATATGGTGGAATTTCTTTTACGACCTCTTTTCTATTAAGAATGTTGCTGATGTTAATAGCATCGATTCCTTTGTTAGCAAACGGAATATGGAGGAATTTTCTGTTGTTATCATGAAAAGGTTCAGATCGAACTGGTTTAAAAAGACGAAAGGACGCCACGTCACCTAGAGATAACTCTAATTTAAATATTGACATTTACTTTAGTATAATCACGGCTGGTAATCAGCACAAGCAGAACAGTTGGTTCTACAAAGAAATTCGTGAGGATAACTTCCGGTTTTGGTGGAGGAGAGTTCACGAAGACGCTTCGCAAGGTATGTACATGTCAAAAAGTGAAATTTTCTTTTTTACTGCTCGAATATTGCAAAATCAGAGAATGCTATGCTGTGGCGAATGCTTTCACGATTAGAAACATGTCTAGTTTATTCTTGTATATGAAGTGCAACTCTCGCAAAATCAATCGTCCCACGAAAAACATGACGAAAATTGTGACACTCTTACATTTCTAAGTTGTTCTTGACAAAGATGCAAGTTAAATTTTCAATATTTTTTTATCATGGGTGTCTAAATGTAATTGGGGATAAATTCCGATTCGTCAAAAGTAAATTGAAGTCTAGATAAATCTACAAACTGTCAATTTTCTCGTTTTCCTGCTTGAGGAGATCGGTTCTGATAGAGCACATTGCGAATGCATGAGGAGATTTGCTAGTTTTGTTAATTGTTTTCTGCAAAATTGATAAATTGACACTTTTAAACACAAAACTGATACATACTCTAATCAAAATAAACTATTCTCTGTCCACTTTCAGGAGATGCCAGGATGCAAGGGAAAGAGGAAAAGGGGACTGACATTGACTCTTTACAAAAAACCATTTCGATATAGATTGCCTGTAAGGAAACGAACAAAAACAAGTAGCAGTACACCAAATTTAAAATCCCCATCAATCGGGACACTAAGTTTATTAAAAAAATCTCTTTCAATTTCAAAATATTTATATCCTTTCAAACGGGTTTCCACATCTATTCGGCGCAACCTTTTTACTAAAGATGACGGAAACTTCATCGCAGATCTACACAAGTTATAATATTACATGATTTCAGCACATACATGGGTCTAACGTAAATAAACATTCACTTAGTGCTAGTAGTCATGAATAAATTAAACACAAGATGTCAATTAAACTGTGGATATATCCTTAAAATCGGTAAAGTGTGTACACATAACACACTACATAATAGAAAAACAAACCACAAATTAATATTATTCTCAACTGTATGATATTTAATTTAGAGTGTATCATTTGTATTAGAAATTATAAAGATATGATTCACATTAAGTTTAATTATTCTTGATTATAAGTATTATATATATTCCATGGATCTTACGAATTAACTTATTTAAACCAACGAATCCGAAAGATGAGTTGGTTTAAATAAGTTCATGAGTAAGATCCATGGTATATATGGTTTGTAACAGAAATGAAATGATTGACAGATCTATGACGTCAAAATCATGGAATAACAGATCATATACCGTCAAAATCATGGAAAACAGACCTATGACGTCAAAATCATGGAATAACATCAAGATCTTCATGTTAGACCATGCTTTGTAAAAGTTCACTATTTTCAAGTTGATAATTGCATAAAAACATCAAAGGAAAAATGCGTATTTATGTTACAAAATTATCTTAGTGCATTTTAAATTTTTTCCAATGTAAGGGAAGTTAATCTTGTGTATCCTATACACAATGGAAGTTGTCACAAACAACAAATGATCAATAATGACAAGTTAAATCATGGGAAACCACAGTTACAATTGTGAATTGATTCCTTAAATGAAATGTTTCTTTCTAGGTGGACAGCCCATGAACAATGAAATATTACTTTTATACTTTTAAAAACCCGACGGGAAGAAGGGCATCAGTTCGTGAATTTATTACCAGACAGACATGCAAAATTTGTGATTATACAGTGGATTACATGTATCGTACCAAAACTAGCAAATCTCCTCATGCATTCGCAATGTGCTCTATCAGAACCGATCTCCTCAAGCAGGAAAACGAGAATATTGACAGTTTGTAGATTTATCTAGACTTCAATTTACTTCTGACGAATCGGAATTTATCCCCGATTACATTTAGACTCCCATGATGAAAAAATATTGAAAATTTAACTTGCATCTTTGTCAAGAACAACTTAGAAATGTAAGAGTGTCACAATTTTCGTCATGTTTTTCGTGGGACGATTGATTTTGCGAGAGTTACACTTCATATACAAGAATAAACTAGACATGTTTCTAATCGTGAAAGCATTCGCCACAGCATAGCATTCTCTGATTTTGCAATATTCGAGCAGTAAAAAAGAAAATTTCACTTTTTGACATGTACATACCTTGCGAAGCGTCTTCGTGAACTCTCCTCCACCAAAACCGGAAGTTATCCTCACGAATTTCTTTGCAGAACCAACTGTTCTGCTTGTGCCGATTACCAGCCGTGATAATACAGTTAAAATGAATCTGTATAAACAAATGTGACCGAGATACCCACCCTTAACCATATATATTTATGATCAGGGTGACTAGACAAATTAAATACATTATAGCTCAGGCCCCGGGGTCATATCCCACCCACTACCTGAAGTGAACTTTTTAATGGTTGAGATCCCCTCCCCTAAACCATATATATTTATGATCAGGGTGACTAAGCAAATTAAATGCCTTATAGCTCAGGCCCCGGGGGTTATACCCCACCCCCTACCTGAAGTGAACTTTTTTAATGGTTGAGATCCCCACCCTTAAACCATATATATTTATGATCAGGGTGACTCGGCAAATGAAATGTCTTATAGCTCATGCCCTGGGGGTCATACCCCACCCCCTACCTGAGGTGAACTTTTTAATGGTTGAGATCCCCACCCCTAAACCATATATATTTATGATCAGGGTGACTAGGCAAATTAAATGCCTTATAGCTCAGGTCCCGGGGGTCATACCCACCCCCTACCTGAGGTGAACCTTTTTAATGGTTGAGATTACCACCCCTAAACCATATATATTTATGATCAGGGTGACTAGGCAAATTAAATGCCTTATAGCTCAGGTCCCGGGGGGTCATACCCCACCCCTACCTGAAGTGAACTTTTTAATGGTTGAGATCCCCACCCCTAAGCCATATATATTTATGATCAGGGTGACTAGGCAAATTAAATATCTTATAGCCCAGGCCCCGGGGGTCATACCCCACCCCCTACCTGAGGTGAACTTTTTAATGGTTGAGATCCCCTCCCCTAAGCCATATATATTTATGATCAGGGTGAATAGACAAATGAAATGCCCCAAGAATTGAGGCCTATCGGAAGTTTTTTTTATAGCCGAGTATAAAACAAGACCAAATGATTTTGACTTGCAACTCGTTTTAGTTAGTTGTCCGAAGGGACAAGTTAAAATAAAATGTTAATGTAGAGGCCTGTGGGAAGCACCTATAGGCTATGGAATGTTCTGTATTAAGTTTCTTCAGAGCAGAATGCAAGGTGAGCGGCACAGGCTCAGCTCAGTGCTGAGCCTCTAGTTTATTTATTACATTGACATTTTAAACTTGAAATGAAGGGGAATATTGGATTTCACGTGAAGATTGAGAAATGCTTTTTTCTTAGCAGCCGTTAAATTAATTCTGTACAACATCTTAAACGAAAGAGGGGGAAGGAGTTGTGGCAGATTGGCGATAGATAGGGTGAGTGAGTTGTTGTTTAGCACCAAGTCAGCAAATATTTAACTTGTAAAGGATATCATAAATTGATACGTTTTGATGGGATGACGATATTAACTCAAAATCAATGAATTGCTGGTCCATTAAGAGACACACCGAAGGGAAACTCACAAGATGTTTCTTGTTGAAAAATGAATCTAAAATCTGTGATTTACTGGGGACTTTAGATCTGAATTTGAATCCTTAATAGATATAGAAAAAGCCCAATTTTTCACTGATACAGAATATCTTATATTTTGTTAATATCTTTTAAGTACAAATTAAAACTAATTGTTCGTAGACTGAAGTGACATACAGATAAAGAAATCTGATCAAGGTTAATTTACAGAATTATCTATTGGGAAATTACTCCTTATTTAATTTTGTCATTAGTGGTTGAGTAATTTCTTGTTTTATTGCTGATTAGCGGCTCAGTGGTAATTACTGACCAGACCCCTATCTTACGCCAACCAATTTTTGAACTTAACTATGTGTTGTTAAAGGAGAAACAGAATAGATGATCAATTTGAGTATTTGGTTTCACGGTATAGAGGATCGAAATGAGTACGCTAACCATTAAACTGCTAAGGTGGTGCTCACAAGATCATGGATATGGTTGGAAAATATCTACTCCACATAAGGAATTAGTTCCTATTTCCATACACCAGGATTGCCTCGGGTTAAGGTTTCGGGAGTTGCCAACACTTCTATCTACAAAACACAAATATTAATTTGTAAAGTCCTATTGTATTTGGATTCGAGTGTATATTTATATCGATCCGCTTATCACTCGGGAACACACAAGTTCTCCAGGTGCTCTTTGTGGGGTTCCTGTTGCTCAATCTTTAGTTTTCTGTGTAGTGTTTTATGGATCATTGTCTGTCACTTTGTTCTTTTTGGCCATTGTATTGTCTGTCCATCTTTGATTTACGGCTTCTGATAACCCTGTGTTATCTTTTTAAGGATAATGGGTGAAAGATTAAAAGTTTGTGTAATTGGAGCTGGGATCATTGGCCTGTCGTCTGCCGTCAGGATTCAGGAGAAGATTCCAAATGTTGACATAACTATCATGGCAGACAAGTTTTCACCTTACACATGCTCAGACGGATCTGGAGGATTCTGGGAACTATTCATGATGCCGGAAGAATCATTGGTACATGCCAGGTATGCTGTTTAATGTAAATAAACGTTAGAGAAAACCGAATGGACAATAAAAAATGGATAATCCAGAGAAACTGGCACCATTGGGTACATATGACACAAGACGAAGACAAGCAAAAGAAAAAACACAAGACAATATATGTTGGACACCATCATACGCAAACAAGCACAAATAACATAAATAAAACATGAGCCCTCCTAGAAACAACTGGTGGTAAAGACGAACCGAACATCGGAAATACTGTTCATGTTTGATTTAATAAAGCATACTTCTGTTTTCAAACAGGTTTATATGTTTGTGTTCACAATTCAGCAAGATGTCTGTTTTAAATGTGGCCATGATCCGATTTTCAGTAGATGTAAAATATGTAATAACACAATGAAACGGCATATGTACTCTTAATATTTTTATGTATAATTATTCTTTTGCCGTTATGATAATCATGGAGTCATTTTTAGAGCTATGGTGTAAATGTTGTTCTCAATGTCTAAAGTTTAAAAATACCAAAGGGGTGCCCCAAAAGCGTAAATCAGGGAAGGACACACAATACAATGGCCAATAGAAAAAGAGCAAAAGAACAAACAATGATCTACACAAACAACTAAAGATTGAGGAGCACGGACCCACTAATTTAGTAGACAAGTTCATTATTTGGAATGAACCAGACATGTTACAATTTGCTCAAAAGATGGAAAAAAACTGCACATGTACTTACTTACACAGTGCATCATAGTTTGCAAGTGCAGTCGAAATAACTAAAATAGATGCTAAGCACATTATATTGAATTGGCTGCTGTAATTTCACTTCCTTGAATATCTGATATATATTAAGAAAAATATATTTTTGTTCAGAAAATGGTGTCTAGAAACATGGGATTGGTTATACAGAATTGTAAATTCTCCTGATGCAGGTTCATTTGGTGCTCATTTGGTTTCTGGATATAATTTTACAGACATTCACATACCAAAGGTAATACAATAATACAAATGAATGTTTATACGTCTATGTATCTTTATAGTTAAACTATAACATTAGCGTTATTTTCTTTGCTTTGCATTTTTGTTATCTGTACACTTATATCTAACGTCTAGGGGGGGGGGGGGGGGCGGCATCGTGGCCGTGATCGTAAGGTAGTTGAATTTCAACTACCTATTTGAATTTCAACTACCTATGCAATCAGCGCTTAACACCACTGATGTTGTGGGTTCGACTCCCGCTCAGGGCGAGGTGTACAACATTATGTGATACAGTTTGTCAGTGACTTGCGGCAGGTCTGTGGTTTTCTCCGGGTACTCTGGTTTCCTCCACCAATAAAACTGACCACTACGAAATACTGAAATATTGTTAGGAGTGGCGTTAATTACCATCAAACAAACAAACAATCTAACGTCTAGGGTAATGTCTGGAATGTCTACCAATTATTGACAAGCTTACCGATTTTTGATGTATTAAAAACCGAGTGCAGGCGGAGAGATGTGTACCGGTTGTTCAATAAATTTAAAGGTCTTGCATATGATTCACAGCGGTCAAAGTTAAAATGAAAGATTATATGACATGATATCATATAAAAAGAATAACCAAGGTACATGTTATAATTGGATTGATTATTTTCAAAACACATTGCTTTTATTCTTAGAAACAAATTAGTAATTAAAATTCGCAGCAGTAAAAGGCAAAATGTAAACAAGTGCGAGGAACAAATTGTTAATTCTTTTCTAAGGATCTGCTATGACGGGCGTTGAAGACCTTAGCCGATTTTTGCTATCTGGGTTTTCGGGCTCCGAAATGTTTTTAGATTATGTGGCTTTCTGGTCTTAAGTCTTACAATGTACCTGGTGAAGGTTATTCCAGAAACACGTCGGTCATGTGCACTTAATTAGACATCCAATCGAGGCTACCTAATATATTGAGAAGAATTTGAAGATACCAAAGGGGTAATCAGAATCCATAAATCATAGAACAGACAACACAATGACCAATAGAAAAAGTACAAAATGACAAACAACGATCTACAAAATATACACATAAAACTAAAAATCGAGTAACACGAACCCACTAAAAACCGGGGGTGAACTCAGGTGCTCCGGAAGGGTAGGCAATTCCTACTCCACTAGTGGCGCCTGTCGTGTTAATATGTTACGTTTAATGTTTCAGGATCCTATATGGAAAGATTTAGTGTTCGGGTATAGACGACTTTCAACAAACGAGAGAAAGTTACACCCAGAAAACAAGTAAGTGTTATGTAAATTATGCAATGCTTCGTTTTTCAGCATTTTTTTTTTTTTTTTTTGGTTCTCTGAAATCATTTCTATTTTATGGATTCTATAGTCACTTAAATACGCTATAATTTCTCGGCGTATAAATGACATGATTTTCGGTTCAATTCTCTTTTTTATTTCCATGTGTTATTGCAATTCATACTATTATAGCCAAACTAGACAAACGTTATGTGCAAAATGAAAACGTAGACATGTAATTTTTTGACTATAGGTTTACATTAAATATCAAGAATTAATTGATGGCTTGAGTGAGTGATTGTTGTTTAACCACCAGCTATATCGTGGTGAAAACAAATTATGTCGAAGACGAGATTACTGTACCAACACTCTTATCGTCACGGTATGTGTATTCTTGTGTCATGTCTTTTCGTATCATCCATTTTATTTTGATTTCCACAGCGCACGCATTATTTTTGACGTGTCCTCCGGTTTTTATTTATGGAACGTAAACAGGACTACAACGTGACATCTGTAAAAAATGTTAAAATTTGCTTTTAAAGAATTTAACTATGTCGTCTGCCTCTAAGACACCGGCTCTTCCTGTCATGTAACTGTCATGGGGTCACTGATCGTACTTGTAAACAAAAGAGCTGACTGAAATGTGCCTGTGTGAACATCATTATTTAGGCTTAAATTGTAATTTGTATATATACACACAGGCACTTGACCGATGCACCTTAATTTCCCCGCGTTTGCCACGGGGGTACGTATTTTCAGGGCTAGTAACGATGTAGGGCCTCTATTTCTGGGTCCTGGGTCCACACGAATACTAGAAATAAACACAAGGTAAGCAACAAAATGGCGGGGTACTGCTAAATTTCTTATTATTGTCGATTTCCCTGATTTCTGAAAAATAAACGGATGGAATGCACTAACCTTGTGGACCCCCATCAGCTGTCGTATTAACTAGTTAACTAGTTTTTGAATGAATTTTGCGCGCCAGAACCGAATCACATTTACAAAACCAGGTCCATCCGCAAAAAAATAATCCCATCAAAATATCGTTTTAAAGAATTCATTTTATTATTTTTTTGAAAATTAATTATAAATTACCGATAAACAGAATATTAGGCATTTTGTTTTTGGGACTGACTTTATCACGGGGTATATCATCAGGTTCGCCGTTCCGGCTCACCCGATATACCCCGTGATAAAGTCAGTCCCAAAAACAAAATGCCTAATATTCTGTATGGAACATCCAAAATATAGTTTTCATGTAATAATAAAAAGTAAAGAATGTTATCAGTTTTTTATGATTTTTTTCTGTGATACAGCTGCATGTAAACAAAAAAGGGAAGGGGACGGCTTCCATTTTCCTAAAACATATCATACAGTATTGATTTGTTTGTGGTGTGTTGTATACAGTGTATGTTAGTTCTAATAATAAAACCCTAAATGCTCGCTTACTCGCAAGGGTTATAACGGGATGCCATTACACGTAATGGAGCAGCCGCCGAGATTTTTTGCGCTCGCTTACAGAGCTTCTGACGCCTGCATTTATCAATAATAAGACATAACCTTTCCTTTTGTCCATTAGTATAACAAGTTTTTATCACCTTCCAGTATTTTAGAATGTAATTCCCACAAAATAAAATCTTCTCTTTGAAAATTTTGAATTTCGTCATTTCCGGCCTCACTATTTGGATGTCGATACCATATTTGGCGATTTAGGCGTGAACGTTTACCAATCGTAACTACTCGGCCATTCTCGCTACCCTGCAAATAACAGGGTAGCGAGAATGGCCGAGTAGTTTCGATTGAAATGTTTACATCAGGTTGTAATAAGAAATACCATATTTAGAAAAGCTCCGCCTTCCGTAGTTTCCGGTTATGGAAAACGATCGATAAATTTGAACAAGGTTGTTGCTAACTTTGAAAAGCATATATTTCTCAGCCAAACCGATTTAACAAGGACTGGGATCATCAGTAATTGTTATAATGAAATGTTTGAAGCGTAAATAGTGAGTTTTTATGTTTCAACTGCAACCTTTTTTTTTGCTCCATTGTGACGAATGGGACCGCGTTGTAGCTCTGCCGAGACACAAGTTTGTCACAGGAGCTACATTATTGCAGCTAAGTGTATGTATGCAATGATTATATTATAACAATTCATCTTGTTTATTAGAGATGGAGTGGGCTATACAACATTAATGATCAGTGTAAAGAAATACCTACCTTGGTTGATGTCACAGTATGTATTATTTACATAGTTGTCATGGTGATATAATTGTATATCTGTTCCCCTCATCAGCTTTGGAAAACTATTTTAAAAATCTCTATTAGAACTAAACTATTTCAAAAATCTGTATTAGAACTAGTATTATACATATAATAACTTCAGTGTCACGAGCACTAAATATATTATGTATATTGTTCAAGATTATAGTGTTCTTTATAATAACACTGTTCGCCCTGTTACAAGAGATGGTTGGTTGGCATTTTACTCACATGTAAAAAGCCCTGGGATGACCGCATCATTTCACTTAGAGGAAAGGCCTAGATTTTGCAACTGTTCCGATAGTGTTGTATTTTTTGTCATAGGTTTTCTATACAATTGCATGTGTCATCGGAAACTGTGGATTTTTTATACTGTTAAAGTGTATTTAATTATCTAATATTATTCTATAGATACACATTAATGAGATTGTATTTTGTTCCATATCCAATCAGAAGCAAACGTTCGATTACAGATACGGAGGCTCCTCTACAAGTATTTCATATAACCATGTATAATTTCTTTTCTTATTACAGATATCGAATGAAAGATGGGAAAGTTGTCTGGAAAAAAATTCAATCATTACAGGAAGTAAGCACAGGAGTTTTGTTAAATATTTTTGGAAGCAAATGCATATGGTTTTTGTTTAATCTAATTCATCCGGCCAATCCTATGCGAGATTGTAGCATCAGGCATCCTCAACGCCGCCATCTGTTTTCTTTTTTTTCATAATCTAATATTTTCTTCTGAAACCACTTCGCCAAATTAAACCAAATGTTGCTACAATAGTTCTGAAGTGCTCCCCTGTCAAAATTGTATCCGACATTTCGACAATCCTTCCAAGATGGCTTTTGTTACTAACTGTATTTAATTGTACACAACTGATCCATTTTAAGATCGAATGAGCTGATATTATACAATTATAGTCTTTGTTGAGGTCAATACGAGTTTTTATGGAGGTGAATATTGATTTCTAAGGTCCATAAAAGTTCGTATTGACAAAAGACTGTAATTGTTTTATTACATTAAAATGAAAAGTGAAAGTGAAAGTGAAACCAATCAATACGAGTTTTAATCAAACAATATCAAATTTTACGGAATGTCAGGTGACAGCATGATAGCCAATAAAATTGTTTACATATAATCATTATGTAATAATAATAAAAATGATCACATGAGTTGTTCCACGTGTTTCTGTGATATGAGCTTTGCCATCTTAGCCGATTATCAAATGCAATAACTTTTTAGAAGAAATGGAATATTTGTATGCTAAATTTATTCTATGATAAGCTGAGATGCATAAAATTGGTAATTTATTGCAAAATAAAGCAATATTATTTCCACACCGAATGTCCTGTCGTAAAAGGGTGTTCAAAAAAGGAAGTTACAGTACACTTTACACGCGAAGACACATTTCATAGAGGACACCGTTTAAATAGTGTGATTACTAAATTGCTATTTATGATGGGTTATTTTTAATACAATTCGATCTGTATTTGTAATCCATGTAATAACATTTGTACTTATTCAGAAGTGTATTGGCCTATCTTGCGTAAGATGTGGTAATTTGCCATAAAGTATTCAATTCCAATAATAGTTCTTCTGTTACTTTATAGCAAACAGTCACGATGCGTCATATCTGCACTTTTGTTTCAAAACACAAAAATAACGGATGTTCATTGGAAGTAGATATACATTTTGTATATATATATATACCAAGAAATGCAGTCAATCTACAAAGATAACCATATTAAATGGTATAATAGAAACGCACAAGTGTTCCATAGCAAGACGACAGGAAAGGAGTATAAGATCTTTTGCAATGTCAATTGCAAAACACCTATGTGGTTTACCTCCTTGACTGTCACGTCTGTGGGTCGCAATACGTAGGAGAAAGTGTCCAACCATTCAACAAAAGAATGAATGGACACATAAGTGACCTTACGAAAAAAACGCTCTTGCCCGTGAATCAACAGTTTGTGTCGCCGGGGCACTCATTGGATGACTTAGGGCATACACAAAAAGGCCTAAATCTTTTGTTTTTTAACTTTTTAACCAGTGCCTGGTCCTTAGCTAGTTGGTAAATTTCATCATTAACTTTTCTCATTGTTTTCATATTGTTTATAAATTAGTGTACATATATATTTGAATGATATAAAGTTGAAGATTATGATTTTTAGGTCACGATAACTGATAGTCACGTGACAAACTGATCCTCAGATCATCTTTCAGATCAGATTACAGACCTGATGAAGCTTGTCGGTCAAGCGAAATATCCGTCAATTTGATTATAATTATAGTATTTTTGTAGACTTACAGTTATTTTTGTTATATTTTAGCATCTTTTTTTATGTTGTTGTGCTGCATTTTAGACGTTTATATATCATTCAACTTATGCCAACATCTAAAAAAATAGATATAAAAAAGTAAGAAAAACTGTTGGCATAGATTGAATAGGTTAATTATAATATACACTCCAACAAAAGCTAGGGGCCACCCGGTATTTTTTCTATTTTTTGTTTTTTTTTAAGGATGAAAGAAATCGAATGCGAAATGCCTTTTAGGTAATATTTCATTATGGATTAGATCACGGATTACAATTTGGAGTCGTGGGATTGTCAGGTAGATTATAAATACAAATAAAGAAAAAATAAGAAACAAATATAACCTTGTATATTATGTTTAGGTTGCTAAGGATTATGACATAGTTGTTAACTGTTCTGGTATTGGGGCAAATAAGCTTGGAGATCCATTAATGACACCGATTAGAGGACAAGTGATGCGGGTAATACTGATACTATTTTATATTTTGATATATAAAACCTGATTCATACATGTACAACAAAATCAGCTTATTTAACTATTGCTACCGACATGCGAATGAATTTATTTTAAAAGTAAAGCGGTAATATATTGTTAAGATTATTATTTTAAGAATAGCGGTCAAAACAGAACGCGGAAATAGTATTGTTGTTTCCTTTAAAGAACAGGCATGACTGAATAACATCGTTAATATTGGTGAAATAAACTCCTGTTGACGTAGAGGGTTAGGGTTAGGGTGTTTAACGCCACTTTCAACAATATTTCAGTTATATCGTGGAGCTCGTTGTTGATGTAGAGTACCTTCGACAAAAGCTCTATAATATACGTTCTCACCGTAGCATATGCATAATCATCTAAACGTATTGGCAAACACCAGATGATCGCCTTCGAACTATCAATTTGTCTCACTGATGTTTACTATTTGCACTTAAATCATAGCATTTGACAGATCCTGTTTAGAGGTCACGTCAAAATGAACTCATGTTCAGTAATTAAAACGCCGCTGTGAAATATCTGAACATCACCTACACAGTATTTGTATGACCGCATTACAAATATAGCGTATATAAAAGAGTAAGTCAATGGGTGATTGCTGTTTAACTCCACATCAGCAATGTTCAGCTAAACCATGTAAAGAACAAGTTACATTCGATGGTAGACATAGCGCTGCACTCGAACACGTTATCCTAGTTCAGAAAAAAACAGTCTTTGTTCTTACTCATTAATCCTGCATTTGTAGCGGATATGCAGCAAATACAAATTCTATGACCTTTGGTTTGGCCAGACCGGGCTTCGAACCCACGACCTACCGCAATAGAGGCGAAAAAGCTAACCATTGCACGCTTGTATAACATATAATTGTAATCAGATTGTATGTATTCATAAAAATATATAGATGACATTACATAAACATAGTAATTAAATGATAAAATAAAACAATCGGAACAGTTGCAAAATACAATAGTAAAATCGTTGTAAGAGATAAAATCGATACCCAAACACACATTTAATACATTTTTCAGCTCAATAACACGGGAAATTCTTCTTGCAAATGGTACAAATGAAACAGGTATAATCGGTACCAAAGTTAATATTAAAATGGAATTAAACACGAAACATAACAATTTCCCACTTGACTCTCGGGAATTGCATGTTGTCATTAGTGGTATACAACAACATTCACACCACAGAGGTGTTTTGACAATTATATTTATCTACTTATGTATTTAGTGTCACATAATTTTGTCGATATATTTTGTCATATTTTTACTTCTCTATCCAACAGGTGAAGGCACCGTGGATAAAACATTTTTATTTTGATTATGATCCAAGTGATAAAAAGAAAAATAAGCTCTATATATTTCCAGGGTAAGCAGTATAATTACAAATATTGCTCTGGTCTATAGTTCTATTTCTTTAAGGTGAAGCTAACTACCAAAGTATATTGATGATTGTCATTACAATAAATGAGACTGCGAAAAGAAGGATATCAGACCCTGATTCCATTAGTTCTAACCACAATAGAGGGTTAAGTTTATGGTGCTTAACACCACTTTCAACAATATTTCAGTTATACCGTGGCGATCCGTTCTATTGGTGGAGTATAAGGAGAAAACCACCGACCTGTCGTAAGAATTTTACGACCATGACGACCCAGTTCCACAATAGAACCCCTCCAATATTTATATAATAATGTTGTGCACTATGTCTTCTACCCTGACTACTATATGGCATAGTCATTGCTAACACAACATTGTTATTATTATTATGCTGACTGTTATATGTAGACAAAATATATTGAGAGCTATTACAATAAAGGAGGTCCTGATATTGGTGACTAATATATTGAATCAGATAGTCTTGAAAGTGTGAGATTATTCTTTGTTTCATTTAAGGCTTTAAAAATATAAAGATTTTTGAAGTTTGAAATTTAATTAACAACAATAACAAGCATTAAAAAACAGTAACATTATTATCCCCTCGCCAACGAAGTTGCGAAGGGATATAGTAACGTTACCGCCCTCCGTCCGTCCGTCCTTCCTTCCGTCCTTCCGTCCGTCCGTCCTTCCGTAACATCCTTGTGAACACTCTAGGATCAACATCTTTCAATGGATTTTG
This sequence comes from Bathymodiolus brooksi, assembly GCA_963680875.1. Taxonomy (NCBI): domain Eukaryota; kingdom Metazoa; phylum Mollusca; class Bivalvia; order Mytilida; family Modiolidae; genus Bathymodiolus; species Bathymodiolus brooksi. The sequence continues at coordinate 123,706,547 of OY804575.1, forward strand.
ACCAATCTTAGTACATATTTAGTCCTTAAGAGAATCTGGAACCCTATTGATTTTCAAGGTCATAAGTCAAAGGTCAAGGTCACCGGGTCAAATTGCTACCGCATAACATCCTTGTGAACACTCTAGAATCAACATCCTTCAATGGATTTTTACTAAACTTGGTACATACTTAGTCCTTAGAAGAGTCTGGAACCCTATTGATTTTCAAGTTCATAGGTCAAAGGTCAATGTCACTGGGTACATTTTTTACCGTGTAACATCCTTGTGAACACTCTAGAATCAACATCCTTCAATGGATTTTGATCAAACTTGGTACATACATAGTCCTTAGGAGAGTCTGGAACCCTATTGATTTTCAAGGTCAAAGGTCACCGGGTCAAATTTTTACCGTATAACATCCTTGTGAACACTCTATAATCAAGATCCTTCAATGGATTTTGACCAAACTTGGTACATACTTAGTCCTTAGGAGAGTCTGGAACCCTGTTGATTTTCAAGGTCATAGGTCAAAGGTCAATGTCACCGGGTCAAATTTTTACTGCGCAACATGCTTGTGAACACTCTAGAATCAACATCCTTCAATGGATTTTGACCAAACTTGGTACATACATAGTCCTTAGGAGAGTCTGGAACCTTATTGATTTTCAAGGTCAAAGGTCAAGGGGTCAAATTTTTACCGCGTAACATCCTTGTGAACACGCTAGAATCAACATCCTTTAATGGATGTTGACCAAGCTTGGTACATACTTAGACCGTAAGAGAATCTGGAACCCTATTGATTTTCAAGGTCAAAGGTCAAGGTCACAAGGTCTAATTTTTAGACGAGGGGATACGCCACGCTTTGCGTTGCCCTTGGTGAACATTATTACGGAAATGATACTTAATTTAAAGCGTTTAGTCGATTATGATAGATTGACAGATTGGATCCGCCTCCGTGCACGTGGACTAGCTATATATAGCTTGACAGACAGCTGAAAACCCAACCTTCCCCGCGTGAAACTGGCATAGTAGATGTACTATTTTCGCATAGTATATCAACGCTATATAATTCTTTGTGATATATGCCAAAATATCGTATGAACTTATATTACAGAAGAAATTTACAGAAAGCATAATAATTCGAAATACGTGATATATATACGTTTTAAATGTAGTTTTGTCCTACATTTGTTGTCTATGGTGTTTGAGAAAGTGATATCTTGATTAAAACTGTCCCTGAAATGAGATCAACTACCGAATGGAATATAAATGTATAGATATTACAAAATATTGGATATATTTTATGACAGAAAGAAGAAACATATTTAATGTATTTTATTTGATCTTTTTTAAATGCATTTCAATATCAAAGGGGTAATAAGAAGAAGTAAATGGAAGAAGACCAGACAATACAACAACAAAAAGAAAAATGACAAAAGAACAAACAACAATCTACAAAACACAATACATAAAACTAAAGATCGAGCAACATGAATTCAATTAAAAACCGGGGGCGACTCAGGTGCTCGGGAAAGGTAGGTAGTTCCTGCTCCACTAGTGATACCCGTCGTATTACTCTTGTTACAAGAAGATACCAAGGGGGTAATCGGTAAAGATCGAAGAGGATCATTGATTTAGAAAGTGCATGATTTCGTTCGCTTACATCAACAGGAAAGATTTTGTAGTATTGGGTGGTACAAGTCAAGCAGGCGACTGGAGTACAGATATATACGAATCAGATACAAAGAGAATATTGGACGGGTGTAGTCGATTACTTCCAAGTCTTCGGGTAAGTTGAGATTTCATAAAAATATGAAATATACAAAAATTAATTATAAGTAACTACTCTAAGCGAACAACTCAGTAATTCAACAATGCGAGACATCTCATTTCACTGAATGCTGTTATTTCGTGCTGTATTAATTTAATTTTAATTTAAACATATTTTATTCATAAATAAATGAAATGGATTGGATAGCAGGCAATAGCCTATATAAATCCTCTCCATACACAAGGCAACAGCAACAATCAACAATGCATGCAGTTAATATTTACAATACACAATATAGAATTTCATACTCAAAGGGAAATAACTCGAGTATACAATAGCAGTCAGAAATCTTATATATTCAGTTATTGATAAGTAATTAACATCGTGCGGTATTGTCCTTATATTAAGACATATAAGCAATATATTGACAAATACAAAATAACTGTAGACTCCTTCTCCCTGCAGACGGCGCCCACTTTATCGCTCACATTAACGTATGACCTGGAAGTTGTGTTGTGTAAAGCAAATCACGAGGCAAAGGGAAGTGTAGCTGAATGAGATTATGCTTTGACATTTCTATACTGAAGAGTGTTGACGAATAATGTTTTGTTAATTTCAATTGTTATTTTTTAGTCATGTCTTCTGAAATATCTAAAAATATGAAAGTAGTATTGTAATTTGAACACCATCACAATTCACCTTGATAATGGACGAAGGTCAAAGGCCATTGTCTGACTAAATTGTGATTGATCAAACTTGTACCTTTCAGTCAATATTATATATACTTAAATATCTTAAAATATATGTCGTCTGGCGATCGACATGCAGACTGGAATGTAAGAAAAGTGTGAGGATACCAAAGAGGTAAACAGAAGCCGTAAATCGAAGGACAGACAACACAATGGCCAAAAGAAAAAGGACAAACAATGATATACTAAACACTATACAGAAAACGAAAGATCGAGGAACAAGAACCTCACTAAAACGCCGACGAACTCTGGTGCTCCGAATGGTAAGCAGTTCCATCTCCACTAGTGGCACACGGTGTATAATATAACATATGTTATGGTAACAGACAAATCCACAGATAAAATGCGTATTGAGAAGTATCTCTGTCATGCTCGAAAGAATGATGTAGGTAATTCTAGACTAAATGAATTGAGAAAATAATACCACTTCGTCGGAATTGATGTTAAGCTTTTCTAATTCAGAATGCTGAAATTATTGAACAATGGGCAGATTCGCGGCCATGCAGACCAACTATAAGACTAGAAAAAGAAAACATGAATGTCGATGGTAAAACAGTCACAGTAAGTAGATGCAAATTCCAATGAATAATAAATAAAATCTAGCCAATCACAACATAATATTGTCAATATAACATCATGTGACAATAGAGCATTTTGTTTTTATTAAAAAAAACCCATAGATATCAAAGGAGTGAGTATGATAAGGGTAGATTTTGGCCCAATCTCAGAAACTGTTTATATAGATATAATATTAAACACAATCATTGAAAGGTAAGAAAAATATTTTTTTTATGATTTCACTTTGTCCTTTGTTGCTTAGCAACGTAAATGGAGGAGGGTCCAATTAATCATTGGAAATTCAAATATGGTGGTTTTATTTTACATATCTTGCATAGTCTTTTCGACAAAATGTTATATTCTGTGTATGTACCCTCTAAAAATAATATTCCAATTCTCTATGGTAGCATATAGTATTTTTGTGTAGTTTTGTCACCCTAGCAACGGTTTTGTAAACATTAAATTAGCCTATATTATTGCAATTAATGGTTGAATTTTGACATCTACGATCTTTTGACTTGATATTTGATTAAGCGGTACATTTTTGTCAAGCTATACACACTACAAATGTCATTTCATATTTCAAAAATACATTTTGATATTTGTATTCATAGTCCATAGCAACAGGTTTCCCTATGCACAGTATTTTCCTGTAGATCTCATGGACCTTTTATTTAATCAAGAAAAAAAATTCTACAACAGCACCTTAGCAGATCTAGAGACATCTTATCATTTACTAACCAGTATATATTATAAGAATTCCTTAAACCTTACAATGTCCCTAGTAACCAAATATTATCCCTAGCAACCGCAGAAACTCGTCAATGCTGAGCTCTATAAATTGGTTTTTTTAAATCTTTTTATAACCGAATGTTGATCTTTTTATTTTTTAAATCATGAGAGGAAATTATTCTCAGTAATTAGAATGTCAAAGGAACCAAGTCAACTGCATAACATGGTAAAGCAGCGCAACAGCGGCAGGAGAGGATATAATCCATGTTGAATAATTAAGAAATAAATCATGGAAGCCAGAATGTGTTGGGAGTTTTAACATGGATTGGCGGATATATTAGTCTCGAGATGTTATACATCCCGTTTTAGAGGGCAGTGGTTTTCTAGAGACTGATAACATTTTTATCTGAATGTTCCAACATTAATAAGTATGTCCTTATTATAGGAAAAACATAAATACGTGTATCTTTGGACAAAGATCACAGAGAGCGATTATTGATTTTCTGTCATTTTGTGAAATGTGTGTCGTCTGCTGTGCACAATGTAAATGGACAGCACATAGATGAGAGCGATTATTGATTTTCTGTCACCGCACGGCTTCCCTGAAGTTTTAAAAGTACCTTTTATTTATTTCGATTCTGATATGTCTAAGAGTACAAATACGGTAGTATACTTTGATTGGAAGACGGTAATTTATATTTACTGTATCTTCAAACTTTTTTTGTTGAGAAAAGTAAAACGTGATAGATTATATAAATAGAATGCTTGGTAATACTGTATTATCGGCCATGGCCCATTAAAGTAAAATCATACCACTAAAATTCCAAGTAATACTACACATTTAGCACTGACTCATAAACGATAGACTATATCAATGACATTCTTAGTAAGGATAACAAAAGGACCTATAAACAAAACACCGAATATGTAAATCAAACCTGACATCCGTGTACTATGTTAAAACATGCATGTTATATCGTTATATGTACTGTATTAGATGAATTATGAATCATCAAATATATTGTTTGTTTTTCCATACTTTATTGAAATAAGTAAGAATAAAATATTGATCTCACGATGTTGTTATCGGCAGTCATGTGTGCTAAACCATTATGCCACCGCAACGTTAATATTAAGCTATATATAAATGAAATTTACGTTAATACAATTATTCATCGGCAATTCACTTTGCGAAAGAGCTAAATAAAATATATTTGTTAAAGAAAAAAAAATAATAAAAAGTAAAGGGACTACTAAAAATAGAAAGCTCCGATGTGTTTACATGTCCAATGAATTAATTTCTAAGATAATCTGACGTACTAATTTTCTTTTTGGTTGCTTGTTTTGTTTTCTGTACTTTTTGTGAATTGTGGGGATAATATTAAAGTATACTTTAGTATAGTAAAAAATGAAATTCCACTGAGGGTTAGAAAAAAAACACGTCGGACTCAATGCACAATCAGGTCGGCAGTAAATCACCTCCAAAATTTAATTAACGTCAAAACTGTTTCATAAAAATTGTTCAAGTTTTACTCCCGTAGCAAAACAACTACGATAACCAACTTTATTTTGGATGAGATTAAAAGGTCGATTTCTATTTCTGTCTATTACGGATGAAAACGGTCAATAAAAAATGGCCGCTGACGAGAAATCGACCTTAAAATTATTTTATTTTTTGATTGCAGATTTCATACTCTCCACACTCGGGTACCAACACAAAAATTAAATGAGATATGTGTGTATGCATATTAAACATCATACTAAAATATGCCGTTGGTACCTGCTTGTGGTTATACTGAAAATTTACATTAAATACACATTTCTTGTTAGATTTCATATATTTTCACGAAACGATAGACTATTCATTGACTAGTGTGACGTCATCGCACGTGCAAATATGGAAAATTGTTACCAACATAGTAGTTGGGGTAAAGGTCTTATAAAATCAAGAAACAACGAAAGATATATGTTTCATTTATAATTTGTCTATTTTTTAGGCCAATTTCTGCCCTTATCATACCTACTCCTTTAGTGCATATGACGACGTAATTCTAATATAACCATCCGCAGTTAGTTCAAAGTCAAAGGATTAGAAAGTCAAATAATTATAAAATTTGTAGGAGTTTGGAGTACCTGTATCAACAAGGAAAGTGGGTGGTCATGTATACGTGTATTAGAGATATCCGATTGGATTTTGAAACTGTTCTGACGGTGGGAGTATTATTTTTTGTACCTTTCATTTTTGTATGAAAATTGTCCCCTTTATACAAATATCTCTCTGAATTTGGGTACTCTGCGTTCGTATGTACCACTGAGAGTGAGAATGATAATACCGAAGGAATAATTTCATCAAGTAGGGATACTGTTATATATACATAAAACAAAACAAAAAATGTTTTAGCTTTGATGTTAATATGAGACAGGCAACCTGTTTGAAGGACGAAGTCCTAAAATTTCAATAATACGATTATCCGTACACGTTAGCCTCACCGGACGCAATTACGAACAATTTCGATGATATTGACATTTGATAATAAATTTGACCAAATTGATGAAGCTGATTGCATGTTCATATTTCAGATTAAACACCAATATTCCTTTTGAATCATAGCCCATATATTATTCAATGCATTGTTACGGGTTTTAAACAGATTTTCATGACCCCGTTCTAGTCACTCTGTGATCTAGATCCGGACACAATTTCGAACGACATCATAATAACCTTTTTAGTGTAAATTATTTAATGACAACTGTTAAAATTGAAAGAGCATTCATTCATTTATTTACGTTCACATATCCATTTGTATATAATACACATGACATAAAAACCTTTCCTTTATTCATACCATAAATGTGTGCCAGTTTGCATTCGGAATTCCTTTGACTCTTCAATGAATAAATTACATTACGGATTTTGACATTTTGGAATAGATCAAGGTAAGGAAAATGTATTATATTGACTGTTTTTGTTTTAATTTCAATGTGTTCTACATATGCATAGAACCAGGAGATCATATTCTTTCCAATTACAGGCATAAGATAACAAAATATGCTACCTCAATGAATTTTAGCGATAGATTCCAGGTGTGAAACCTATAATTAATTTCTTTAAGGTTTTCTACTAAATTTGTGTTTTTTCGAGCCTACCTGGCCATTTTATCTTAAGTTTAACCTTTCGAAGACCATACATTTTCTGAAACGTCCATGATTCCTCTACGTTCTGTCAAAATATCAGGCCATGTTTAAAGACTTGCAGTGAAATGCCAGGCTATGGAAAATACCTACTCTAAAAATAGCTCTGTCATCCCCCAGAAATTCCCTATTTATAGGTCATGCATCAAATCCTCCATATCCATATTAAAATACAATTAAATCAATCAAATTTGGGCTCAAAATAATCCTTATACATTTAACTTCAATTATCAATTTAATTATTCCATTCCATTTAGTATTTGTCACAATACAACAAAGTGAAAGGAACTTTTTTTTTAAAAGGGACTACTTTTGTATATGTTCTTAGCTCTGATTGGTTGAATTACTGGTTTGACACCTAAAGAGCAACACAACTTGCTTCTCTAACCCTTTATTGGCCTTATTTCTATTCCTTAGGCAATATCAACCACAAAAAACCTCATAAGGTATGTGGTTGTCTAATATTTGCGAGTATAAGTGTTCAAATGCAAAGGTACCCCCTTGAAGATTTTTAATGAAAACATCTCCATTTACAGCTGTTGAGTTCAGACTGTGTAATATACCAAACCTTACCTATTCTCTTATATATTTCAGTTATTAAGTTAATTTCTAACATAATAAGCAATTTTTACTCATATATATGCCTCAGTTGTATATTTAATAGCTAAATACTATGAAATGTTTGCATTTAACCCCCCCCCCCCCTTTTTTTCGTCCCATAAAATGAGTTCACATCATTCTTAATTTTGTTAATTCATGCTTTAACCCCATAAATTATGTAGTTTAAGGCATGAAATAAGTTTTTGTATATAGATCTACAGTTGAAATTCCTTCTAATTCTATCAAATATGCAAAAATATGATTTATTGATATTCAAGTTTTGGAATTTCTTATGGTACAAAACTATAATTTCCCCCAAAACTCAATAAAAATATGCTTCCACATCATTTTTTCCCACTGTTTAAGTAAGCTGGATGTTCAAATGTACTGTTACAGCCAAATAATACTCTAAAACATGAAATCCAAATTGACAATTTGAAAAATTGACAGAAAATGCTAAGCAGTCAAAATATTTTTTTCTGAGATCACTTAAATTACCAGGTTTTTACTACATAATTTTCAACTAAAGCTGCTTTCTATAGCCTTATATTATTTTATAAGTACATTGTACATGTATTCTAACTGAAACTATCAAAATTTACCGTGAAAAAGTTGTAGGATTGAAACAAATCCAATCATGATATCACCATATTCTATATTTGAAGTCAACAAACTGCTGCATGATGAAATTTTTTAAATTCTTAATATCAACCATATTTTCAATATTATATGCCCTTCTACTGCAAAAACACATTCAATAACATATTCCAAATAATTATAAAGTCATAAATAAAAATAAAATGAGTTGCAATACCCTCTGTCCATGTATATCCAGTGTTTGGGAGCAATATTCCAAAATATTACATAACATGCATTTCGACCATGTAATCTGACACCACAATGCATTTTGTAACATTTTTGTATGAAAAATGTCACTCTGTGTCTGTTGTGACATTATTAGGCTAATTTGAACATGATAGCAACAAAAGTTCAATTTGATGTTTTTTAACTTAAGGTGTGAAACCTATAATTAATTTCTTTAAGGTTTTCTACTAAATTTGTGTTTTTTCGAGCCTACCTGGCCATTTTATCTTAAGTTTAACCTTTCGAAGACCATACATTTTCTGAAACGTCCATGATTCCTCTACGTTCTGTCAAAATATCAGGCCATGTTTAAAGTCTTGCAGTGAAATGCCAGGCTATGGAAAATACCTACTCTAAAAATAGCTCTGTCATCCCCCAGAAATTCCCTATTTATAGGTCATGCATCAAATCCTCCATATCCATATTAAAATACAATTAAATCAATCAAATTTGGGCTCAAAATAATCCTTATACATTTAATTCAATTATCAATTTAATTATTCCATTCCATTCAGTATTTGTCACAATACAACAAAGTGAAAGGAATTTTTTGTTTAAAAGGGACTACTTTTGTATATGTTCTTAGCTCTGATTGGTTGAATTACTGGTTTGACACCTCCAAGTGCAATTGTCGATCGTTTTCTGTTTACAAATATGAAAACCCGTCGTCTGCAACATTCAACAACTGCGCATGAATAATTTTCTCCCAAAACACGAGTAATTTAGCGAGGTATCTATTTATAAAAACATTTTTTTTAATTCATGTTTTGAAGGAACAATTAGGAGACATACTTTTTATTTCGTTCGTAATTGCGTCCGGTGAGGCTATTATCTTTTATTTTGAATGAATTGTGTAGCCGATTTGTTATGGCTCATTTTACCTACTGTACGCCGCTCTTCCGTCGGGAGTTTCGTAGAAAGAGATTTTTTATTAGAATTTTATTTCAAGTTTATTTCGATTGTGCATTGAGTAAATAATTAAAGAATTGGGAATTTTTCATTAAAATATATTTCTTTTGCGTTTCTAAATTATCAATTGATCTATTTTTTAAGCTTCCGGTGAACAGATATTTGGCTATCAATATAGAAGGAAAAATCGGACAGCTTACCGTTATAAGGACTTCGTCCTTTATCATGAGCGTTTCATTCATTAACAGTAGATAAACATGTTCATGTTTCTTTACAGATAGTGCATAATTACGGACATGCTGGATCTGGGATTACAATACACTGGGGATGTGCTAAAGACACTGCAGACCTTGTGTATGAGACGTACAGACGCAAACTTAACACTAAGACGATGTCAAAACTATAAATAAATCAATGTGATGTATTGTCATGGAGACGGATTCGAGAATTTTGCAAACTAATTAAAATTAGATGTTTGTTGAATATTTTTTTTTACACCTTTTTCCTTTGGCCAAAACAAGTCCTTTGACATAATTTTAGATAACATTACATTCACAAAGACGTAGCCATAACATTAGTACACACGACGCGTCTGGAATAACCATATTGTTCGCTCAAAAGTCCAAACAAAATGTTGGGAGCAGTACAACCAAAATGTCTAAACAGAATAGTCAAAATTGACTAAGGTCACATATGCCTGAAGGAGAAGAACCTTAGATTTTGACCGTCCAGTCCTATGCTAGATATTTAATATATTGGCCAGTCGGACAAGAACTATTATCATGTACTGGGTTTTAAAAAGTAGTAACCCGACGGGTATCAGTAGTGGTCACCAGTCCGGAACACAAGGGTTCATCCCCTGTTTTTAGTGGGGTTCGTGTTGCTCGATTTTTAGTTTTCTGTGTAGTGTTTTGTAGATCGTTATTTGTCCTTGTGTCCTTTTTCTTTTGGCAGTTGTGTTGCCTGTCCTTCGATTTACGGATTCTGATCACTCCTTTAGGATCGTTCAACTCTTTTTAAATGGTAACTAATACAAAATATATTCCTACAATAATCATTCCCATACATCAAGTTTGTAGTTCCGGAGAATCTACATTAATAGGACAGATAAAATGTTATTTTAGCACTAGTGAGTGAGTGATTGTTGTTTAGCGCCACCTCATCAATTTTTATACGCCCGTCTTAAGACGGGACGTAATATGGTATACCAATGTCCGTCCGTCCGTCCGTCTGTCCGTCCGTTTCACATGTCGCGCTCTAACTTAAGAACCCCTTGGCCAATTCACTTCAAATTTCACAGAGTTATTGGAATTGATGATCTTACGGTCTGTATACTTTATGGTGAAATTTCGAATTTTCATTCCAGAGTTATGGGACTTTATTCATCAAATTGTAGGCGATTTTTCGTATGTCGCGCTGTAAATTGATAACCCCTTGGCCAATTCACTTCAAACTTCCCATAGTTATTGGAATTGATAGTCTTATGGTCTGTATACCTTTTGGTGAAATTTCAATTTTTCATTCCAGAGTTATGGGACTTTATTCATCAAATTGTAGGCGATTTTTCGTATGTCGCACTGTAAATTGAGAACCCCTTGGCCAATTCACTTCAAACTTCGTAATGTTATTGGAATTGATAGTCTTTACTGATTTCTCAAAAAATGTTGTTTTCAATTGTATAAATGTTCCAATTCATGTTTATGGTGCAGCTGTTGGTGAAATTTAGATTTTTCATTCAAGAGTTATGGGAAAGAAAGTCTTTACAAATATTGTATGAATGTTGACGACGGGCGTATCATGCGCTCTTGGCGCAGCTGTTTATTTAGTTATATCATGGCGAGAACAAGACAATGTTCAATGAGATGATGATGTTCTAGACCAACACGCTGAGTTGGATTTTTACAGTACTAGCTCACTGAAACAACAGTCCGTCGGTAGACATGTCGCTCCACTCAGACACATTATTCTGATTCTGAGCCAACCAGTCTGTGATCTTACTTCTTAAAATGGCGTGCATAGCAACAAATACCAATTTTATAGTCTTTGGTTTGATCCGACCGGGGCTCGATCCCACGATCTACCGCACTTGAGCCGAGCACACAACCATTACACCAGCACTAGTGAATACATTTCTTATCTAGGTACGTAATAATAACAGTACAAACGAAACACTATGAACAATAACACGTAATGGGAATGGTATCATATGTCTCGGAAGAATTCTAATTTCCTGTTCATTCCCCACTTTTTTTTATATTGTACCAAGTGTGGACACAGAAATGTGCTGTCCAAAAGGCAAGTGTGGATGTCAATATTCCATATTATTAATTTAAAGAAAAAAAAAATCATGGACACAGGGGTACTGGATTTTTTAAATAAAAAACTAATCCTGGATTAATATTTTTGCTTAAAGTCCGGTCCTGTGTTTTTATTTCATATTTTCATCATAGCCCCCCTCCCCCTCCCAAGGGATATAAAAATGTATCATTAATAATAAATTAATAAATAATAAATTCAGATTTTCTATTTAAAATAAATCTCATTTACAAAACCACTGATATTTGTTCAATTTTTAACGCTGATTTAAGCTTTAGTCGCAACAAATTTTTATTTTTCTCTTTAAACTGTCGAAACATAACATTTATTTAAAGAAAGACAAGAGAGAAACGTAAGGAAACGAGTTTTACGAATAATATTTACAATTAAAACAAACGGCGGTTTCCCTATCTTTTTAACTTCCACCGTTACTGAGATATTTATGGAAATGTCTTTTTGCACACCTGAACGATTTCCAGAAATACCCGGTAAAAGGGGAAGTGACGTCATGAGTGTGTTCCCTCCATACGATTTCAGATTGTTTACGTTGGACACGCACACACAATTTACAATAATTAGCAGTTAATACTCCAAATAGAGTGATGTCAAATGAAAAATCAGGTAGGACAGGAAAGTTTTGTGTTGCGGCAGGGTGCACGTCAACTCATAAGGATAACTTGTCACTTCACGAGTTTCCAAAGGAGAATGTTCGACCTAACATACGCCGCCAGTGGATAAAATTTGTACAAGTCAAGAGGAAAGACTTCATCAAACCTACTGCTAATTCAGTATTATGTGAAAAACATTTTCCTCCGGGAAGCTATCCTGTGGAATATGAATTGAAGAAAGCTATGAATCTCCCTGTCAGGAAGAAATGTCTCCTGCCAGACGCGGTACCAACCATGGTCCATACATACGGTGCCATGTTCAACGACAACGATGTCACCAAGCGCCTATGGTCAGGAAAATTTTGTATATACTTCGCCTGTGACCTTTTCCACACCTGCTCCAGCAAGTCAGTTGCCTCCTCCCAAGAAAATGAGAACAGCATTCAGAAAAAGGGAGTGTGCAAGAGTAAGTAAAGTAGGGGAAAAGAGGGAGGGGGGTTGGAATAAATGGTCAGGCCAAAACATTACCTAAACTTTATCGCAGATTTGTCAGCAAAGGACCCTTGGCTTTATAAAGGAACAACATCAAATTTGAAGGTTTATAATTTTAATTTTCGCACATTGTGTCAACGAACCATTACTGAAATTGCGTCATTTTGTAAACATTTGCATTCTGATTTTTTTCAAGATATCTTCCAGTCCTAGATTTATCTGTGTTTGTTTTCGACATCAGAGCCCTAAACACCTACCCGCACGTAGACACACAAAAAAAGAAAAACACAACTTCGACCTTAAATTCAAATTCAAATTCTTTATTGATATGAAATCCAACAAAGGATTGTCATCAGCAACAATACAATCAACAGAGTTATATGTATATACATGTATAAGTCTCACATAAAAAAAAATCCATACAGTGTATTAGTAATTTTGAAAATTAGCTAACATTTGTACAGAATTACAAACAAATTACACCAGATTAATTAGTTTAATTATGACTAGCAACCTGATTTGCTTGATTGATATGTATTTTTTTTTTTTTTACAGAATAACACTTGCTTGCCTTCACTACAATGAAAATACAATGCGGGACCAGGCAGTCACAAAAGATGGGCAGAAAAGGTACGACGTGGTGTTCCCAAAGTTCAAGAAGGATGGCTATACTGTGCGATTTATTTGCTGAATTCATCGTTATATAAGGCTTATCATAAACAGCTTGACCTTGTAACAGTACTTCGCTTTAAGATAATTCAAACATTTGAACACAGACAAATTTTAATTTAAATATTCATATGTCGATATTTTTTTGATCTCTCGACATGTGTTTCAAAGCATGTTTATTGCTTTTATTTGTATATGACGCTTTAACAAATGTGAAAGGATGTGGGGTTACAACACATATGTTAATAAGTAAGTACATTTTTCATTAAAAACGGTCCATCTACTATCTTGTCCATTTTTTTTCACTAAGCAAGACACTGGGTAGGCCTATATGACGTCAATTTTTTTTTTCTATTTTCCGTTTGATTAAAAAAATATTTCGTCATATTATTTTCTTAAATGTTTCATTCAATATGAATCATATAATATCTTGTCATACTTTGTCATTCTATAACATTCCGGTAATATTTGATCTATTTTTGTGCTTCGTTATAATTGAATAACCAAAGACTAATTGCTGTTGTTCTGTTTATATATGTCAGTTATATCATTAAAAATATGTTTATACCAAAGACTATAAAATTGGTATTTGTTGCTTCTCCGCTAAGTGCACAGCATTAAGGAGAAAGAGGAAAGACTGGTTGGCTCGAAATCAGGATAATGTGTCCGAGTGTGCGACATATCTATCCACGGACTGTTGTTTCAGTGAGCTTGCACTATGAAAATCCAACTAAGCGTGTTGGTCTAGTACAAAGCGGCCATCAGCATCATCTCACTGAAAATGACTTGTTCGCGCCATGTTATAGCTGCCAAATTGCTGAGTTGTCGCTAAGCAATTAAATAGACAGACTTGGACAATATAAACAGTACAAAAACGGAATAAGTAAAACAGTCGATGTATATAATAAATAAAACAATTGACAAAATTTCATAATTACATAATTATTTGACAATAATACAATAAAATGGAAAAAAAACCACTGTCGGACCAGTTCCAAAATGCCCTAGAAAAATCAAAGAAAGAGTCAAAATCGATACCTGACAATTACAGTTCACTATCTTGGTAAAACAGCCGGGTTTAGAGTAGGTCTTTTGGCGCAAATAGCAATATTTTAATTTCATTCTAATTATTTTAGGTGAAAGAGGCAAAGAATATTTTAATGGCAAGGGAAAGACTGTAGATTACCAATCTGTAAGGTTTAAAAATGTGTGTTACTGCTTTTGTTTTCAATCTCGTCTATGTTCACAATTATTGACAGCTTGTTTTTGGCCATCTATTTTATTGAAATAAGTTGGTCAATTAAAATATTTATGATGTTTTACAAGGGATAATGGACAGGGAACATTTTTCCCAACAACAGGTCACTAAAGACCACTGGTAACACTATTGTTCATTGAGACATGCTACAAGTTGTAGGATATGTGGACAAAGCGTCGAATTCCCAAACATGAAGCTCTAATTGTAGTCCCGACATAAAGATGAGTTGTATTTGACACAACAGGTGGATGTCCCATATCGATGGCTTGTACCCCACATCATAGAAACTTACTTATTCATATACCACATTGTTCCCTAATGGATAATCTATTGATAAAATATTACAGTTTTAAGTTTAATGATATGGTCAGACAATGATACATTATCCCGTAACAAGAGGCATCTTATAAAACATACTTACACAAGTGGACAAGACAATGACTATAAATATATACAAACACAATACACCAAATAAAAACATAGATATCAAATATAGCGCGCACCAGGTGTTTCTAGAATAACCCTCAGGCACGCTCAAAGCCAAAATATTAGAAAGTCTTTGGGAGCAAAAAAACCAAATGGCCTAATCAGTTATGCCTGAGAGAGGAGAACCATAGTTTTGCTTCTGCTTCTTCTGCTTCTGCCATGTAATTGCCTCCTTCATCATGTTGAAAATTATGCTAATTACTATAAGCGTATGCAATTTTACAGAGATACATTTTCGTGCAAAATCTAAACTTAATGGGGACCTTGTGTTGTAGTAACATCAGTAAAATCTACCAAGTCGGGATGTATTCCCACAATGGTTTTGTTGTATAACATATTTAAATTCCTTGTTTTAGTTGATATATCACCATAACGACGCCTTACAAGCCGGAAGTGCATTTCCTGATTCCTTTTATTCCCATCGATGTTTCGGAGGTAAGATGCATATATACTAAATTGGTTTAGCATTATATGTGGCTTAGAAGGAAAATGTCAAATATTCCACAACATGTAGAAAACAAACGCATGAAATTTTGTAAATAAGAATGGAAATTATATTCTTTTAAGCTGACCTATTATCTTTTTAGTTGTTTTGTGTTGTCCTATTATGTGTCTTTACGTTCTGAGTTCTGTGTTGTGATCTCCGTTACGATTTCGATGTTAGGTTTGTCTAAACCTCCAGTTGTTTTTAGGAAGACTCGTGTCTTATTTACGTTATTTGTGTATGTTTGCGCATAGTGGTGTTCAACACATATTGTGTTGTATTTTTGTTTTGTTTGTTTTCGTCTTGTGTACCCTATGTTCACAGTTTCTATGGATTGTCCATTTTTTTATTGTCCCTTCGGTATTCTCTAACGTTTATTCACAATTCACATCCGTTTGTTTTTGTCATCGTGTTGTGTTTTCTTTGTCAACGATTTGTGCTTTGTTCCCAACATTGCATTTGTCTCTGGATTTTCCATGCTTCATTCCTACCGATTTTCTCTAACGTGTATGTAACATTATAATAATTGATATTGTTGCTGTTGCTAGGTAACTACAGTCAGGTGTCAGAGGATACACATTGGACGCCATTTCTAAATGCATCTATAAATTATATTAGGAATAACTATCCACAGCCATGGAATGACGTAAGTTTATATTTAAAAAGACATTCAGATTAACATTACGAATAAATCATCTGTATTTAACAACGGAAAGGTTTGAAGATATCAAAGAGGTAGTCGAAAGCCGTACGTCGAAAAATCACGGAAAAAACAATTGTCAAAAGAAAAAGGAAATATGAACAAACAATGATCTATAAAAATAACTATAGAGAAAACTAAAAATGAAGTAACGCGAACCACACCAAAATTATCGGGGAGGGGGAAGGGGGGGGGGGTAAATTCAGGTGCTGTGATAGCATTTATGCCATTTATATGGTCAACATAAAAGTGAAACCATCTTCGATTCTCTATGGTTAATTAAAAACATTTACATTTTTGTATTCCACAATTCTTTACAGGTTAAACATGTCTGTCATTTACTCCTTTAACAATAATCTTTAACATTATTTCATATTTCAGGCAACAGAGAAGCTGGTAGTATTTCTTTTTGGTATCATGTCTCATCAGATCTCTGACGTTGTTTGGCACAGTCTTGGCATAGAACAGGGCTTCATACAAGCATTATCAGCGGTATGTATGAATTAACAATTGTGAACCTTTTATATGCTTCTATTGTTGCGTTGTGCATATATTGTTGTTTGTCATTTTGTACCTTTTCTTTTGGCCATTGTGTTGTCTATTCCTCTTCGATATACGGATTCTGATTGCCCCTTTGGTATCTTCAAACTTTTGACTAACAGCATGTATAGATGTAGAATTCATCGGTAACAGATTCCTACAATTTGTTCAGTTATCATAGTATTGAGACCCCCCCCCGCAACACTTGTAATTTACAATATACAGCTGTATACAAAGAGTGCTGTCGAATACATTTCACAAAGGAGACCACTCTAAGTCTAGTCCTGTTAAATTTGATTTAATTTGATACAGTGGTTTCAGGTAAAATAATATCTATGGCGGTTGACAGCCACGTTATATAGCAAAAACTCACAATGACTTTCTCCATGAAATCTAAACCATAAGTGAATTTACACATTGCTGTTTTCAATTAAAAAAAAACCTATTTTTCTAGCATGGAAGTCATATGGATGAATATTTTACCTTCAGGAATATATATATATACCTTGAGATGTCAGAATTCACAACACATGCTTCATGTGCGGCAAGACAGAATAAACCTATTGGACTACCACCCGGTAGTACTACTGATAGTCTTTTCTGTCTTCGTGTTTTTCAAAGTTTCCTCTGCATGTGTTCATTCCTTAGACAGGATATTCTACACATAATTTGGCATCATCTACTCTCATATTGATATTAAACAATTTATTATATATTAGTATCTAGAAACTAAGAATATGATAAAAAATAATATTTTAACAGGTAGATTTTCATGGAAACTATAGCACTGCTCATGAAGCTGCCGATTTCGGTGAGTACATTGATTCTTTGTTGAACATGTGGACAAAAACATCAAATAAACTATAAAATGTATTTCAATTGAAAGGTTGTTTTCTGGTTTATCTTGTAATTTGCACATCATATTGTACATTTTGCAGATTATCAGTTCAAATATCTTAGTGTGGTTTCTGTTGTTCATTTTGTCAAATTACATATATGTATGTGTTTAGTGCCGTGTTGTGATGTACACTACTATTTCCGCGTAAAAACGCATGTTCGATTCGTCTTTACTCCGATTTGTTTTGTTGGGAGTTCATGTTGTGTTGTCTGATCTTCTCCGATTTACGGATTCTGATTACCCCTTTGGTATCTTCAAGCTCTTCTTATTAACGTTTTTTTTAATTTATTTACGTACACTGATGACTAACACGATTTCCATATCATGCAATATTCGTGTCGTTTAACAGTAACACGACAGGTGTCATTATTGGAGTAGGAACTGCTATCATCTTCTGGAGCACTTGATACCAAAAATAAATACTCCCAGATTCTCTGTTTCCTGAAATATGAAATAATGTTTAAGAAGTAAATGAAAGAAATATTTAGCATGTAAAAGATTATGGACTACAATAATGTATTAAACTAACCATATGAAATGTAAAATATTGTCGCTTAAATATAGACCATCTCAATGGCATAATTGCTATCGATTTAAACCTGAGTTTTAATGGCGTTCATGAAGCTCAATCGTTAATTTTCTTTGTAGATCATTAGTATTCCCTTTGTGCCTTTTCTTTTTGGTCGTTATATTGTCTGTTCTACCTTGATTTATGGCTTCAAATAATCCCTTTGGTATTTTCAAAACTTTTTTCAATATTGGGTTGATCAAGTTTGATTATGTTAAAATTATTTAGTGTTTTGCCTAGGAATCACATTAACGAATCCGTTGCAATGTATGACATTGAAATTAATTCTAATCATTTACACGTATTGTAGGAGGTGACATTTTGGCTTACTTTAATATGGACGCTGTTGAACTAATAAATCCAGACAATGAATGGTAAGGATTAGACGATCCAGAGAATAAATTACATTTTTGTCAGCGTCATTCATAATTTTATTTTTTGAATTTGTACTACATTAATAAAGATAAATACTATAAAACAATACAATCTGACACTGTAAAGAGAAATGGTTGAACAGTACTGGAGATGATATATATGTTACAAAAGAGTGCGTTGTTAGAAAACTATAGACGGCAATGCATCGGAATTTAAAAAAAATGGCGATGGACTATTAAAAAGAAATTGAACATAACCACATTATACATTAATTTTGTTGTTATCTACTACTGAATATTAAAAACAACAAGTGTCATAAGATATCAAAGCTGGACATCATTACTACAAAATAAAGACACATATTTCATTAGAAAAAAAATATTATGCAGCCTTTCTTGCATTCTTTAGGTATGTTCCTACCCAAGATCTCTCCAATATTTTTAAGGAATATTATGGTAAAGAAAAAATAGACGAAAAAACTATAAGTACCTGTTCAACGCTTCTTGTCCTTGAAAGGTAAATAAGACGGTATTATATTTATAACTAAGATGTTTAGTCCGAGTAAAAGGTAATGGTTATGGTGTTTTGCGCCAATTTCAAAAATATATCCTGACGACCGACCTACCGCAAGTCACTGACAAGCTGTATTACATTAAGTTGTATTGAGTATACCTCGCCATGAGCGGGATTTGAATTCACAACTGTAGCGGTGATAGGAACTGATTGCAGAGATAGTTGTAAATCCAACTACTATACTATTACAACCACGACGGCCCGCTTGACAAGTATGACACATGCATCTTGCGTCTTTACGTTCTTAGTTCCATGTTGTGAGGTCCGTTACGATTTACGCATAAAAACGATGTTCGGTTCGTATTTACCTCCAGTTGTTTGTAGGAGAGCTCATGTCTTATTTAGGATGTTCGGTTCGTATTTACCTCCAGTTGTTTGTAGGAGAGCTCATGTCTTATTTAGGATGTTCGGTTCGTATTTACCTCCAGTTGTTTGTAGGAGAGCTCATGTCTTATTTAGGATGTTCGGTTCGTATTTATCTCCAGTTGTTTGTAGGAGAGCTCATGTCTTATTTAGGATGTTCGGTTCGTATTTACCTCCAGTTGTTTGTAGGAGGGGTCATGTCTTAATTAGGATGTTCGGTTCGTATTTACCTCCAGTTGTTTGTAGGAGAGCTCATGTCTTATTTAGGATGTTCGGTTCGTATTTACCTCCAGTTGTTTGTAGGAGGGGTCATGTCTTATTTAGGATGTTTGGTTCGTATTTACCTCCAGTTGTTTGTAGGAGGGGTCATGTCTTATTTAGGATGTTCGGTTCGTATTTACCTCCAGTTGTTTGTAGGAGAGCTCATGTCTTATTTAGGATGTTCGGTTCGTATTTACCTCCAGTTGTTTGTAGGAGGGGTCATGTCTTATTTAGGATGTTCGGTTCGTATTTACCTCCAGTTGTTTGTAGGAGGGGTCATGTCTTATTTAGGATGTTCGGTTCGTATTTACCTCCAGTTGTTTGTAGGAGAGGTCATGTCTTATTTAGGATGTTCGGTTCGTATTTATCTCCAGTTGTTTGTAGGAGAGGTCATGTCTTATTTATGATGTTCGGTTCGTATTTACCTCCAGTTGTTTGTAGGAGGGGTCATGTCTTATTTATGATGTTCGGTTCGTATTTACCTCCAGTTGTTTGTAGGAGGGGTCATGTCTTATTTAGGATGTTCGGTTCGTCTTAACCTCCTGTTGTTTGTAGGAGAGCTCATGTCTTATTTACGTTAGTTCTCTGTGTTTGCGTATAGTGGTGTCCAACGCATATTGTGTTGTGGGTTTTTTTTGTCTTCGTCTTATGTCTTGTATACCGAATGTTGCTTGTTTCTCTGGATTGTCCATTCTTGATTGCCCCTTCGGTTTTCTTTAACGTTTATGAATAATGTACAACTACAAATGATTCAAAATATACAATATACAAAGACGAATACGCAGTAAGTGCAATGCATAAAACAGAACGAACAGGTATAATATATTATGTGAGGTTTCATATTTAACAGGAGATCCTGGGCTAAAAGGATTCTACCGTGACAGTTTGGATATATGCCGTTCTTGGTAGACACTGTTTCAGATTAGTATACCCAATTTCATTGTAAGAAGCGAAAAAGTAGATATCAAATTGTCTGGAATAACCATCATCAAGTACGCTCAAGGCCGAAAGATTGAAAAACTATATAGCTTAAAATGTTTTGGGAGCAAATAAACCAAGGATCTGAAAAGGATTGCCATTATAAATTCTCATCGTAATTTTAACAGCAGAAATATTGATTGATTGGTGTTTAACGCCAACTACAGCTGTATTTCAGCTATATCGTGGCGACTGCAGATATGCGTTATTAAACTATGTGAATATTACATGTAATTGTGATGACATTTTACAGCTTGGCAGAAATATATGGACTACCAGAGGTAAGCATATTAATGGACACTTAAGATAGCTTCCTTAAAACTAAAACAAAGCCGTGTAAGCGAAACAATTAATGTCGAAGGTGAGTAGTGATTGTAGAACACACTAGGAGCAATTTCTAGAGTTATGAGGAAAACATTTAACGTTTTAAAGAGATAAAGGTGATGTACACCTTTGAAATAGACCAAACATGTTGAACTAGATGATAATAAAGCTATCCAACTAAATAATTATGTCGCTCTTCTTTGAGTCAACCAGGTTTTGCACTTATTCTTTAAATTTATGTGCACATGACTCTTCCAGAAATTGAACTCAAGATCTGTCGTACTTGAGGCAAGCATGTTAACCATTAACCTCCTCGATATGATTTATTAATAATTTATTAATTGCATGCTGTGTTGGTATTTTTTAGCAGCAATTACTATGACGATAACAAATTTACAAACATTAAAACTTGTAAATAAAAAAGTTTTCATTTAGATGGGCCTACTTGCATGAATTTAGGGAAAAGAGATATAATGAATAGGGTTAGAAAAGTGTCATCTCAACAAGCTACCAACGACTATTCCCAATATGATATTGCTCATTAGGAACTGATGAAAGTTTACACGTGCGAGCACGAGGTAATTATTTCTATGCCGTTCTAAGAGTGCGATGATAACTTGAATTCTCTCGCATAACTACCGGAAGAAAATATTAATTGTTTATGAGAAAAAAAAGAAGATTAGACAGTAATGGGCATCAATTCCACCAATATCAACAAAACTGACAATCTCATCCTCTCTCTCTCTCTTCCTCCCAGCCCCCTCTGTATCTCTCTCTAATAAAACAAGGCCACGACATATGACTTTGGAAATCCAGGACCGGTTAAG
The DNA here is from genome assembly GCA_963680875.1 of Bathymodiolus brooksi. Taxonomy (NCBI): domain Eukaryota; kingdom Metazoa; phylum Mollusca; class Bivalvia; order Mytilida; family Modiolidae; genus Bathymodiolus; species Bathymodiolus brooksi. The sequence goes on from OY804575.1 coordinate 123,728,621, forward strand.
TAAGTAAAAACAATTCTTGTTTACAAAGATGAATGACTGAGAATGCACGTTCAAATACATTAGATATAGCCATGGATTGTATCATCTACGATAAATAGAGTTATATTATAAGAACAAAATATACACATGCGAGTATACTTGTACAATCGGTGATAGTATTATAATATGATGGTTGATTTGATTTGATTTTTGTGTGCTTAACGCCACTTTCAGCAATATTTCAACTATATCATGGCGACCAGTTTTAGTGGTGGAAGAAACCGGAGTAACAAAGAGAGAACCACCGACCATGGGCAAGCAACTGGTAATCTTTATTAATTGCAGCTGCGAGTCGAGTGCACCCTTTTTGTAATTTACAAAGCCGGGCGCGAACCCATGCGGTATTGGTGATAGGCTTGTATGAGTTGTTAGGTAATCAAACTACCTAACTCAATGAGCCACCCGGGCCCTCTAATATGATGGTGGAAAACCGATGGAACATTGTATACAATATACTACAGAGACAAATATTCGAACAAGGACAAAATAACAATTATGTTTTCATAGATTTATAAAATATCCTGACATTTGTTCTTGTATATAGTTATATCAAGTGGTAGCAGAAACCAGCCCATTTCTGGAACGTAATATGGAGGACTACTTTTTGGGAGGCCTTAATGATATGGTTGGTTGGTCGCAAAGGATATGGGATAACGGCGTATCTCTACTAGAAAATGGTGTTGGGTAAGCTTATTTGTATACTAAATTACCAGCAAATAAATATATTCATAGCGGAATGTCTCGATAAGTAGAAAGTTTTCAACTTTTACATGATATAAGAAAGATATTTCTACATGTACTTTTGAATTCAATCTTCTTTTTTTTTTGGGTCTAAATAGGAAACGTCCGATAGGAACTTAAAACCATGTGGATATCAAAAGATGATTAAATACAGATATAGTCTAAATATAACCACAATTTGCGCAGGTTGGTATTTCAAATGCATAGCCTCAAATAATGATATTGTAAGCGACTCGTCAGATATAAAAAAAAATATTAATATAATTCTTCGCGATTAACATATTATCTAAATGGCATGAACTATTTTTTTATATTCATATGACGGTTTCTTTTTAAATGTTTGCATTTCTATTTTTCAGTGCATGTACCCTTCCTCACAACCCATTATTCATCAATTGTAAAAATTCAGCAGCTATAAACAAGGAAAATGGTATAAGTAAAAATGGATTCTTTGTTCAACAAGATCTACATGGTCTCACAATTGACGACTTGGAAATACAAAAACGACACAGGGGAATATCAATTCGACCAAAAGATGCATTAAAGGTGAATAATAGCAAAAACGTAGATATCTAATTTAGTGCACACGACACGTTTCTGGAATAACCTTCATCAGGTACGCTCAAAATCTGAAAAGATTGGAAATCCAAATAATTTTTGGAAGCAATAAAACCAACGGACCAAAACAGGATAGCCAAAATCGGCTAAGGTCACCTCTGCCTGAGGGAGGAGAACCTTAGTTTTTATTAATTATTATTAATTACATTATTTAGGAACAGTACATTTAAACAGTTTAAGCATGCAATTTTAAGATTTGTTTTAGGAATTAGCAGACCATGACATGTTCCATTATTTGTCATTTTGTCCCTTTCCTTTTGATATTGTATAATTTGTCCTCCTTTGATTTACGTCTTCTGATTACCGATTTACGTCTTCAAACTTTACTTATGATAGATGAATGAAGCGAAAACGTTCAGAACATATGGTCTTATTGCAATTATTTTTTATTGTCCCAGATTTTATTCTTTAGTTTCGATAAACCTTGATGTTTGTACAAGTGGATTTATTATATTCAGATCGTGATATTACTCGGCTTCTGATGGTCGTAAAATTATTCCAATCTGAAAAAGGTTCTTGCAATGAAAAAATATCTGCATAAATTGAGTTGACTACACCTTCCAAATAGCTGGTCATTGAGAGCTGATTATAATTTAATTATTATTAAAACTCAGGTTCTCCTCCCTCAGGCAGTGGTGACCTTAGCCGTTCTGTGTAAGCCCTTTGGTTTACTTGTGCCCACCTTTTTTATTATTATTTTCGCTTTCCAGCCTTTCGACCTTGAGCGTACCTGATGAATGTTATTCGTGCGCACTAAATTTGAATAGAATAGAATGCAGGCTAAAACAACAAAAACAAACCAAAAAAACAAAAAACAAAAACAAAAAGCAAAGCGAAACACAAAAAAACCACTAAAACCTGAAGTTCCAACAACAATTATCACAACATGCAGAAATACAGACAGATTTTTGAAATAGTAAAGTTGTTTTTTCTCGTGCACGGCAGCCGTCTTGAAATAAAATATTTCCTAGGAGTGTGAGGAAAAGTATATAGTACATGTTATTGTGACGACCAGTCAAATGACTCTCTGGATAGAAAAACCTAGTTGTTATTTTTTTTTGCTTCAAGCTTGCATGATCATTCATGATTATCATGCATACTGTTTTGTATGCTTTCTTTCGCAGATAATATAAAATAGAGACAAAATCCATTTATATTATATTATTGTTTTCACAGAAAGATATAGCATCATTCAAAACAAAGAGACACACAGAGAAAAAGAAACAGCAGAAATATCCAGAAGTCAATACTGGAGTCTACGTAGTAAACAGTTCTTTTGCGAAATTAGGATGGTAATATATCATAGTATTAACATAACTATTAGATCTGAATTAAACTAGCGAATATGTGCAGGTTTCGATTGTTTGTTTATATTGTCGTTGGAGCTCCAGTTATCAAGACGGGGGGGTCTCATTAACCGGTTAAATCTGGCTACATTTGTGTCCCTGTCCCAAGCGTCATATGTCGTGAGGCTTTTTGTGTTCAGCGAGAATGTGAGAATTATTTTGTTTTGTTGTTATTGGTAGAATTGATTACTTTCACTGTTTAAAGCTTTTATCATATAAAACAACAATAATGTCGTGTATTTATGTATATATATCTAGTAGTACAATTTATGATTTAATTGTAATTTAACGTCAGTGCGAACAGTAAAAAAAAATGATGCATGTAAAAAGGTGGTACTATTATGGGACTATGATCGAACATTTAGATTTCCTGCGGTGAATAAAAATATATAATATATTTCTCTGACGTCACACTATTGTTCGAATGGATTATTTTTTTTAATCTACAGTTTATTCTTTTGTTCTTGAATATATGAACTTTAACCTTTTACTGTTTTAGGCTTAAAAACGTGTTTTATTTATTTTGGGACTTTCGTGTCTCGAAACACTGCTGGGCTTTTTAAAGTCTAATTTGACTTTCAAAGCTTCCATCTAACCATTCGGCTACGGGGACCACACTACTATACGCTATAATTAGTATATTTGACTCTTGATAGTAATCTTTGTTAAAAAAATATATCAACAATTTGTTTAAAAAAGCAATAGATCAATATATACAAGACACGATACAAGTATTTCAGACCTGGCATAATTTATGTTCAGAACTGACGAGTACGTGAACTTTTAAAATATATTCTCGCAATACAAAAACAACTAACGAACCGACCGCAAGTAATAACAAATCAGACAGACCATATGTGAGCATTTGGGACACTCGAAAGGCCTTGAAATATCTAAATATAAACGATTCTTTTCATTGAAAGCCCTTGACATATCCAAATATAAACGAGAATAGAAAGCACGAATGCCGATGAAATTTTATTGTTGAATTCGGAATGGGTTGATAAATATGGGTTTGAAATTGCCCAATACCGTCCACTCCTAAGAAACTGTTGATAATTATGAGTTAGTGCATATTGTTTTACAAGGCATTGATTAAATATCACTCCCGTCGAATTGTGGTTGGTTGGTTTATAGCGCCGCTTTCAACAATATTTCAGTAATATCGTGGCGGTCAGTTTTATTGGTGGAAGAAACCGGAGGACTCGGCGAAAACCATCGACCTGCCGCAAGTCACTGACACACTTTATCACATAATGTTCTATCGAGTACACCTTGCCACGAACGGGATTCGAACTCAAAAACTTTCGTGGTGATATACACTGATTGCACCGGTAGTTCTAAATCCAATTACTATAAGATCACGGCCACGACCCTCCCCCTCCCCGGCTGGTGATTTTGATTATCATATCTTCTGTTAGGGAAATGACTACTGGTAATATTGATAGCAATGTCTTGTTTTAGGGCAATGGCTACTGGTGATATTGATAACAATGTCTTGTTTTAGGGCAATGGCTACTGGTGATATTGATAACAATGTCTTATTTTAGGGCAATGGCTACTGGTGATATTGATAACAATGTCTTGTTTTAGGGCAATGGCTACTGGTGATATGGATAAAGATGGATATGAAGATATTGTTATTGGTGCCCCAGGTTATAGTGTAAAGGGAAGTCCACAGCAAGGGAAAGTTTATATTGTGTATGGAAATGGTGTGTATGCTGTCATTGTAATGTTCAGAATATATTTAATATAAGGAAGAAAAATAATTTAAATTATGACCGCTGAAATATTGTTGAAAATGGCGTTGAACGCCATGACCCATAAATTATGACCGAAAGTATTTATCTATTTTTTTCTAAAATTTATTACAAATGTATGTCTTTTATAGTATCAGCTATGTGCTACTCTTTTCGCCAAACTGTTCCTTAATTATTGTGACGGAGGTTTCGTGCATGGGTTTCTGATTTTAAAAAAATGAAAAGAAACTATCCAGATATATTAATGTCGTGTTCCACTATGTAATTCTGTCATTTCACTGGATAATTAAACGTTTGGTGACTATGTAAAATGCATTAATCTCATTGAACATGAAGTGGAGGATATCAAAATTAAAATTAACAATATGCATGTTTCTTACCTTGGCATATACCCCCCAATTGACAGTCAAAGCCATTTGAAAATGACACTCTATACAGCAAGATAGATTATTCCCTTTTGTGAACTTTCCATTTACATATACGCATGCAACAACAATGCAGCAGAATCTGCACGTATGGATTATATATCACACTCGGGATTTCCTTTACAGATGGTTGTTGCTAGCAAGGAAAGTCCACTATATAATCCAAGATTTCTCTGATAAAGTTGAAGTCATCACAGCTAAAGCTTTATGGTCGGCATAATGACTTGATTAACCATAACAGAATATGTGTCACCGTTGACAACGGATTTGTTATATTGTCGTAGTCTAATTCATCCTATACTCGTTGATGCCTTTTCGTCGAGTATTATTTATCACCTGATTTTTGTTATTTTTACTTGCACGAAGGGTTCTACCAATTGAGCAGAACCCTCTTACCCTTCTTGAGCATATGATTTCGATCCGGTTTTAGTAGGGTTCTTCGTGCCCATTTTGTCCAATTACACGTTTTAGCTCCGTGTCGTGATGTCCTCTACGATGTCCGTGAATAAACAATCTGCTGTTCCTCCTCGTTTCCATTTGTTTAAAGCGGGTTCATGTTTTGCTTACGTTATTGTGTATTTATTTATGCGTATTGGTGTACAACACAATTCCGTCAACAGATCATGTGTGTTATCGTATACAGTGCGACGATTGGTACCACTAGTAGCACATGCAATGCTTACCCTTCGAGAGTACAAGTGTTCATCTCCGTTTTTGGGGGGATTATTGTTCCTTAATCAGTAGTTTTCTGTGAAGTGGTTTGTCGACTATTGTTTGTATTTGTATCCGTTTTCCTTGGACCTTTTGTCTTCTTCGACTTGCGGACTTCTGATAACAATTAAAAAATGTAATATATAGGTATCTTTAAACTTTTATTAAACTATATACATTATGTTGTTCTGTAATTGTTTTTGACAGCATTCTTATAATTGCGGAAAATTTATGCTCATACATTTGTGTTTGTTGACGTTTATATACTCAATTTTGAGTAATATATTATTGTTTTAGATTCAGATTCTGGAGGTTTTGGTTATTATGACATTAATTTGGACCGTTTTAATCACTTTGATTATATACGACCAACTACATTGAATGGATACACAAAGGTAGGGTGAAATTATAAATTCTATAATATTCTAGCAAACAAGCTAGATTAAAATATAAGATACATGAGCAGTGTAGTAAATCTATCAATGGGTTTTTACGTGGACATTACCTTTCATAGATAATTTGAAAATAATTGAACCATATAAACATTGATTGTTAAAATACTAGTGTCCGCATGCTCGCCCTGAGTGCGGTAGATAGTGCATTCAATTCCAGATCCGTCAAGCAAAGTATTGTATATATACTAGTTTATATAATCAGATAAGGAACAATTAAAAGCTGTCTGTTTGGGAGTCTGGATAATGTGATGCGACCTGTCTACCTGTGGACTTTTTTCAGTGAGCTGAACGCGTTTTGTATAGGAAGTGAATGTGCTTCTTTTAACCAAATAGAGCTCTATTAATTCTTGTTAATACATATTTAATGTAACTCTTTTCGGAAATACAACATGTCATTAACCGGCAGGATTTCATTATATTGTATAATCAATAAAATGATAAACAAAACAAATACCACACGGTCGGAAAAGTTCCAAATAACAATAGAAAAATCATAGAAAGAGGCAAAATGGGTACCACTAACAAACAAATACATGATGGCTCACTTTCCTGGATTGGTATAGCTACTTCAACAAAAAGGATCCTTTTATGGGCTTAATCCTCCTCTCTTGGTGAAATGCATCGTCGGTAACCCACGGTTGATTCCGATACGTTCCTCTCTCTCCATCACCCGTGGGTCAAATCGCTTGTAAACATTCGTTCTCATGAATAATTCATAAATCTTCGCATTACAAACTTCAAATGCGATTCAACCAATCAAATCGTTCCTTTCATAATGAGTTTGGTTAAAAGTTAAAAATGTCGGACCTGTTGCAAAAATTTGGAGTGAAAGAATTGAGAGACTTTCAACAAGAATCTGTAGACAATTTGCTTGAGAGAAAGGATGTTTATTTGTCAGATTTTTACCTCCGATACCAAAGAGTTTCACTTTCATAAACGTGATTTTGATTTTGATGGGTTAATTCGAAACTTTGAATATTCATGAAAACGAATGTTTACAAGCGATTTGACCCACGGGTGATGGAGAGAGAGGAACGTATCGGAATCAACGGTGGGTTACCGACGATGGGTGAAATGATGCGATCATGAATTTCCACATGTGAGTAAAATACCAACCCTAACATAGAACACTATTATACATAATATATTAAATCTTCGTGACACAGAAGTTGTCATAGGCATAATATTAGTTCTGATAACGTCTGCCAATGGCCTCAACCATTATTTAAATATTAGATAGGACACAATGTGTAAGACTTATTTTAGGAACTATAGACATAGTCAACTTTGAACCAATAAAAAATAATTACAGAAACAATCACGGTTTGGCTCCGGATTGGCAGTTCTTGATATTAATCTAGATGGCGTTCTTGATTTAGCTGTAGGATCGCCATCATACTACATTGACAGTCCATTAGAATATAAGGTATGTACATATAATTGTGGGTTACCAATCTGGATGGTGTAAAGGTTTACCTTAATGACAGATAGACCATTTGCAGTCTTGAATAACAAAACTTCTGAATATACTATTTATTAGATAATTTTAAGCGCATTTAATTCATACAAAATATCCGCATCACGTAAAAATGATCGATATCGTGGATAATGTATGTATACATTGGTGGATGGTCAATTAAGATATAATGGAAGTGTTAGAAAACTAAGTCTCTCCTCCTTCAGGTATATAAGTGACATTATCCAATCTTAGCTATCCTGCTTAGACTCTTTTGTTTTCTTACTCTCAAGGACTGTATATCAAATCAATACTACACTCCAGGAACCAACTTTTCCTAATTTGTATTATATGGTTTTCTTTTATTTTGTCATAAGATATAAACAAATGTGATTTATATCACAAAATATCCGCTGACAAATTATGCTTAAGATAATCAAATTTAATATGATAATTGAAATTCGGTTATTGAAGAAACAATAGATGACCATAATTTAGAGTATATCAATATACACTTCCTTGATATTTCCAGGGTTTAGTTTCCATCTACCTCGGAAAGGAGAAAAGCAGATCATACGACCATGCAGATATCACAATATCTTGTCAGGTAAATCCAACATTACTAGCACTACGTAACAAACAGTCACCCCGTCATAATAATAATATTGTATAACATGAGTTACCCCACTTAACACCATTGCTTAGTAATCTGTTGTTAGAAATATTGCTCAACTGTAGTTAAAGTAACGTCAAGTGAGCATTTTATTTTCGACCTATTCTCGATAATGAATCATGCAGATGGGCCTATATATGCGAACGTACCGATTCCCACATCAAAAAGCAATCTGATTAAAATCAGATATCTCACTTGCTCCGCTTTACTGATATGTATTAATGGGATGACCATGTCGCGAAACCTTACAATTCATTTCTGATCGTTCATTAAAGACAATTGAATATATTGACCAATAGGACAACAGCTCTGAAGGTGTGATGGGTAATAAATACTTCAAACATTGTTAGGTTTGCAGCTGATTGGTCAATGAAAAATATGACCGTATGAGGTGACCTATTAGGGATGTCCATGGATACTAGTACATCGCAAATACCTTATCTTACAAAGTACTAATTTCAATACGATATAGAAAATGCTGCCTTGCAACGGACCATCAACGACCACATAATAATCTGTCTCTCATTAAAAGCTACTGGAAGTAATCTTTAACGTGCAAACTAGACATTCTAGATTCAACGAGGCATTCAGTAATTTCTCGTCCTAAGTAGGAGTTGTGTATATGATTTGTTTACACCACGACTCCATTTCACAAGGAATTATACCCACACAGTGGAGAAACTATGTCTTATGTCTCGGAATACAAAATCATATTCTTTTTTAATCACAAACTTTATAATGTCCAAAAGTAAAAGGACAAAAGGACAAGAAATAATCGACAAAACACTACATGGACAGCTACAGATTGAGCAACACGAACCGGTGGTGAACTCATGTGCTCCTTCCGTGGTAGGCAGTTCCTGCTCCACTAGTGACACCGTCGTGTTACTTTTAAACGATACAAACATAATCTGATATGGGAATCGTGTTGGACAACATTATAGGAAAATAAATACAAATAAAAGAAATAAAATGTTTGTTTTGATTATAAGTTAATTTTAAATCTATACAATAATACCAGTACATTCGATTCTTCTATCATATATCATTTGGTATTCATTTGTCTCTGCTATCCAATTTTTCAATAATCATATACATGTAATCAAAACATATTAAACAGATGCGGTATTGTAACCTTGGTTACAATCTAGAAGCTGGTGATGTCAATGGTGACGGCCATGATGATCTTATTATGGGTTTGCCATTCTATGCTTCAAAATACAACCAGAGTGGAACTGTAGCAGCGGTAATTGCAAGCAAATCAGTACCGGGTAATTTCGATCATTAGTGAACACATTTTTAATTTTTAATTTAATGGAAAATTAGGAAGAAAAATTATACTCGTTTCGTCCTTCACTAATTGTATTTCAATTTCTATATTAAACGAACAATATATTATGTACACGTCCTGTACAACAATTTATTTTTGTTTGATCACTAGCCAAATTGTAGTTTTTTTCTGCTACTCGATTCATGTAGAGCGACAGAAAGAATCGGCAACAGTATAAGTGCGGACGTGATAGGGGGCATTATTGAAAATTAATAGAACGACGATTGTTTCTGCTATTTTTAGACAATTTGGCGGTTGTTTTTGGACTTTTTGTCATTACAGGATAAACATAATATGCGTACATTGTCTATAAGTATAAAAACAATATTTGCATTCGCTGCAAAACAGACGAGAATCTCGTTAGTATATATTTTAATGCATCGCTTACTGAATGTTTTTTTCCACTTTCGGTATGTTTGAAATTAGCTATTTTGTGGAAACCATGTTTATTGGCGAAATATTTCTATCCAAATAAACACAATATGAATTTAACGATATTTCCAAATAAAGGGATTTTAAAAACTTAAATCCCTGAATGATATGGAAAGTAAGTAATAAACTAAATTATTATTCCAGTTAGAAAAACAATTTCATTTGAAAGTATTAAATGGAGACAACAGCCTGATAACGAGGTATGTATTGTATTTTATATTTTACCACTAGCTTCTTCGTGTTAAACTTTTTGGAATAAAAGCTATGTTTATTTTATTATCATTGTATTTTGACGCCGACCGTATGCTAAATACTTTACATATTATATTTTGTACTTAAATAAGGGTATAGTACCATCTACATTCCTGAGGTAGCATCACACTCGCTCATTTTGAGATACCAGTGCTATATATCATTGAAGTTCATTGACATTACATCGATGCTTCAGAAGGAATCATTTCACGAAGAGGGAGATTTGGGCCCATAAAACTAGTTTAACTCCATCACTGTTTATTAAAGTGCCTGCATCAAGCCAGGAGAATGAGGGATCATGTATTTGTGCGCTAGTGGAATCGATTTTGCCTGTATTTACGGTTTTGCTATTAAATTTTACAAATGTTCCGACAGTGTGGTATTTTTGTTTTTCATATAGTAGCTATATATGACGCCGTTGTTAGTATAATAAACTACAAGGCAAAAACGTGTGTGTATTGTATCTCGTTGTAATATCAATTCGTTATGAATAATACCTGCACACCTCTTGTTTTGTCTATCAAAAGCCAAAACCTGAATTTCCAAATTCATATCTCGTGATCTCTTTATATGTTCAGTGAGTTCAATTAAGTTGAGAGGTGATTATTCATTTTGTTGATATTGGTGGAATTCATGACCATCACTGTTTGAGCTTTCTTTCCATAATATTGCATTTTTGTGTACATTTTCGACATATTAGGAAAATGATAAATCTCTGAAATTGAGGATAGCATAACATTCTTAGACGAATATTCTCTCATGCCAGACAAATCTCACTCAGTTGATAATGGCATTGGAATACTTGTTACGTTAATTGATGCATACTGAAACCAGTCAAACAGTTGCGGTTACTGTTCCCGCTACTGTATATGATATTCTGATTGCCAGAGGAAAAAATACAGCATGAATAGTATCTTTGAGGATTGCCGAAATGTATCACGGTATTAATTCAAATCTGATGTAACGAACAAAATAGATAAATACTTATTTGCAGGAACATCAAGGAAAACATGCAAAGGGTATATTTAAAAAAAAAATTATATTTCTATAGCAACCTTACTCATGGTTCGGATTCTCTGTTACTGCCAAAGTAGGGATATTGAAGATCACGTCACCAAATGTACGGAAATGCCTGAAGTAAGAATTTGATCGGATAATTATCAATATTATGAATTGTGAATAGTCTTGCCCCTCCACTGTTGTTTTCATTGAAATGACTGCACCAAGCCAGGAAAGTGAGTAACCGTGTACCAAATGAAATTGGGGGTGAGTGAAAGGTAATTATGTAATGGTTTATGAAATATGTTGGAATATTTTTTTTTTTTTTTTTGTATTGAGGGAAAAGCATATGTTTATTATTCTTAAAACTTGCTTCAGTCAGAAAAACTCATCACAATATCAACATTTCGTAGTGCCACGAATAATGGCACCAATAATACCAACAATATAGAAGTCGCATGCATTTACTAAGAACACGTATTGTGGAATCAGTTTCTTATTTAGTTGTATGAAAAAATATATATTACAATTCTGCGATTTCACACGAATACTTGTTTTCGCAATCTCACTATATTGCACATTTCCAGCGTATGATTTTTTTTCACATCGAAATTTTATCTATATCATGATGAATTTCATTTTCAGTCCAAACTGTTCTTATTCAGCCAAAGATGTGCAGGAAGCTGGCAGGGCTGATATCTTTAATTATGGGAAAATATACAATATCAAAAATACTACAATACTTGGAACAACAGAGTACGAATCTGCCGGGTATAGTCTAGATTTTGGTTATTTATATGGTGGTGACAGCCTGTATATGGCAGTTGGATATCCAGGTATGACAGTTCAAGGGTCATACTGGACATTACCCCTAAATTTGACAAGAGCTGGAAGTGTTATAATTTACAATATGACGACTAATATTCCAACAGAAGTGGCTAGATTTGATGGTAACAGACGTTATGGTGGGTTTGGCTCACTTGTTAAGGTAATAATGAATACAATACATAATCACATCCACTACGAAGATTGAATATGTTATGTCTAATGTTCAAAATTATATCGTTCTTCGCAGCTTCTTCCACCACTAAAACTGGTCGCCATGATATAGCTGAAATATTGCTGAAAGTGGCGTTAAACACAATAAATCAAACCAAATCAAATCATTGTTCGCCATGTTATATATGAGTGTTAGAATTTTACTCCCATGTGGAAATCACTTGCATAACCACATCATTTCACAGAGGTTTCTGTACCAAGACAGGCAAGTGCGCGGTAATGCATTTTTGTGCTATGGTTATCGATTATGCCCCTTTCTATTATTTTGATTCGGGATTTTGGACCTGTTCCTAAAGTGTGTGGTTTTTTTTCCATTTTATTACTTAAGTATCACTTTCAAAAAAAGTAGATAATTAATATATTGTGCACGAAGTGTTTCTGCGAAAAAGTTCATCAGATGTGCTCAATGCCAATAGACTGGAAAGTTAAACGAAAGCTCCCGGGAGCAAGTAAATTAAAGTGTCCAAGCCCACGGGGAGATCCACCTTAGTATACAATTAATCTATTAGATCTTGGAAATTGGCGGTTCGAAAGAATATCAGTGAGACAGCCATCATTAAGCTGCAGCGTAGTCATTATATTTTATTAAAAAATCTAAAGAATTCCACGGGGCAATGTTTAAAAACAATAATGTACTACACAATCTCTTAACAATATACTGAAATTGTTCTTTGTCAATGAGACAAAAAGAGCTTTTGTTTTCTAAGGATAAAAGTCTGGACTAGGTTGCACAAACCTTAGTTAGATTTAAGTGCCAATTAAAACTTAACTGACACTTAAAATACTTGAAATATACATGAAATTAATTTACACTTCAGGTTTAATTGAGACTTAAATTTAATTGAGGTTCATGCAACCCAGTCCTGTTTCGTATTAATTAATTAATTACTATTTCCCGTTCTATCAGGTTCAAGATATAAATGGTGATGGCATTCAAGATTTACTGATCGGTGAACCATACAGAAACAAAAATAAAGCAGAAATTATAAGCAAAGGTTTGTAGATACAACATTACTCAATATATACCGTGTTGAGTGACAATCATACAAAAAAAATAATAATTATTTTTTTAAGCGGTTGCCATCCTTTTTCCTTACGATATAACTACCGTAAGTAATGTTGTTGTTTATATTTCAGCTGCAATATAATGTTTATAGTTATGGACTCGCTGATGATATGAAATAGATTGATAAAATTTAAGAAAAAAATTTGCGAAAAAGTTGTATAACAAATGCTGCTCATTCATTTGTATTTGAGGATTGGTATTTTACTCACATGTGGAAAACGCTTGAATGACCACACCATTTCACTAAAATGGGAGGGTTGGACCCATAAAACTGGCCTACTACCGCAACTTTTTAATGAAGTGCCTAAACCAAAACATGAAAATGACCGGTCATTTATATATGTGTTAGTGGGTATCGATCTCTATTTCAACGTTTTTCCATAAGCTAGACAAACATGTTGTGTATTATTTCTTGTTTATTTACATTGTTTTATTATTGACATATGGTTTTAGTACATTTGTATGCATAGTTTGAAAGCTTTAACAATTCTGTGTGATGTTTCCCGATTTAATTTTGTAGAAGACGGAATGGTTTATATATTCTATGGAGGCTCTAATTTTCCGAAGGGAAATGCTACGTTTTCATCTAAATGTACATTAACGAAGCCATGTCCTCAAAAAATCGTAAGTGTATTTTCCGATTCTATCACTAAACGGAACACGTCCACAACATATATAAATATGAACCAAAATGTCTCAATTGGTCATTTGTTGAACATTTTGTTATCAGATATAAAAAGGTATAGGTTGGTGTAAATTTTAACATTTTGTTTTTACCGGATGTGTCACCAGATGTATTCAGGTGTCAAACCAATAATTCTCTAATCAGAGCTTAGAACATATACAAAAGTAGTCCCTTTTAAAGAAAATAGTTCCTTTTGCTTTGTTGTATTGTGACAAATACTGAACGGAATGGAATAATTAAAATTGATAATTGAAGTTAAATATATAAGGATTATTGTGAGCCCAAATTTGATGGATTTAGTTGTATTTTAATACCTCTATGAAGGATTTGATGCATGACCTATAAATATTGAATTTCCCGGGGATGACAGAGCTATTTTTAGAGTAGGTGTTTTCTATAGCCTGGCATTTCACAGCAAGACTTTAAACATCCCCTTCAGTAAGAAACGTGTCCATACATTAATTATATATTTGTTTAACATATATTTACAAAGGGGAAAATTTTGAAATCCCTTTATCTTGTTTAACGTGGCGAATTGTTTTTTTTTTGTCCCAAGCGGGTGTTTTACAAGAAGCAGGAATGCTTATCCTTTTTGGTAGGGTCCGAGTTCCTCATCTTTTTAGTTTTCTGTGTTGTGTTTTGTTGTGGTTTTTGTTTGTTTGTCTTTGTCCTGTGTATTTTCTTTACATTGTCCATTCGGTTTTCTCTAACGTTGTGCCTGTCGTTGTGTTTGTATATCTTGGGCAGAGCAGTGTCTGGTGTTTATTTTTGTCAAATTGTTGACTTACTGTTTCTAATCTAGTTTTAAAATATTAATTATGGATTCGATGGAATGTTTCCTATTGAGAGTGGTAATCTATTTAATTTCATAAATTATTTAATTTCAGGCTGACTACCTACCAGTAAAGCAAGGCTATGATGGGGGAAGTAATGGGTATAAAGCAGAAGTAATCAACACCAGTCGAAATGAGGTAAATTTTGCTTCACCAATGAGGATAAAATACATGCAGAGGTAATAAATACAAGTCGAAATGAGGTACAGTGAGGATAAAACAAATGCAGAAATAATAAATACAAGTCGAAATGAAGTACATGTACGTTTTACTTCACCAATGAGGATAAAAGAGGTGGGAAAGAAATACATTTTTGTAACAGTCGAAATGAGGTACGTTTTACTTCACCAATGAGGATAAAAGAGGTGGGAAAGAAATATATGTTTGTAACAGACGAGACGGGGCATTTGCCGGTAAAACGCACGTGATGTTTTTGTCTTGCACTATTGCAAGATATATAGAATCACTTTTATCAGCTGTTTTTAGTTTCGTGTTTGTTTGACAGCTATGTACTTTAAGCAGACGATCATGTAAACAATGTGAGTTATTTCCCCTTCATGTCAATGAAAACATTTTTTTGTGTATTGCGTGAAGGGTATTATGTAATAATATGGCTGATTGTTAGGATTTGCGCGTTTATAAAAGATTGAAAACTTATATACAGGGAATTGTTTATTTTAAAAATGAAAAGCATGGAGAATTGGGGGAGGCAGTTGACATAAACTGTACAGCATGCATTTGCCGGTAAAACGCACGTGATGTGTTTGTCTTCCACTAGTGCAAGATAAGAAAATCTCACATCGCTAAAAATAGGAACTGGTCTGTCTCAAAAGTGAGAAAAGAAAATCTCACATCGCTAAGAATGGAAACTGGTCTGTCTCAAAAGTGAGAAATACATTTTTGTAACAGACGAGATGAGGTACATTTTGTCTCACTAATGACTATAAAACAAGTAATGAATATCAAAAATCAGTTACCTTAGATATTGGCAACATTAGGCACATAACGCAGAACAAAGATAAATAAAGGATAAAAACACACCACAGAAAACAAAGAAGATGAGTAAGGCCGAGCCACCCAAAAAAACCCGGTGTGAAACTAGGTGTGCGCGACGGATAAGCAGTTCATGTTTCTTATAATACACCCACTGTGGTACAATGTACTCATGATCAAATCCAGGCAAAGTCGTGTCAGTGATAGAGGAAAGGACAAATCTACAGAAAAGGGAAAACATTCATTGCTATTTGAGATATGGATGTTTCGTAACGATCAAAATGTTCCTGACGACCATAGAATTTTGTAGAGATGTGATTTGTGTATTTATATTATTGTTCGTCTATTTTGCTGTATTTCAGATGGTATTGTTTACATCAGATATTAGGGCTTATGCTTATTTTTCTAGTCACAGTAGCGGCGGAGTACATCATTATTATGTAACAAGAACGTGAAAACTTGTGATACAGGACCGTATTTTGTCAGATGTATGCAATAAATTGTACTAAATAAAATGTCTTTTATAAAAAATAAAATTAAAACCATGGTATCCACAAATGTATAGCAATGTTTGTGTGGTTACTTGTAAGTAGAGTCATGTTTTGCCATTTAATTATTATACATTTAAAAGTATATACATGTATATACATATACTCGTATATGTATATATACAGCTTCTGAAAAACCATTGAACGATCAATCTTACGGGGTGTTGGGTCGTTACGGTATAACGATAATATGCAAATAAAATAAATTATAAACATCTAAAATGGTTTGTAAAACACCAAGTACACAAAACAAAGTGATAAAGAATTAAACACTTTGTTGAATGACAAAATTTTCGTCTCACCGAGAGACTTTTTCAATGTCTGTGTATATATATATATATATACGTCTGAAAATTAAACCAAACAGTGTTAGAATTAGATTTTAGAGCTGTCAAATTTTTGTTCTTCCCTCGACGGGATTTGAACCCCCACCATTGATACACTGCAGCACCATTCGCTTAGCCTTACGTCCAGCGCCCTAGACCACTCGACCACATCCACTCCCTATACGTCTGAAACTTAAACCAAACAGTGTTAGAATTAGATTTTAGAGCTGTCAAATTTTTGTTCTTCCCTCGACGGGATTTGAACCCACACCATTGATACACTGCAGCACCATTCGCTTAGCCTTGCGTCCAGCGCCCTAGACCACTCGACCACATCCACTCCCTATATACACAAACTGCGTACTTAAACAGCAGTCATTCCGTCAATTTGATTGGCAACACCTGCAATATATACTGTATGCCAGAAGTTATTTGCCTTGTGACCTCCTATACACCTCTCTAAAAAATATGTTCTGACTGATCTTTTTTTCAGTTTTGTAACAAGGTTGCGTTGTTACGAATACACGGTTTCGTCTTTTGTAAGTATATTATATCACTGCCGTGCTTTTTCAAGCGCTGAGAGACCATGTTATTCCCTCAGCGTCTGATGCAAGAGTGACAAGAAACGGGATGCAACATTCTTTTTATGACTCGACATACGCTTTCTGTTCCTCACCGGGAAAGAAGAAGGTTCTTAATCTCAGGATATCCGGCGTGTTTTGTTTCATATCGATCACCATGTAGCCGTGAGGTCTGACCGTAGCTCGGGCAAAGGTTTCCAGGAAAAAATGCGTTTTCCTGGGATACATTTGGTGTGCTAGCGCCATGATCTGCGATACGTCTGTCAGGTTTTGAATAGAACCATGTAATGGGCATTGCGACTTATGGTTCTATGGTGTTTTCCTCGATGAAACAGATTCTGAACGATGTACATGACGCTGATGTTTTTGTGGTGACTCTTTTTCGTAAACAGTGAAGCCACCCTTTGATCCGTTTCGTCCATGAAATCGTCCAAAATGATCAAATGTTTTTCTCTTGGATCTAAATTATCCAGATCCGGTAAACCTTGTTGAAATTCTATCCCTTCTACGGTTCCATACAACGTCTGATATTCACCATAACACCATAAGATCCGATCTCGCTTGGGAGTCATCATGTGTCGGACAAACATCGATTTTCCACTACCTGTAGGTCCTGCAATCACACTGGAAAACGGATGTACCCATGGCATGAAATGATCGGGATCGTATCCGTCTGGAACCCAAAACAAAAACGGATTATTGGTTTTCAAAATATAATAGGGTTCTTCTTCATTACTCTGTAAGTATTAATGCTGCTGCGGCATATAGCCCTCTGTCAGCGGCGGCGGTGGCGGTGGCGGTGTATATCCCACAGTCAGCGGCGGCGGCGGCGTATATCCCTCGGTCAGGGGCTTTTAGGTTATTTAGTAGAAATACCAGTGAGAACGCGGACGTGATAGAAAACACCCTTGGTGTACTACACAACACCTCGAACATTTAAGATCACACCCCAAGGGGAATCACCCACATTCGGTCACGTCACATCCGGTAGCCATTTTGTACTACTATAGTAAGAAAAAAAGCGGGGATGCACTTCCGGGCATGCGCAGAACATACTTCCGGTTATGACGTCACTTCCGGTCACGTGACTTCATGTGACGTCATTTCCGATCAGGGCCGCTTCCGGTGTCGTCACTTCCAGTAACGCATGCGTAATGGCCCGCTCCCCTTTGCTCCCCCGAAATATGCCTTGAGCTATCCCGATATACTACTTTGATATTTGGATTTGGGGGGGACCCTATACATATCACATGAAAAATTACCGAAGGACGACAAAGTTCTTGCCTACTTGGGGATTAGATTAAAAGTATTGCCAGGGTCTTTAACTGACGTAAGTGCCTATGTGTGATAATGCACCTCAAGCCCAAAGCAGGGTGTCAAATATCAACTTTGATATTTGAAAATAATTGTGGTGGGGGGTCTCTATAAATATCCAATGAAAAATATATCAAAGACGGCAAAGTTCTTGCCCACTTGGAGTTTAAGTTAAAGGTAGTGGCCGGGTCTTTAACTGACGTCAGTGCCTATGTGGAATAATGCACCTCAAGACCACAGCAGGGTGTCAAATATCAACTTTGATATTTGAAAAATAATTGTGGAGGGGGTTCTCTATTAATATGCCATGAAAAATATATCAAGGACGGTAAAGTTCTTGCCCACTTGGGAATTAGATTAAAGGTATTGCTCGGGTCTTTAACTGACGTAAGTGCCTAGGTACGATAATGCACATCAAGCCCACAACAGGGTGTCAAATATCAACTTTGATATTTGAAAATAATTGTGGAGGGGGGTCTCTATAAATATCCCATGAAAAATATATCAAGGACGGCAAAGTTCTTGCCCACTTGGAGCTTAGGTTAAAGGTATTGCCAGGGTCTTTAACTGACGTAAGTGCCTATGTGGGATAATGCACCTCAAGACCACAGCAGGGTGTCAAATATCAACTTTGATATTTGAAAAAAAAATTGTGGAGGGGGTTCTCTATAAATATGCCATGAAAAATATATCAAGGACGGCAAAGTTCTTGCTCACTTGGGATTTAGATTAAAGGTATTGCCCTGGTCTTTACCTGACGTAAGTGCCTAGGTGCGATAATGCACATCAAGCCCACAGCAGGGTGTCAAATATCAACTTTGATATTTGAAAAAAAAATGTGGAGAGGGGTCTCTATAAATATCCCATGAAAAATATATCAAGGACGGCAAAGTTCTTGTCCACTTGGGGTTTAAATTAAAGGTATTGCCCGCGCCTTTAACTAATGTAAGTGCCTAGGTGGGATAATGCACCTCAAGCCCACAACAGGGTGGCAAATATCAACTTTGATATTTGAAAACAATTGTGGAGGGGGGTCTCTATGAATATCCCATGAAAAATATATCAAGGACGGCAAAGTTCTTGCCCACTTGGGGTTTAGATTAAAGGTATTGCCCGGGTTTTTAATTGATGTAAGTGCCTCTGTGGGATAATGCACCTCAAGCCCAAAGCAGGGTGTCAAATATCAACTTTGTTATTTGAAAACAATTGTGGAGGGGGGTCTCTACAAATATCCCATGAAAAATATATCAAGGACGGCAAAGTTCTTGCCCACTTGGAATTTGGATTAAAGGTATTGCCCGGATTTTTAACTGACGTAAGTGCCTAGGTGGGATAATGCACCTCTAGCCCACAGCAGGGTGTCAAATATCAACTTTGATATTTGAAAAAACAATTGTGGAGGGGGACCTCTATAAATATCCCATGAAAAATATATCAAGGACGGCAAAGTTTTTATCCACTTGGGGTTTAGATTAAAGGTATTGCTCGGGTCTTTAACTGACGTAAGTGCCTAGGTGGGATAATGCACCTCAAGCCCACAACAGGGTGTCAAATATCAACTTTGATATTTGAAAAATAAATGTGGAGAGGGGTCTCTATAAATATCCCATGAAAAATATATCAAGGACGGCAAAGTTCTTGTCCGCTTGGGGTTTAAACTAAAGGTATTGCCTGCGCCTTTAATTAACGTAAGTGCCTAGGTGGGATAATGCACCTCAAGCCCACAACAGGGTGGCAAATATCAACTTTGATATTTGGAAAAAATTGTGGAGGGGGGTCTCTATGAATATCCCATGAAAAATATATCAAGGACGGCAAAGTTCTTGCCCACTTGGGGTTTAGATTAAAGGTATTGCCCGGGTTTTTAATTGATGTAAGTGCCTCGGTGGGATAATGCACCTCAAGCCCACAGCAGGGTGTCAAATATCAACTTTGATATTTGGAAAAAATTGTGGAGGGGAGGCCTGTATAAATATCCCATGAAAAATATATCAAGGACGGCAAAGTTTTTACCCACTTGGGGTTTAGATTAAATGTATTGCTCCGGTCTTTAACTGACGTAAGTGCCTAGGTGGGATAATGCACCTCAAGCCCACAGCAGGTTGTCAAATATCAACTTTGATATTTGAAAAAAAATTGTGGAGGGGGGATCTCTATAAATATCCCATGAAAAATATATCAAGGACGGCAAAGTTCTTGCCCACTTGGGGATTAGATTAAAGGTATTACCCCGGTCTTTAACTGACGTAAGTGCCTAGGTGGGATAATGCACCTCAAACCCACAGCAGGGTGTCAAATATCAACTTTGATATTTGAAAAAAATTGTGGAGAGGGGTCTCTATAAATATGCCATGAAAAATATATCAAGGACGGCAAAGTTCTTGCCCACTTGGGATTTAAATTAAAGGTATTGCCCGGGTCTTTAACTGACGTAAGTGTCTATGTGGGATAATGCACCTCAAGACCACAACAGGGTGTCAAATATCAACTTTGATATTTGAAAAAAAATTGTGGAGGGGGTTCTCTATAAATATGCAATGAAAAATATATCAAGAACGGCAAAGTTCTTGCTCACTTGGGATTTAGATTAAAGGTATTGCCCTGGTCTTTACCTGACCTAAGTGCCTAGGTGCGATAATGCACATCAAGCCCACAGCAGGGTCTCAAATATCAACTTTGATATTTGAAAAAAAATGTGGAGAGGGGTCTCTATAAATATCCCATGAAAAATACATCAAGGACGGCAAAGTTCTTGTCCACTTGGGGTTTAGATTAAAGGTATTGCCCGCGCCTTTAACTAATGTAAGTGCCTAGGTGGGATAATGCACCTCAAGCCCACAACAGGGTGGCAAATATCAACTTTGATATTTGAAAACAATTGTGGAGGGGGGTCTCTATGAATATCCCATGAAAAATATATCAAGGACGGCAAAGTTCTTGCCCACTTGGGATTTAAATTAAAGGTATTGCCCGGGTCTTTAACTGACGTAAGTGCCTAGGTGGGATAATGCACCTCAAGACCACAGCAGGGTGTCAAATATCAACTTTGATATTTGAAAACAAATTGTGGAGGGGGTTCTCTATAAATATGCAATGAAAAATATATCAAGAACGGCAAAGTTCTTGCTCACTTGGGATTTAGATTAAAGGTATTGCCCTGGTCTTTACCTGACGTAAGTGCCTAGGTGCGATAATGCACATCAAGCCCACAGCAGGGTGTCAAATATCAACTTTGATATTTGAAAAAAAAATGTGGAGAGGGGTCTCTATAAATATCCCATGAAAAATATATCAAGGACGGCAAAGTTCTTGTCCACTTGGGGTTTAAATTAAAGGTATTGCCCGCGCCTTTAACTAATGTAAGTGCCTAGGTGGGATAATGCACCTCAAGCCCACAACAGGGTGGCAAATATCAACTTTGATATTTGAAAACAATTGTGGAGGGGGGTCTCTATGAATATCCCATGAAAAATATATCAAGGACGGCAAAGTTCTTGCCCACTTGGGGTTTAGATTAAAGGTATTGCCCGGGTTTTTAATTGATGTAAGTGCCTCTGTGGGATAATGCACCTCAAGCCCAAAGCAGGGTGTCAAATATCAACTTTGTTATTTGAAAACAATTGTGGAGGGAGGTCTCTACAAATATCCCATGAAAAATATATCAAGGACGGCAAAGTTCTTGCCCACTTGGAATTTGGATTAAAGGTATTGCCCGGATTTTTAACTGACGTAAGTGCCTAGGTGGGATAATGCACCTCAAGCCCACAGCAGGGTGTCAAATATCAACTTTGATATTTGAAAAAACAATTGTGGAGGGGGACCTCTATAAATATCCCATGAAAAATATATCAAGGACGGCAAAGTTTTTATCCACTTGGGGTTTAGATTAAAGGTATTGCTCGGGTCTTTAACTGACGTAAGTGCCTAGGTGGGATAATGCACCTCAAGCCCACAACAGGGTGTCAAATATCAACTTTGATATTTGAAAAATAAATGTGGAGAGGGGTCTCTATAAATATCCCATGAAAAATATATCAAGGACGGCAAAGTTCTTGTCCGCTTGGGGTTTAAACTAAAGGTATTGCCTGCGCCTTTAATTAACGTAAGTGCCTAGGTGGGATAATGCACCTCAAGCCCACAACAGGGTGGCAAATATCAACTTTGATATTTGGAAAAAATTGTGGAGGGGGGTCTCTATGAATATCCCATGAAAAATATATCAAGGACGGCAAAGTTCTTGCCCACTTGGGGTTTAGATTAAAGGTATTGCCCGGGTTTTTAATTGATGTAAGTGCCTCGGTGGGATAATGCACCTCAAGCCCACAGCAGGGTGTCAAATATCAACTTTGATATTTGGAAAAAATTGTGGAGGGGAGGCCTGTATAAATATCCCATGAAAAATATATCAAGGACGGCAAAGTTTTTACCCACTTGGGGTTTAGATTAAAGGTATTGCTCCGGTCTTTAACCGACGTAAGTGCCTAGGTGGGATAATGCACCTCAAGCCCACAGCAGGTTGTCAAATATCAACTTTGATATTTGAAAAAAAATTGTGGAGGGGGGATCTCTATAAATATCCCATGAAAAATATATCAAGGACGGCAAAGTTCTTGCCCACTTGGGGATTAGATTAAAGGTATTGCCCCGGTCTTTAACTGACGTAAGTGCCTAGGTGGGATAATGCACCTCAAACCCACAGCAGGGTGTCAAATATCAACTTTGATATTTGAAAAAAATTGTGGAGAGGGGTCTCTATAAATATGCCATGAAAAATATATCAAGGACGGCAAAGTTCTTGCCCACTTGGGATTTAAATTAAAGGTATTGCCCGGGTCTTTAACTGACGTAAGTGTCTATGTGGGATAATGCACCTCAAGACCACAACAGGGTGTCAAATATCAACTTTGATATTTGAAAAGAAATTGTGGAGGGGGTTCTCTATAAATATGCAATGAAAAATATATCAAGAACGGCAAAGTTCTTGCTCACTTGGGATTTAGATTAAAGGTATTGCCCTGGTCTTTACCTGACCTAAGTGCCTAGGTGCGATAATGCACATCAAGCCCACAGCAGGGTCTCAAATATCAACTTTGATATTTGAAAAAAAATGTGGAGAGGGGTCTCTATAAATATCCCATGAAAAATACATCAAGGACGGCAAAGTTCTTGTCCACTTGGGGTTTAGATTAAAGGTATTGCCCGCGCCTTTAACTAATGTAAGTGCCTAGGTGGGATAATGCACCTCAAGCCCACAACAGGGTGGCAAATATCAACTTTGATATTTGAAAACAATTGTGGAGGGGGGTCTCTATGAATATCCCATGAAAAATATATCAAGGACGGCAAAGTTCTTGCCCACTTGGGATTTAAATTAAAGGTATTGCCCGGGTCTTTAACTGACGTAAGTGCCTAGGTGGGATAATGCACCTCAAGACCACAGCAGGGTGTCAAATATCAACTTTGATATTTGAAAACAAATTGTGGAGGGGGTTCTCTATAAATATGCAATGAAAAATATATCAAGAACGGCAAAGTTCTTGCTCACTTGGGATTTAGATTAAAGGTATTGTCCTGGTCTTTACCTGACGTAAGTGCCTAGGTGCGATAATGCACATCAAGCCCACAGCAGGGTGTCAAATATCAACTTTGATATTTGAAAACAAAATGTGGAGAGGGGTCTCTATAAATATCCCATGAAAAATATATCAAGGACGGCAAAGTTCTTGTCCACTTGGGGTTTAGATTAAAGGTATTGCCCGCGCCTTTAACTAATGTAAGTGCCTAGGTGGGATAATGCACCTCAAGCCCACAACAGGGTGGCAAATATCAACTTTGATATTTGAAAACAATTGTGGAGGGGGGTCTCTATGAATATCCCATGAAAAATATATCAAGGACGGCAAAGTTCTTGCCCACTTGGGGTTTAGATTAAAGGTATTGCCCTGGTTTTTAATTGATGTAAGTGCCTCGGTGGGATAATGCACCTCAAGCCCACAGCAGGGTGTCAAATATCAACTTTGATATTTGAAAACAATTGTGGAGGGGGGTCTCTAGAAATATCCCATGAAAAATATATCAAGGACGCAAAGTTCTTGCCCACTTGGGGTTTAGATTAAAGGTATTGCCCGGCTCTTTAACTGACGTAAGTGCCTAGGTACGATAATGCACATCAAGCCCACAGCAGGGTGTCAAATATCAACTTTGATATTTGAAAAAAACAATTGCGGAGGGGGGACCTCTATAAATATCCCATGAAAATTATATCAAGGACGGCAAAGTTTTTACCCACTTGGGGTTTAGATTAAAGGTATTGCTCGGGTCTTTAACTGACGTAAGTGCCTAGGTGGGATAATGCACCTCAAGCCCACAGCAGGTTGTCAAATATCAACTTTGATATTTGAAAAAAAAATTGTGGAGAGGGATCTCTATAAATATCCCATGAAAAATATATCAAGGACGGCAAAGTTCTTGCCCACTTGGGGATTAGATTAAAGGTATTGCCCCGGTCTTTAACTGACGTAAGTGCCTAGGTGGGATAATGGACCTCAAGCCCACAGCAGGGTGTCAAATATCAACTTTGATATTTGAAAAACAAATTGTGGAGGGGGGTCTCTATAATTATCCCATGAAAAATATATCAAGAACGGCAAAGTTCTTGCTCACTTGAGATTTAAGTTAAAGGTATTGCCCGGTTCTTTAACTGACGTAAGTGCCTATGTGGGATAATGCACCTCAAGACCACAGTAGGGTGTCAAATATCAACTTTGATATTTGAAAAAAAATTGTGGAGGGGGGTCTCTATAAATATGCCATGAAAAATATATCAAGGACGGCAAAGTTCTTGTCCACTTGGGGTTTAAATTAAAGGTATTTCCCGCGCCTTTAACTAATGTAAGTGCCTCTGTGGGATAATGCACCTCAAGCCCACAACAGGGTGGCAAATATCAACTTTGATATTTGAAAAAAATTGTGGAAGGGGGTCTCTATGAATATCCCATGAAAAATATATCAAGGACGGCAAAGTTCTTGCCCACTTGGGGTTTAGATTAAAGGTATTGCCGCGGTTTTTTATTGATGTAAGTGCCTAGGTGGGATAATGCACCTCAAGCCCACAGCAGGGTGTCAAATATCAACTTTGATATTTGGATTTGGGAGGGGCCCTATACATATCCCATGAAAAATTACCGAAAGACGGCAAAGTTCTTTGCCACTCAGAGCTTAAGTCAAATGTGTTGCCCGGGCCTTTAACTGACTTAAGTGCCTAGGTGGGATAATGCACCTCAAACCCACAGCAGGGTGTCAAATATCAACTCCCCCCCCCCCATATATATCCCATGAAAAATTAGAGAAGGACGGTAAAGTTCTTTGCCACTTGGGATTTAAATTAAAGGTATTGCCCGGGCCTTTTACTGACTTAAGTGGCTAGGTGGGATAATGCACCTCAAGCCCACAGCAGGGTGTCAAATATCAACTTTGATATTTGGATTTGGGGGGGACCCTATTGCCACTTGGGGTTTTAATCAAAATTATTGCCCGGGCCTTTACCTTACTTAAGTACATTGGTGAATTAAATTAGTTGTTTGGCACCTTTAAATACACAATTTAAAAATTAATAGATAAAACAAATAATACAATTTATTAAATAAATGTGACACGCACATGCAGGGTTTATATTTTATTTATTTTTATAATACGTATTGCTATATTTTTATAATGTTCTATATTTACATTTGTTTGTAGATTGACGAGACGTCTTCATGTGAACGGGGAATCTTAGGACTGTATGCCCAGATGTTGATTCAATGTGTTGAATGTGCAATTACAAAATTATATTTATTATTGGTCGCTAGAAATCTTTAAAAGTACATTTTGCTCTTATTTATTTTTTTGGATTTGAGACATATCGCCTTATTGGTCGCTAGCTTAGTGGTCGCTAGAAATTGGTCGCTAGCTTGAGCCTGGTACAACAACAGGATCAGTGAATGTTCATAGCTAACTGACTATTACCTAAGAAGGTAGAATCTTTACTTGGTTTAATACCATTACTCTTAGGACACAACAAATCATAACTGGTTCTTCTAACAAATTTAATATTAATGTGTCATAAATATCTAAAGAATTTAAAGATTTTATATGTTTTCGATTATAGTTTACATCACGTTTTGGATTCAAGACTCCATAACGCTTGTCGTTGATTACGACCAGGTAGTCAGATCTATTGTCCTCATTTTCTGGTCCCACATTTGATCTTTATGGGGTGTCGTAATAGTCAATGATTTGTTCTGAAACTGTGAACGTACCTGAACATTTATTCTATACATAAATTGTATATACATATTGATGTAAAAAAGCCTATTCTTTATTTAAAGGGATATTGTCTACCAGCTGCGTAATTTTTTCATACCCAAAATTATTGTCGATTTCCGTACTGACCTTCATAAAATGAAGATTAACACCGAGTTATGTTGCAAAAGATACGATTTTTTGACAAAAAAGACCCAAAAAAGAATTATTGTCCGGATGACAATATTCAAATCTATTCATATGGCCTTCTATGTGAACACGTCTTGAGCATGCGCACTGTTTAGAAACAATAAACAACATGTGGTTCTTGGGCAAAAGAGAAACTGTCAACGCGTGGAAGAAAGCGGACTTTGACGGATTCAGAGATAAAGAGGAATAGAAGTGAAGTATCTTCCAAATGGAACAAATGCAGGATATATGTAGGGGATCAGTTGGACCGTTGCCGTTGGATGGAGCGAACTCAAGGAAGTGCTTGATTATTGTTGATAGGTAAGCCGAGCATGTTGCCTTCTTTTCTCAATCGTTTTTCATATTTTATGAATTTATGATGATGCCTATGATCATTTTCGGTAGATATTAATCAATATATTTAATTTTGCACCTGGCAACAGCAAATTATTGTCAATGAGTAGCATAAAACGGCCGTATTTGCGAGGTAAACAAACACAAATTTTAAGAGGCCAGCAAAGGGGAAATGGGAGTGCAAAAATGATATCAATGACAATGCAGTTTATTATTATCAATTTAAAAAGAAATATCGAATCAATTCATTTTTAATGCAAGAATTAAAACTGTACATGGCTTAATGAAAACCCTATAAAGTTCTTTTTATTCAAGCAAATTTATTTCTTTGATATACAACATATAATTAGGCTTTTAATTTTATCAAATTTCAACAACTTGGACAAGAAACTTAGTTTTGGGAACCAAAAGTATATACCTTACTTTCTGCGAATTATCACTATAATGGAAAATCAGTATGTATTTTTCAAATAAAAGCTTTCTATTTAAAGAAGCTTCATTTCAATTGCACTTTTAGTTTGGATCCTGTAAGTATAATATATAATTATAAACAAGGTTTTGAAGAAATGATATGAATATCCATTGAAATTTTCAAGTTTCAGAACTTTTTTTATATATGACTACAAAAGTTTACTGAAAATTTCAGAAATGTCCTAAAATGCATATTTTAGACCATGGCTAAATGAAAATCATTTTAATTCCTTTATGCAAACAAGTTCATATCTTGGGTACTGGAAATACATTACATAAATAAGGTTAAAAGTACTTTCAACAAGTTTGAACATAACACTTTGTTATGGGAGCCAAAATTATATCTTCCTGTCTGTGAATTATTACCATAGTGGAAAATCCGTATGTATCTTTTATATAAAAAGCTTTCCATTTAAATAAGTGTCATTTCAGTAGCATTTTTAGTTTGGATCCTGTAAGTATGATACATAAACAAGGTTTTTAAAAAATAATATGAAGATCCATAGAAATTTGCAAGTTTCAGAAACTTTTCTATATATGTGACTATAAAATTTTACTGAAATGTCCTGAACTGCATATTTTAGACTATGACTAAATGAAAATCGTTTTCAATTTCCTTATGCAAACCAAGTTTATTTCTTGACTATTCTAAAAACATTACATTAACTAGTTTTTTACTACATTTCAACAATTTTGGACATAATTTTTAGTTCAGGGAGCCAAAATTATACTTTACTATCTTAGAATTATCAACATAGACATGATAGAGGGAAATCAATATGTATTTTTCATATAAAGGCTTTCTATTTAAAGAATTGTCATTTGAACTGCTTTTTATCCCCTCGCCAACGAAGTTGCGAAGGGATATAATAACGCTACCGTCCGTCACATCCTTGTGAACACTCTAGAATCAACATCCTTCAATGGATTTTGACCAAACGTGGTACATACTTAGTCCTTAAGAGAATTTGAAACCCTATTGATTTTCAAAGTCAAAGGTCAAGGTCACCAGGTCAAATTTTTAGGCGAGGGGATATGCCACGCTTTGCCCTTGTTTAGTTTGGATCTTGTAAGTATGATTAATAAACAAGATTTTTAAGAAATAATGTGAAGATCCATAGCAATTTGCATGTTTCACAGTGTGTGAATTTAACAGTAGACCGATGGCCCATGTCTGTGTTAAAACCATGCAGGTTTTTGTAAAATTATCTAAATTTTTTAGGCAAATTACTACTAAAACTGGTAATTTCAGACAAATGTGATTTTGTAGTGATTGATATTTGTACTTTTGATTTAGATATTCTGACCAAGGTAATTCTAGAGTAGAAGAAATGAGCAGCCATCACATTTCAACGAAACGGATGAAACTGGAGAAATCGAGTTCATTTGTGAACCCATTTGAGTATGTTCATTTTGTTAAAGATTAGACATATTCTACATTATGTTTATAGGTAACATTGTCAATATTGTTCAACACAGTCACTTGTATAACAGTTTCCTATTAATTATTGTGGCTTGCATAGTGATACTACTAGTAGCTATATTATATAGGGATCATGTTGGCTTCTGCGTCATCGTTACATTTTCATCAATCCACAAGCTGAAATGGCCAGTCCTCCTTAGCTACTTACGGGAATGAAACCAAACTGGGACAGAATTGACGCACGTCTGGCGCACCAAATATTTTCCTGGAACTTTGATGTAATTTTGTCTCTTTATATTGTGTTGTGTAAATGTGTGCTGGATAGTTGTATAAAGATTTAATATTATTTTGAAAAGCTTTTTCGTTATACAGCTGCACATCAGAACCATATAGCAAAATTTGTTTCGATATTATACACATACACTGTAATAAACAATTATTTTTTATTCTTACAGTCTCTCAATAGATATTACTGAAGAGGGCAGTGATGTTGGTGATGATTCTGACGATGGAGATTTTGAACCTAGCCTCAACTTCACTCTAAGGTTTGTCATGTTAATTTCATGTTTCAGTTGTAACTTACATACTTGAAATTTTGTCCTAATAACAGAACCATGCATGATCATATGTCATAGGAGCTTTATTATACCCCCGCTCCACTGGAAAGGGGTAGGTATACTGTTTTACCTCTGTCCGTCCGTTTGTCCCAAGATGTTCATAACATTTTTCTCAGTAATTATTTATGGCAGCAATCTGATATTTGATCATAGGCTTCAGAAGGGTCAATCGAAAGTCGCAAACCCGCTGCGTTGTCCATGGTCAAGTCTGGTAGAAGTCCCATCCGATGAAGGGAAAGACATCAACAACAAATGAAGATCAGGTCTGATTTGGGTAACAGACACCCTGTAACCATTGACCAGCTCGTGATGCCTGCCGTAGAACTTCTTGAGGGATGACCACAACCTAAAATCTGTCTACAAATCACTCAAATCCTTCATAAAGTGGACTTGTAATGATATGTTTAGTTGCTCATTCACTATACATTCGAGATATTCATCTTGAATTGAAAGTTAGGGCTCCATAGATCATAATCTCTATTGTTTTATTCTTGTGAATTACATTGTAAGTATTTTTCTACTTCAGGTGGCAGAGAAGTTACAACAAAAAGACAGCTAGATGGTCTGTACAGCCTGTTAAAGCTGACAAGTCATATTCCTATGTTCCAAGACTATTAAGGGTCATCATTTGTATGAGACTGCAAGATAATGAAGGAATGAATTAACGTGTGCAGTTGGAAGTAGATGATCCCAGAAGAATCTCGGTCTATCTTGCACCAATTCCACAACCTCCAACTCGGGATGATATTGTAGCATCTCAGAAATCCAGATTTGAAGACCAAGACAAAACAATTGACTATATTGTCGCATAAAATAAATTTAGATTGTCACTCTTTGTTTTTCCTGGTCTGACAGACGTTCTGCACATTTAGAGCAGAAAAGTACCCAAGTCGGGATAATGGGCATTACAAATTGTCCAATGCACAATAATGATAACACTCAGTGTGTTGGTCTAGTAAGTACAAACCAGGACAACTCTTTAGGACCTCACAAGAAACATCTCTGCCAAGTTTGGTTAAATTCTGTTCGGCTGTTCTCAAGAAGAAGATGAAAATGTTGTTTCCCATAGGGTTTCAATGCAAACTTTGACCTCCGCTGGTGGCCATTTTGAATTTTCAAATGGCGCAAACAGTAACAACACATGTTAAAGACATTCATAGGAACATATATACCAGATTTCAATTCAATCCCTTCAGCGGTTCTTGAGAAGAAGTTTCTTGAAAATCGACCAATCAGAATTTTCAAAGTCACATGGTGGCCATGTTTTTTGACGAATCTGCACAAAAGTAACAACTCTTGTGTAGGACCTCATAGAAAACATCTCTGCCAAGTTTGGTTTTGAATTATATAAAAGACTGTCAGTCCATTTTAGAAGAAGTTGTCAGTGCCGATAGAACAAAAAATAATAATAAGATGGCAAAACTTTCAAATTAAATTTACAATTCCAACTGACCAACTTGTGAAATTAACAACTCATTAGGGTTGATTTATTTTTTATTTTTGGTGTTTTAACGCCACTTTCAGCAATATTTCAGCTATATCATGGCGACCAGTTTTAGTGGTGGAGGAAACCAGAGTACCCAGACAACCACCGATCATAGGGAAGCAAGTGGTAAACTTTATCATTAGGGTATATGGGATAAAATACAAAATATTTCATGAACAAGTTTTAATTAAATCATCTAGGAATGAAACCCTTGTATTGTCCATATAGATCAGGATATGTGTCCCTAATTTTCCAAGTACAACAGCTTGGGATCACACGTCTGACCCCAGCTCCAAGTCGGCCATGTGCCCAAACGGTATACTGGCGGTAGGCTGCATACCTATTGGATCTGTTGTAATCCTCGTCATGGGGCATTACTACAAGTTCCTCTCGAAACATTCTAGCAACCCCCAACACTTCCTCATCAAGGACAATCCGATCAAAGTCCTGTAATAAAGACAAGAGATTTAATAAAAACAGAGTAAAGACAGATGGTTATACATTCATCTAGAAAAATGAGCTTTATTTAAAAAAGAAATATAATTCATTATAAGTGAAATAGTTTGCACAAATTCAGTTTAGAGAAATAAAAAAAAGTCTTATTTTGGAAGGAAAGATTTTCTCGTGGGACTTTCTTATGACCACAGTTTTATTTCGTTTTTTTTGTTGGTATATGGGAGAACCATTTTGGTCTTGCAATTTTTTTTTTATCAATTTACCCCTCAAGCTATTCAATTTTAATTTTATGGTTTTTTTCCTAAAAATTATTTTGATTCTGAATCTTTGGCTGGACAGGAGAAAAAAATATATTCCGACTTGACATTTTCACAGTATAATCGTATACAAAATTTTGAAGAAAAAAAAATTATTCCAGCACTTCGCCAATCCAATTAAAATTAGATCTACGCACTTGCTCCCTATTTTAGATCTAATTATACCCCCGCTCCCCGAAGGGGGAGGGGGATATACTGTTTTACCTCTGTCCGTCCGTCCTTCCAAAATATTTTTCGTCACATTTTTCTCAGCAACTATTGATGGCAGAAATCTGATATTTGGTCACAGGCTTCACATAGGTATGCCATATCGTGGGAAGCGTTTTTGGAACCATCAGATTCCTACTTCCTGTTTGCCGACTTAGTTGGTTTTTATCCACATTGAACATATATGCACATTTTTCTCAACAACTATTGATGGCAGAAATCTGGTATTTGGTCACAAGCTTCATATAGGTACCCCATATCATGGGAAGTGGCAGGGGTATCATAAGTGAGAATTAGATCACAGTTCACCTTGTTTTAATTAGATTGGCACTTCGCCGGAAAATAAGAAAATATGATTTCTGTGGCGTCTGAAAAAAACATTTCTACGTGACATAGCCCCCTTCAAGGTAAATGGTCAGTCCCATATTATTTTGCAGCAACTGTCTTGTGGAACTAGAAGTAAGGTCTCTTTTGTTTCTAATCCAGCCCAAATTTCTCTGAAACATTCCAGTCAATTAACAAATAAAACAACACTGGCTACGTCATTCGTTTTTATCAGACATGTCAGTATTTCACTGTGTTCTACATGTATGTCTCTGTTTTCATATTGTCGGTAAACTGGCTAAAATAAATTAATTTAACACGTGTATCAAAATCTCGGGGAACAACTTCATAACTTATAAGAAGAAAAAAACTAACTTAGTTATTTTTAACGCCGGCAAAAATTTTCGATCGAAAATACGTAGTTGAGCTTGTCCCCATAGGGTGCCTCCTGGCATGTTTTCAATGGTTATCGTGGAAATATCGGCTGAATCTGTTAAGACATGTAGTTTTCATCAAAGAAAATCTATTCCTGATAAAGAAATTATTTATTCTACGTCTTTTAGATACAATCGGTTCGCAAATAGCTTTTTTCCTCAACTTTTATAGAAACTTACCTCAATATCCATGCTGCAGCATCCGGGCTACTGACATAAAAATAGATAAATAAATAGAGTTGGCCTCGCCCAGGTCAGTGCATAATTAATTAGCTTCCGGTAACGATGGTCAGCTTTTTTAGTCGAAAAAACAACGTTTCGGAGCGTATTCATCAATAATTCAGTGTTTAATCTTCATTTTATGAAGGTCAGTACGGAAATCGACAATAATTTTGGGTATGAAAAAATTACGCAGCTGGTAGACAATATCCCTTTAAGAGGTTACCTTTGAGACAAAGAAAAAGTGGCCTTATAAGACAGGTGCAACCTAAACGGTGGTTCAATTCTTATGAAATTTTCTATGACAGGACAGGAACGTTTGACCCATAAATAGAGGTGACCACACGGGATGATTGGACTGTATTTCTACATTAAATAAAGAC
Organism: Bathymodiolus brooksi; assembly: GCA_963680875.1. Classification (NCBI taxonomy): domain Eukaryota; kingdom Metazoa; phylum Mollusca; class Bivalvia; order Mytilida; family Modiolidae; genus Bathymodiolus; species Bathymodiolus brooksi. The sequence goes on from OY804575.1 coordinate 123,762,426, forward strand.
AAACAAAGTAAGAGATATGATAAGTTCTACACCAACATGTTTTATTATTTAAATAAACTCAATACAAGTCTTTTCAAAGTTGTGATGTGACAACTAATGATATATGAAAACATCTACATGTACAAACAGAAAAATAAAAGAAAATGAAAATTGATTAAAGGGATATTGTCTACCAGCTGCGTAATTTTTTCATACCCAAAATTATTGTCGATTTCCGTATTGACCTTCATAAAATGAAGATTAAACACCGAATTATTGATGAATACGCTCCGAAACGTTGTTTTTTCGACTAAAAAAGCTGACCATCGTTACCGGAAGCTAATTAATTATGCACTGACCTGGGCGAGGCCAACTCTATTTATTTATCTATTTTTATGTCAGTAGCCCGGATGCTGCAGCATGGATATTGAGGTAAGTTTCTATAAAAGTTGAGGAAAAAAGCTATTTGCGAATCGATTGTATCTAAAAGACGTAGAATAAATAATTTCTGTATCAGGAATAGATTTTCTTTGATGAAAACTACATGCCTTAACAGATTCAGCCGATATTTCCACGATAACCATTGAAAACATGCCAGGAGGCACCCTATGGGGACAAGCTCAACTACGTATTTTCGATCGGAAATTTTTGCCGGCGTTAAAAATAACTAAATTAGTTTTTTTCTTCTTATAAGTTATGAAGTTGTTTCCCGAGATTTTGATACACGTGTTAAATTAATTTATTTTAGCCAGTTTACCGACAATATGAAAACAGTGAAATACATGTCTGATGAAAACGAATGACGTAGCCAGTGTTGTTTTATTTGTTAATTGACTGGAATGTTTCAGAGAAATTTGGGCTGGATTAGAAACAAAAGAGACCTTACTTCTAGTTCCACAAGACAGTTGCTGCAAAATAATATGGGACTGACCACTTACCTTGAAGGGGGCTATGTCACGTTTTTTCGCCGTAGAAATGTTTTTTTCAGACGCCACAGAAATCATATTTTCTTATTTTCCGGCGAAGTGCCAATCTAATTAAAACAAGGTAAACTGTGATCTAATTCTCACTTATGATACCCCTGTCATTTCCCATGATATGGGGTACCTATATGAAACTTGTGACCAAATACCAGATTTCTGCCATCAATAGTTGTTGAGAAAAATGTGTATATATGTTCAATGTGGATAAAAACCAACTAAGTCGGCAAACAGGAAGTAGGAATCTGATGGTTCCAAAAAGGCTTCCCACGATATGGCATACCTATGTGAAGCTTGTGACCAAATATCAGATTTCTGCCATCAATAGTTGCTGAGAAAAATGTGACGAAAAATATTTTGGAAGGACGGACGGATAGAGGTAAAACAGTATACCCCCCTCCCCCTTCGGGGACCGGGGGTATAATTAGATCTAAAATAGGGAGCAAGCGCGTAGATCTAATTTTAATTAAATTGGCGAAGTGCTGGAATAATTTTTTTTCTTCAAAATTTTGTATATGATTATACTGTGAAAATGGCAAGTATATGATTATACTGTGAAAATGTCAAGTCAGAATATATTTTTTTCTCCTGTCCAGCCAAATTTTTTTCTTCAAGATTCAGAATCAAAATAATTTTTAGGAAAAAAAAATAAAATTAAAATTGAATAGCTTGATAAAAAAAAATTGCAAGACCAAAATGGTTCTCCCATATACCAACAAAAAACGAAATAAAACTGTGGTCATAAGAAAGTCCCACGAGAAAATCTTTCCTTCCAAAATAAGACTTTTTTTTATTTCTCTAAACTGAATTTGTGCAAACTATTTCACTTATAATGAATTATATTTCTTTTTTAAATAGAGCTCATTTTTCTAGATGAATGTATAACCATCTGTCTTTACTCTGTTTTTATTAAATCTCTTGTCTTTATTACAGGACTTTGATCGGATTGTCCTTGATGAGGCAGTGTTGGGGGTTGCTAGAATGTTTCGAGAGGAACTTGTAGTAATGCCCCATGATGAGGATTACAACAGATCCAATAGGTATGCAGCCTACCGCCAGTATACCATTTGGGAACATGGTCGACTTGGAGCTGGGGTCAGACGTGCGATCCCAAGCTGTTGTACTTGGAAAATTAGGGACAAGTATCCTGATCTATATGGACAATACAAGGGTTTCATTCCTAGACGATTTAATTAAAACTTGTTCATGACATATTTTGTATTTTATCCCATATACCCTATAATGATAAAGTTTACCACTTGCTTCCCTATGGTCGGTGGTTGTCCGGGTACTCTGGCTTCCTCCACCACTAAAACTGGTCGCCATGATATAGCTGAAATATTGCTGAAAGTGGCGTTAAAACACCAAAAATAAAAAATAAATCAACCCTAATGAGTTGTTAATTTCACAAGTTGGTCAGTTGGAATTGTAAATTTAATTTGAAAGTTTTGCCATCTTATTATTATTTTTTGTTCTATCAGCACTGACAATTTCTTCTAAAATGGACTGACATTCTTTTATATAATTCAAAACCAAACTTGGCAGAGATGTTTTCTATGAGGTCCTACACAAGAGTTGTTACTTTTGTGCAGATTTGTCAAAAAACATAGCCACCATGTGACTTTGAAAATTCTGATTGGTCAATTTTCAAGAAACTTCTTCTCAAGAACCGCTGAAGGGATTGAATTGAAATCTGGTATATATGTTCCTATGAATGTCTTTAACATGTGTTGTTACTGTTTGCACCATTTGAAAATTCAAAATGGCCACCAGCTATCAATATTGTGCATTGGACAATTTGTAATGGCCATTATCCTGACTTGGGTACTTTTCTGCTCTAAATGTGCAGAACGTCTGTTAGACCAGGAAAAACAAAGAGTGACAATCTAAATTTATTTTATGCGACAATATAGTCAATTGTTTTGTCTTGGTCTTCAAATCTGGATTTCTGAGATGCTACAATATCATCCCGAGTTGGAGGTTGTGGAATTGGTGCAAGATGGACCGAGATTCTTCTGGGATCATCTACTTCCAACTGCACACGTTAATTTTATTCCTTCATTATCTTGCAGTCTCATACAAATGATGATCCTTAATAGTCTTGGAACATAGGAATATGACTTGTCAGCATTAACAGGCTGCACAGACCATCTAGCTGTCTTTTTGTTGTAACTTCTCTGCCACCTGAAGTAGAAAAATACATACAATGTAATTCACAAGAATAAAACAATAGAATTGAGATTATGATCTATGGAGCCCTAACTTTCAATTCAAGATGAATATCTCGAATGTATAGTGAATGACAAACTAAACATATCATTACAAGTCCACTTTATGAAGGATTTGAGTGATTTGTAGACAGATTTTAGGTTGTGGTCATCCCTCAAGAAGTTCTACGGCAGGCATCACGAGCTGGTCAATGGTTACAGGGTGTCTGTTACCCAAATCAGACCTGATCTTCATTTGTTGTTGATGTCTTTCCCTTCATCGGATGGGACTTCTACCAGACTTGACCATGGACAACACAGCGGGTTTGCGACTTTCGATTGACCCTTCTGAAGCCTATGATCAAATATCAGATTGCTGCCATAAATAATTACTGCGAAAAATGTTATGAACATCTTGGGACGAACGGATGGACAGAGGTAAAACAGTATACCCCCTCCCCCTTCCAGTGGAGTGGGGGTATAATAAAGCTCCTATGACATATGATCATGCATGGTTCTGTTATTAGGACAAAATTTCAAGTATGTAAGTTACAACTGAAACATATGAAATTAACATGACAAACCTTGGAGTGAAGTTGAGGCTAGGTTCAAAATCTCCATCGTCAGAATCATCACCAACATCACTGCCCTTTTCAGTAATATCTATTGAGAGACTGTAAGAATAAAAAATAATTGTTTATTACAGTGTATGTGTATAATATCGAAACAAATTTTGCTATATGGTTCTGATGTGCAGCTGTATAACGAAAAAGCTTTTCAAAATAATATTAAATCTATATACATGTATCCAGCACACATCTACACAACCCAATATAAAGAGACAAAATTACATCAAAGTTCCAGGAAAAAATTTGGTGCGCAAGACGTGCTTCAATTCTGTCCCAGCTTGTGGATTGATGAAAATGTAACGATGATGCAGAAGCCAACATGATCCCTATATAATATAGCTACTAGTAGTATCACTATGCAAGCCACAATAATTAATAGGAAACTGTTATACGAGTGACTGTGTTGAACAATATTGACAATGTTACCTATAAACATAATGTAGAATATGTCTAATCTTTAACAAAATGAACATACTCAAATGGGTTCACAAATGAACTTGATTTCTCCAGTTTCATCCGTTTCGTTGAAATGTGATGGCTGCTCATTTCTTCTACTCTAGAATTACCTTGGTCAGAATATCTAAATCAAAAGTACAAATATCAATCACTACAAAATCACATTTGTCTGAAATTACCAGTTTTTGTAGTAATTTGCCTAAAAAATTTAGATAATTTTACAAAAACCTGCATGATTTTAACACAGACATGGGCCATCGGTCTACTGTTAAATTCACACACTGTGAAACATGCAAATTGCTATGGATCTTCACATTATTTCTTAAAAATCTTGTTTATAAATCATACTTACAAGATCCAAACTAAACAAGGGCAAAGCGTGGCGTATCCCCTTGCCTAAAAATTTGACCCGGTGACCTTGACCTTTGACTTTGAAAATCAATAGGGTTCCAGATTCTCTTAAGGACTAAGTATGTACCAAGTTTGGTCAAAATCCATTGAAGGATGTTGATTCTAGAGTGTTCACAAGGATGTTACGTGGTAAAATTTTGACCCGGTTATCTTGACCTTTGACCTATAAGGCTATGACCTTGAAAATCAATAAGGTTTCGGTATCTTAAGGACTAAGTATGTACCAAGTTTTGTCAAAAATCCATTGAAGGATGTTGATTCTAGTGTTCACAAGGATGTTATTCGGTAAAAATTTTAGCCTGTGACCTTGATCTTTGACATACGACCTTGAAAATCAATAGGGTTCCAGATTCTCTTAAGGACTAAGTATGTACCAGGTTTGGTCAAAATCCATTGAAGGATGTTGATTCTAGAGTGTTCACAAGGATGTGACGGACGGACGGTAGCGTTACTATATCCCTTGGCAACTTCGTTGGCGAGGGGATAAAAAGCAGTTCAAATGACAATTCTTTAAATAGAAAGCCTTTATATGAAAAATACATATTGATTTCCCTCTATCATGTCTATGTTGATAATTCTAAGATAGTAAAGTATAATTTTGGCTCCCTGAACTAAAAATTATGTCCAAAATTGTTGAAATGTAGTAAAAAACTAGTTAATGTAATGTTTTTAGAATAGTCAAGAAATAAATTTGGTTTGCATAAGGAAATTGAAAACGATTTTCATTTAGTCATAGTCTAAAATATGCAGTTCAGGACATTTCAGTAAAATTTTATAGTCACATATACATGTATAGAAAAGTTTCTGAAACTTGCAAATTTCTATGGATCTTCATATTATTTTTCAAAAACCTTGTTTATGTATCATACTTACAGGATCCAAACTAAAAATGCTACTGAAATGACACTTATTTAAATGGAAAGCTTTTTATATAAAAGATACATACTGATTTTCCGCTATGGTGATAATTCACAGACAGGAAGATATAATTTTGGCTCCCATAAAGTGTTATGTTCAAACTTATTGAAAAGTACTTTTAACCTTATTTATGTAATGTATTTCCAGTACCCAAGATATAAACTTGTTTGCATAAAGGAATTGAAAATGATTTTCATTTAGCCATGGTCTAAAATATGCATTTTAGGACATTTCTGAAATTTTCAGTAAAATTTTGTAGTCATATATAAAAAAAAGTTCTGAAACTTGAAAATTTCAATGGATATTCATATCATTTCTTCAAAACCTTGTTTATAATTATATATTATACTTACAGGATCCAAACTAAAAGTGCAATTGAAATGAAGCTTCTTTAAATAGAAAGCTTTTATTTGAAAAATACATACTGATTTTCCATTATAGTGATAATTCGCAGAAAGTAAGGTATATACTTTTGGTTCCCAAAACTAAGTTTCATGTCCAAGTTGTTGAAATTTGATAAAATTAAAAGCCTAATTATATCAAAGAAATAAATTTGCTTGAATAAAAAGAACTTTATAGGGTTTTCATTAAGCCATGTACAGTTTTAATTCTTGCATTAAAAATGAATTGATTCGATATTTTTTTTAAATTGATAATAATAAACTGCATTGTCATTGATATCATTTTTGCACTCCCATTTCCCCTTTGCTGGCCTCTTAAAATTTGTGTTTGTTTACCTCGCAAATACGGCCGTTTTATGCTACTCATTGACAATAATTTGCTGTTGCCAGGTGCAAAATTACATATATTGATTAATATCTACCGAAAATGATCATAGGCATCATCATAAAATTCATAAAATATGAAAAACGATTGAGAAAAGAAGGCAACATGCTCGGCTTACCTATCAACAATAATCAAGCACTTCCTTGAGTTCGCTCCATCCAACGGCAACGGTCCAACTGATCCCCTACTTATATCCTGCATTTGTTCCATTTGGAAGATACTTCACTTCTATTCCTCTTTATCTCTGAATCCGTCAAAGTCCGCTTTCTTCCACGCGTTGACAGTTTCTCTTTTGCCCAAGAACCACATGTTGTTTATTGTTTCTAAACAGTGCGCATGCTCAAGACGTGTTCGCATAGAAGGCCATATGAACAGATTTGAATATTGTCATCCGGACAATAATTCTGATAACGATAGTTTTGGGTCTTTTTCGTATCTTTTGCAACATAACTCGGTGTTAATCTTCATTTTATGAAGGTCAGTACGGAAATCGACAATAATTTTGGGTATGAAAAAATTACGCAGCTGGTAGACAATATCCCTTTAAAATGTGTGTATTACATTAAATATGTAAACAAACACCCCGCGCCAAGAGAAAACAATTTTGTGAAAGTAATTCTTATATTTTAACAATGCAGAACAGTGTAAGTTTATACATATCATGGCCTACACGTATGGGTTTCTTGACATGTATATTCACTAAGCTGTATATTTCGTTTTGATCACATGTACAATTCATGTAAAAAAAAAGGTAACAAACATTAAATTATATGTATGTGAAATAATTTAAAGGTTATTAAATGTAGCAGCCTCGTTTTAGACTTACGTATATAATTCAAGGTTAAATTTTCGGGTGAGGTCTGCGTACATGAATGAATGGGGTATAGTGGTATTCATTGTAGACTCTTAGAGAAAGGCCCTTAACTGTGATCAAGTAAGTAACAGCTATTTTTAGACTGATACATGTACATGGAAATTATTTTCTCTCTTTCATTCTAAGTATAGTTTATAAAGCCGGATGCAGTTTAGAAACATTTAACTTCTTTTTCTTTCTTGTATTTTAAACTGATCAGGATGCAAAAAGATTTAAAAAAAAACCTACTATATCAAGAATTATACATATTATTCTGTATAAATATGAATTGACTTATGTTGGGGTACAATACATTTAACAGGAGAAATCTGTCAATGGGTCACGTTTACATGATTTCTATTTTTAAATAGTAGGAATGTGTACATAAGGTCACAACATCCTTGAAGTATACTGGTAGCGTTTGATTAGACAATTCTAGTAACACGAGTCTCTATATATTCAAATAAAATGAATTTAGTTCAACACTATTACAATACACCACACTAAATTGATATGTGTATACTTCCTGTACATGTAAGAACACACGTGTTAAAGATGGCAAGCGGTCAAACAGAGGGAGATGGACTTTTGAGCGAAAAAAATTAATTTACATGTACAAAATTTGTATATATTTGTTTTAAATTTTTAAGCTTTGAAAATAATGCTGAACTTTTAAAAATAAAACAAGAAAATATCCTGCTAAAAACCCTAGCTATTGGAAGATTTTTTTCTCTCGCTAAAATGGATTATTACATTTTCGCTCAAATGGTTTACAAGTTTTAGCTCTGATGTCCGTATTTTTTCTTGCTCTTACGTCCTGTCAATTCGCTCTTAAATATCTTTCGTCGCAAACAGAATCATAAGTCTCGGCTCAACTTTTTAAATTAATGATTTAATTTGATACAATTTACAATATAATATTGTTAAAATGGAAATAATTGACATTAAAGCCACTTCCAACCGATTTTGCTAATACAATGTATATGTTATTATTTTATTTATTAAGTAGACCAGATATATTTTGTTTATTTCTAAACTATGTACCCCGGTCAAATGAAAATGAACAAGCAATGATCTACAACACTCTGCATAGAAAACTCAAGATTGAGCAACACAAACCGTACAAAAAACAGGTGTGAATTCAGGTGCTCCGTAAGGGTAGGCAGATCTTGATCCACTAGTGGATACATAGAAATATGTCATTGTCTCCTTTATTTTTGGTACAGCCCTTATGAATGCCCATTCCCTGTATGTGCCATGCAACACAACATACGTACGAGACGTTATTCGGTGCCCCCGTGTTTTGATAATGCTACGCTTCTTGAATTTATAAGACAACTTTGATCAGATCTTAATGAACAAAGGCTTGTTAGGAACATGTTCCAACACAACAAAACACGTCGGTGGTGTAATAGTTATCGTGCTCGCCCCCCCCCCCCCCCCCCCCCCCCCCAGTGCAGTAGTTCGTGGATTCGAACCCCAGTCGTGTCAAACCAAACACCATCAAATTGTTATTTGTTGCCTCACTGCTGAGTAAGCAGAAATAAGGAGTATGAGCACGGAATGGTTGGCTCGGAATCAGAATAATGTGTCCGAGTGGAGCAACATGTCTACACATGGACTGTTGTTTCAGTGAGCTAGAACTATAAAAATCTAACTAAGGTGGTTGGTGTAATACAAAGCTGACATCATCATTGACTCATCGAAGTACAGCTTGTTCTTCCCGTGATATAGCTGAAAAATTGCTCAACTGGTGTTAAGCAACAATCGCTCACTCACCAAGGACAACAAGGACCCAATCTGTTATCTATTATAGATCCAGTGTCAATTAAAACATCCATCCATAGAGTCCTATCTCAGCTTTACATTTTTATTTTTCATTAACAAAACACCCAACAGTATTAATATCAGATATCTCACTTGCTCACTTTTACTGATTTGTGGCGGCATGAGAGATCTGGGGATACCACATTATAGATCAAACGTGAGTGACCCTATGTAACATCCAAGGAAAATGACGATTTCTGAAAATGTAACTAAAGAGAAAAACGCACCCAAAATAGTTTAATACATATTTGAATCGGAAAAAAATATTATTTCTCAAAGATAACATTTAGACTCGCAATAATATTTGTAAATGATTTACTAGTTTTTTCTTTTCCTTTTCATATTTCCAGAATGAGATATACACCTGTCAGTATCGTAGTTCTGTGTTTCGTACTCTCCTGCCAGTTGACACAATGCGCCAAGTTTGTTATGTTCATGGCGCAAACAAGAAGCCATGTATTTCCTTTTTTATCTATTGCTAACGAGTTAGAAAAATACAACCACTCTGTAACATTCGTACTTTCAACGTCTATGAAGAACAAAATAGAATCCGAAGGAATTAATGTAGAATACATAATAGCTAAAAGTCTTGAGGATCCTGTTTTTGTTGAAAGCATAGCTGCTCTGTTGGAGAGAAAGATGACAAATGCAGGCTTCATGCCATTAATAAATCTGGCAAAAGCAGCGAACGGCCAATGTCATAATTTTACCACTGATCAAGAACTATATGAAAAGTTAAAAAAGGAACAATTTGATTATGCAATGGTAGATTTTACTCCTGTTCTTTGCTTTGAAGTTTTAGCGTATAAATTATCGTTGCCTTTTGTTTTTGTTGGTGCACACATTGACCTTATTATGCATCGATCACCTTTTAACCCATCTTTTATGCCAGCCTTTTTCACAAGATTTACCGACAGAATGTCATTTCTCGAACGTGTGGTGAACACGCTATTATCCATATTACAAGTAGCAAAACCACATATGCCAGTTTATGAAAACTTAGTTGAAAAATATGTGCCAGAGAAACCATTTTTGTCAAACCTTCAACTTAAGCAGAGTGCATTGTTGTATATAATTAATAGTGACATACTAATGGACTTTGTACTTCCGGTTCCGCCAAATATTATTTTATGTGGTGGACTTGGGGCTGTTCCCGCCAAGCCTCTACCCATGCACATTAACAAATTTATGCAATCGTCAAAAGAAGTTGTCGTGATTTCTTTTGGCAGTATAATCAATAAGTTTCCAAAGGAAATCTTGAATAAATTTGTCAACATTTTTCAGAAGATGAAGCATATAAGTTTTGTCTTCGGGCTAGGGGACGTTGAAAAAGAAATGGAGAACGTTTTATTCCTTCCCTGGCTGCCCCAGAATGATTTACTTGGACATCCAAAAACAAAATTGTTTATAACACATTGCGGTAAAAATGGAATATTTGAAGCACTTTATCATGGAATACCAATGATTGGGTTTCCGATGGGTTTGGACCAAGCAACAAACGCTGCCATACTGGAGGATAAAGGATACGGGTTGTCTTTGGATATTTTAACGTTTTCTGTTGATGAATTAGAAGACAAAATTAAAACAGTTGGATTTACAGGACATTACAGAGAAAACATTGAACAGGCTTCAGAAATATTTCACCGTCGCCCTCAAATGCCTGCACAAAGGGCAGCATATTGGATTGACTTGGTTATTAGATACGGCACAAAGTATTTCCGCCCAGTATCGTTAGATATGCCATGGTATTCATTTTATATGCTAGATGTTTATCTATTTTTTATTATCATGTTGAGTATAGTACTATATGTTGTAATGATAACATGTAAAACATGTTGTATATGTTGTAAAACAAAACATTCAAAGGAAAAAGTAGAATAAATATTGTAATTATACACACGTATTTGTAATTATTTATATAATAGTTACTTATGTATAGGGCATTATCGTGATTTATAGACTGCCCAAAGGACAGTAGTGTTGACTGAAACATTGATAATGCCGGAGCCGCAGGCGAGGGCATTATCAGTGTTAAAGTCAATATACTGTTCCAAGGGCAGTTTATCTATCACGATAATGCCATATACATAAGTAACTATTCTTTTTATTTCATTGATGATTGAAGGAAATAAGACTTTCTAAATATTTTTTTCTTATTTTAGTACAATGTTGGTTTACATTGACAACTGCACAATCTCCGTTGCGTTTTAAAAAAGTGACGTCGCAACTCTAAGACCGCGGGCATTATCATGTTAATGACTGGTGAATTTCTTTAACGCAGATTAATGCATGACACATGACCATCTCTACACCAATGAAAAAGTCGAATATAGAACTGATATGAAATAAACACATGTAATTGTACATTTTCAGTTTAATTTAAGCTGTATCGGTGGTGTAATGATTAGTGTGCTCGCCTCGAATGCGATAGATCGTAATTTCGAGCCCGCGTCGGGTAAAACCAAATATTATAAAATGTGTATTTGATACTTCTTTGCTAAGCACGCAGCATTAGGGGGTAAGGGCAAAGACTGGTTGGCTGGGAATCAGTATAATGTGTCCGAGTGGAGCGACATATGTCTACACACGGACTGTTGTTTCAGTGAGCTAGCACAATACATATCCAACTAAGCGTGCTTATCTAGTACAAAGGCGACATCATCGTCATCTCATTGAAATGTAACTTATTCTCGCCATGAAATATTGCTGAAAACTTACTCACTTGTTCAACAACTATTACGCACTCGCTCACTTGCTTCATTTTGATTTCAAAACTGCTTAGCAAGGTATATCTAATATTAAATGGAACCACAGAGGCCCTCGTGGTCGTGATCATATGATAGTTGGATTTACAACTACCTATGCAATCAGTGCCTATCACCATTAAAGTTGTGAGTTCGAACACCGTTCATTGCGAGGTGTACTTGATACAACATTATGTGATAAAGTTTGTCAGTGTCAGTGACTTGCGACAGGTCGGTGGTTTTCTCGGGGTACTCCGCTTTCCTCCGCCAATAAAGCTGACCGCCACGATATAACTGAAGTATTGTTGAAAGTGGCGTTAGATACCATAACCTCCAACCCCACAAAAATAACATGAGACTTTTGATATAGAGGTTGGTAAAAAAATTAAACATGAATAAGAGAACTGCATTGGGTTGTTATCCTTTTACGTTGATATGTTGAAGAGATACTTTCCAACACTCAAGAAGGAAATGAAAACAAACTATCCTAGATGAGAGGTTTGAACCAATAAGACTAGTTTAATCCGGCTATATTTTTTTTCTTCATTGAAGTGCTAATTTTGATTTTTTATTTAAGTGATCAGTACTTTTTTTTAAACATGTTGCATTTTGTGTCCATATCTGTTATATGTAGTTTGTACAGCGCTTTTGAACATTTATTTTATGTATGAAAAGAGCGCTATATAAATCTAGTAAATAATTAGTAAATTGGGAAACAAAACAAGCATACTGTCAGAACAGTTTCAAAATCAAATAGAAAATCGCCGAAACAGAGATAAAATCGATACCATTAACACTCATATATGACCACTCCCTTTCTGACTTGCAACAGGCACTTCAATTAAAAGTTGCGGGTTAAGCAAGTTTCGTGGTCCCAAAGTATTCGTCTTAGTGGCATGATGCTGTGAATTAAGATTTTAAAAGTTATCTTACAAATTTATAATCACGCATGTCATACAAATAAGTAAAAGAAAAGAGAACATATTCTTGTACTTTTATTTTTGATTCACGGTTTATTTTCACGTACTTAGTAAGCAATACAATATATAATATTGCTTACAAATTATAGGTTCACATTCTCTTATATGCTTTCTGCTTGGAATATAATGGTTTATTAATATGACTCATCGTACAATACATTTCCGAAAAAAGACAGCATCCATCTGTCTAGATGTATATTATGTTAAAAGATTTTAGTATCATATGCTCCTACATAAAATCTACAAATGTGATTAAAGCGTCATAATAGCTAGATCATGCCCAGATTGATTTCAATGTAGATAGAAAAAAAATCTTTACGTAATGGCCACTGTTTGTCTACAATAGAGGATGTTCGACCAAGCTAATATGTCCGATTTAATAGGGAAAGTCATCATCTTCGCGTAGATCTATGTTTAGCGTTGTTCAATTCTATTGATAACATGATAAATGGACAGCAATGATTTCTAAATTATTTGTATGAATTTAATAAGGCAACGCTGGAATAGAAAACAATACGTCAATTCCTGTTCTGTTTGTATTTCCGATTGAAATCAACATCGTAATCTGATTTCTGTCCATCCAACACAAAAGAGCCTTTTGATTTCCACTTAATGAAATCGTTTCTTTTGTATCATTTGAGTAAATTCAATATGTTTTCATAGAAAATATTTGATTATTTGTCCAACCATATTTATCATTAAAGATTGAAAACATGTACCATGGACTTGTCTATTGCTATGAAGAGAGATATTTTAAAAACACGTGTGAAGAGGCAAACTATATTTGACGTCAATTCTCTTTCCTTGAGATTTTTTCTTTTGATTAAAAAACTACTCATAAATAGTTAATAATAAAAGATATCTGAATCAGATTTGCGGGAAAAAACAGCATGTTATCCTGACCAGGAAAAAAATAATATACTTCGTCATATCAGGAATTATTTGGTGTCGATGTTTTCATTTGTGATATAGAACTGTATTTTATATGACTGTATGTATCTGGACATATCTTAGCAGATGCTTTAAAACAAATATTCATTCATTCTTTTTCCACACTTTAACAGATTCATCATTGATTGTTTTTGTATTTTGCATTGGAACGTAATGTTTCATTAGGTAAAACACAAAAAGTGGAAATTTAATATTGATCGTGATGGATACCACTTGTGGAGCAGAAACTGTTAACCCTCATTTTAGTGGGTTCGTGAACGTCACAGGTGCGAAGCTATGCATTCCTCGACACCTGCGCACTATTGTAAGGAATATTATATTTTATCCAAATATATTTTATGTCAAGTTCTTTATGTGTCGGAAGGGGCCGTCGTGGTCATGATCGTAAGTTAGTTGGATATTCAATTACCGGTGCAATCAGTGCCTATCACCACTAAAGTTGTGAGTTTGAATCCCGTTCATGTTGAGGTGTACTCGATAAAACATTATGTGATAAAGTGTGTCAGTAACTTGCGGAGGGTCGGTGGTTTTCTCAGGGTATTCCGATTTCCTCCACCAACAAAGTTGACCACCACGATATAACTGTACTATTGTTGAAAGTAGCGTTAAACACCATAATCTATCTCTAACCTTTCATGTTTTGGAATTGTAATGTCAGTGTCATTGTTCAATTGTTAGTTTTCTGTATAGTGTTTTGGAAATAATTTGTTTTCCCCTTTTTCTTTTGGTCATTGCATTGCCTGACCTTCGACCAATTATTGTGTTGGTATCTCCAAGCTTTGCTTTTAGTACAGAAAACATTCGCAGACCATTCGATGATCGACATAGCATGTTGACACTTGAATTGACACGATCTCTTTGTAATTATATTCCGTTCTTTATTGGCTTATTTTATCCAAATATTTTGAAGTCTATAAACAAGAATTACCATAATCTTTCATTTAGATACAGATGATATATAGGATGCTGCTCAATTATCACAGATTGTTATCACATATAAAACTGTATTATATGGACCAGGCTGCTGTCTCCCGTGTTACCGTGTATCACCCATATATTGTTGTCATATTTCAAAATAAATATGTATGGTTCAGTTAAACATATATGAAAGTATATCATAAAACAAAAGCGTAGATATCTACTTTTGTGTGTACGGAGCGGTTCTGTGATAACCTTCATCAAATACACTCAAATTTAAAAGAATGGAAAGCCAAATAGCTTAAAACTCTTTGGGAGTAAGTAAACCAAAAGGTCTAAACAGGATAGCCAAAATTGGCCAATGTCACTTATGTCTGAAGGAGGAGAACCTTAGTTTTATTAATAATTACATTATTTAGGAACTGTACATTTCAATGATAAATATATCTAATAAACCATGTCAGTGTCGACACACTGACTACTGGGCAGATGAATACAAACCATTGGCTATACAATTATTGTGTTTTATATTTTCAAAATATAAGCAAAAACGTAGATACCAAATTTAGTGCGCATCAGGTACGCTCAAGCCATTGGAAAGCCAAATAATTTGAAAGTTTTGGGAGCACGAAAACCAAAAAGCCTAAAAGGGACACCCCAAAAACAAGCTAAGGTCACGTGTGCCCGAGGGAGAAGAACCTTAGTTTTAACAATAATTACATGATTTAGGAACTGTAAATTTTAATAATAAATATATATAATAAACCATGTCAGTGACGAAACACAGACTACTGGGCGGATGATACCCTAGATAACTAATAGTTCACCAGCAGAGGTATCGACCTAGTGATAGTAATAAAAACGTAGATTTCAAATTTAGTGATTTATGTGTTGGGTATTATGATGACACTTTCGGTGTACTAATTTTGTATTGTTTGTTAAATTCATGAAATCTACTTACAGGTAAAACGACAAGTAGACGATATATGACGAAAGTGTGGGATTAAATAGTGTCCGCCGTGAAATAGTGTCCTATGTATGATAAAGTCCGAGGACGGAATAAAGCGCAGAGGTGACTTCTTTTGGCCTGTTGTGAATTTTTCATTTGAAAAAGATACAATCGGACACATTTTCGCAGGACAATATTATGGTTTACAAAAGTACGGAAATAAATATTATAGCTTTTAAGTAACTGTCTTATAAATTTAGTATATATATATAGTAATAGAATGAAATACTACAGATACCACACAGTCGTAACATTTCCAAAATCAAAGATAAAAAAACGGCAAAACCGATATGCTTAACAGCACATACATGACCTGGCGTGGTACAGTCACATCAATAATAAAGGACGAAGTCCTTCTAACGGTAAGCTGTCCGATTTTTCCTTCTATATTGATAGCCAAAAATCTGCTCACCGGAAGTTTAAATAATAGATCAATTGATAATTTAGAAACGCAAAAGAAATCTATTTCAATGAAAAATTCCCAATTCTTTGATTATTTACTCTATGCAAAATCGAAATAAACTTTTAATAAAATTCTAATAAAAAAATCTCTTTCTACGAAACTGGCGTAGGTAAAATGAACGCCATAACAAATCGGCTACACAATTCATTCAAAATAAAAGATAATAGCCTCACCGGACGCAATTACGAACGAAATAAAAAGTATGTCCCCTAATTGTTCCTTCAAAACATGAATTAAAAAAATGCTTTTATAAATAGATACCCCGCTAAATTACTCGTGTTTTGAGAGAAAATTATTCATGCGCAGTTGTTGAATGTTGCAGACGACGGGTTTTCATATTTGTAAACAGAAAACGATCGACAATTGCACTTGGAATCTATCGCTAAAATTCATTGAGGTACGCATATTTTGTTATCTTATTCCTGTAATTGGAAAGAATATGATCTCCTGGTTCTATGCATATGTAGAACACATTGAAATTAAAACAAAAACAGTCAATATAATACATTTTCCTTACCTTGATCTATCCCAAAATGTCAAAATCCGTGATGTACCTTATTCATTGAAGAGTCCAAGGAATTCCGAATGCAAACTGGCGCACATTTATGATATGAATAAAGGAAAAGTTTTTATGTCATGTGTATTATATACAAATAGATATGTGAACGTAAATGAATGAATGCTCTTTCAATTTTAACAGTTGTCATTAAATAATTTACACTAGAAAGGTTATTATGATGTCGTTCGAAATTGTATCCAGATCTAGGTCACAGAATGACTAGAACGGGGTCATGAAAATCTGTTCTAGGTTAAAACCCGTAACAATGTATTGAATAATATATGGGCTATGATTCAAAAGGAATATTGGTGTTTAATCTGAAATATTAACATGCAATCAGCTTCATCAATTTGGTCAAATTTATTATCAAATGCCACGGTCAATATCATCGAAATTGTTCGTAATTGCGTTCGCGGCGGTGAGGCTAACGTGTACGGATCATCGTATTATTGAAATTTTAGGACTTCGTCCTTCAAACAGGTTGCCTGTCTCATATTAAAAAGGTAGTGCGGTTAGACTAGTTTTATGGGCTCATGTTAATATTTAGTTCAAAATAATCTATGATTTTTGTTGCAGATTTTGTATGTTACACTCTATAATTATTCCCACTTTATTAGGTATGTAAACGAACATTATTCTTATTATGTATTCCTATTGCCCCCATTGGGAACAATAAACCGACAAAGAAAGACTTTGATATCTATGTTAAATAGGGTCAACTTAATTATTTATAACGGACATACCGATAAAATAAAAACCGGAGTGCGCTCTCCGATATTGTATGATGGTTTATAGTAAGGGATAGGAAAAGATAAGAATATAAACAATCCTTAACTTGAGTCATAAAATGAAATACAAACAAACAAACAAAATACAAAAATAAATCCCCCAAAAAAAAAATACAAAAAATAAATACAAAGAAATAAAAAATTACCACACTGTCGGAACAATTCCAAAATCAAATATCAAGATTGTAGAAAGATTTTTTTGATTGATTTTTGGCGTTTTAACGCCACTGTCAGCAATATTTCAGCTATATCATGGCAACCAGTTTTAGTGGTGGAAGAAGCCGGAGTACACGGAGAGAACCACCGACCATGGGCAAGCAACTGGTAAACTTTAGTACTTGCGCCTGCGAGTCGAGTGCACCGTTTTTGTAATTTACAAAGCCGGGCGCGAACCCACGCCGTATTGGTGATAGGCTTGTATGAGTTCTTAGGTAATCCAACTGTCTAACTCATTGAGCCACCCGGGTCCTAGTAGAAAGAGGCCAACTCGATACCCCTAACACATCACCGCTCACTTTTCTTGTCTGGTACAGGCACTTCAATAAGAAGAGTATGAAGATACCAAAGGGGTAATCAGACTCCGTAAATCGAAGAAGAACAGACAAACAACGATCTACAAAACATACACATAAACTAAAGATCGAGTAACACGAACCCCACTAAAACCCGGGGGTGAACTCAGGTGCTCCGGAGGGTGGTCGGATTAAACTGGTTTGATGGGCTGAATCTATTTCATATATTTAGTCTTTTTTTTTAGCTTTGTCTGAGGTAAATATGTCAGACAAAGGTGGTCGACACATGTCATAGCTATCTGTAAAATATGATATTATACTTGTTTAAATTAATATCAGAAATACTTTGGGTATGAAGAGATGCTCCTTCATATTGCTGATCATCCCAACTATGAAACGAAAGTCTAATCAACAATTCCACCAATATCAAGAAAACGAAAAATCACCTCTCACTTCAATACGGTTGTTTCGAATCATTTCCATTCCGTCAAAATTTTGTTATTTTCGTCCGCCAGATCACGTGATTTCGATGGACTAATCTGCATTCAACTTCCGGTGTCAATGTACACAACAAAAACTCCAATCGTTTTGTGCCGTTTTAACGTTCGATCCTCAACTTAAAAAAAATCTTAACATTTTCTGTTAAAGACAGATATCAATTAAATTATTTTATTTGTATCAAAGACTTCAATGCAGAGACAATTACTTCTTTAAAATTAAATTTGTTTTCTTTCTTTATTTGCGGTTGTCATCATCAAATGAAAACGATCTGCCTTTATGTATATATTTCTGATATCACACTGAAAGTGAGGTACCGAACACCAGTATTTACTCAACCGTTTCTTTGGCGTCTCCATATTACAATTACTTATAATCTACCGCATCTACGACTATGATATGCCGACGTTGTCACAGTAATAGCGTAAACACCGGAAGTCGTCTGCCAAGGTGTTCAGACGTCAAGACACGAAAAAGACGGAACGTGGTCGGAATTGACATGATTCGAAACAACCGTATTCATTGAACATTAAAAATACCACGACATATGACATTGGAAATCCAAGTCCTGGCTTGAGACAGGCACAAAATGTGGTGGGGATAAACCGGTTAATAAAATGCAAAAGTTGTTATCTGAATCACTATTTCTGCGCTGAGATAAGTATATCACTCATACCAGAAAACAATTTATTGGACACATACATCATATCATATCTTAATAAGTTGGAAGAAACATGATTGTCATGTTTGTCTATATCTACGTACAAAAACGGATGATAATTCACAATAAATTCAACAGTTTACTTAAAATATGCATACAATTGCCATCAATATCGTCATGAAATTGAAGGAAATCATAGATTGGTACATGGCTGAGTTGCTAATAATGATATGATCGTCAAGTTTGGTTATAAAGAGCTTGTAGAAACCGGTAGTTGTAATCATACTAGATTATACCAGATGATCATATATGAATTTTTAAGACGATTGCAGCTTTATGATAGTAGGGAATAAAACGTCAAATTAATGACAGCATATAAATTAGACGTCTGTAAGAATAAACCACCAATATAATTAGAACTATTTTTTATGATGTTGTGAAATCTAATATGTTTATGGCACAATGAAAGAAGACGCGTATTAATCTGGATAAAGATTTGCGGATGGTTTTGATAGTGATGTTATTCGTAAGAGTAAAATGAATGCAAAACATTCCACACTGTCTTCGTAGAAGAATGATATTAATTTGTATTTCAATTTAACAGAATTCTCCAGAATCAAACAGAAAAATAACTAATTTTAGAAAAATAGCTAATTGAACTTAGATTGTTTCTATGAGTCATAGAGGTCGTGATAGTCGTAATCGTATTGTAGTTGGATTTACAACTACTATCACCACTTACGTTGTGAGTTAGAATCACGTTCATGGCAATGTGTACTCGATACAGCTTTGTGTGATAAAGTTGCGACAGGTCGGTGTGTTTCTACGGGTACGCTGGTTTCCTACATCCATATTTCCAATATTGTTGAAAGTGGCGTTAAACACCATAATCCCAACGTTTGTTATAATGATGTAGGGTAACAATAGCACAATGTAAAGGCACATAATCTACCTCCTGTTGTTTTGTGAGATGTTTAGCTCATATATTTATATCAAAAATATTGCCATATGTTATTTCATCTGATTTAATGGGGATGACTTTTATTCTGTTGTCGGTTGCCGTCTATGAACTTTTCACATTTCAGGAATATTCCCTGATTTGTCTTCCCTTAAATTAATATTTTATTGTGCAGTATCCCAGATCAAAGTATGCATTCAGATTGGCTTAAATTGCATAAAATGTCTTCTGACTACAAGACCGATGAAGCTACAACATATAGCATATATTTGGTGATCGTCCACAAACAATGTATCTTTCTTACAGATCGAATATCTAAGGACGACTAAGATGGCCGTCGAACATGTGCATTGATAGGGATAGGGTGTGCTATTAAATATTCAATAGTAGTTGATGTCCATATACAGATTAGTACACAATACTTTATTGCAAAAAATGCTTACAAATCTTAAAAGTACAAACTAACTGTACATACATATCAATATAATTATTGGGTGGAACTATTCAATTCTATTTTTATGCGAATCCTAAATTCAAGATGATCACTATCATAGATCATAGCTTATTCTAACATAACGTCCTTCTTTCGCTTTGTAAACAAACGAGCGATTTTTTGATTGGGTATTATCGCATTAGCACATGCGCCGGTACACACATTTAAGCCAGGTGATAAAATAATTAAATAAAATTATTTACACTGTAGTTAATGTTTTAATAACATCTATATTCACTGAAAATAATCAACATATCCAAAATTAATAATATGCGACGTGCAATTAAAACATGCAAACACTATTATGCGAGCTAAGCGAGCTCTTTATGGTAAAAAATGTGTACTTAGAATTTTTTGACAAATTTAATCTTCTTCAATCTTCACATGGCTTCACATACTGATGGATATATTTGTTTCTGCACACTGTAAGCACGTTCCGTGTAACACATTTACACACTCTACTAATGAAGATCTTCCTAACATAAAGCGCAAAGGTGATACTAAGTCTCGGACCCTCTCTCGTACGTCCGATACCACTGAAACCCGGAACCCGTGTGCAATAAAAGTAATTTTATTAACTTGTTCTACTTATATTGCTATTTTCAAATTTGATTAAATCTCTTCTGACATACTGATAAGAAAAAAAAATTCTGCGCGGAAGTTAACTTTTGAGATATCGTAAGGAACGAGAGTTCGATTAAATGAGACTAGATTCTACCCTAAAAATGTCGTTCCCGATATATCTCGGCCCAAAAAATCTCGACACTTTTTTGATGCACTGGCAGATAATTTTTAGATTCGCGAGCATTCATGGCCGTGTCTGTTTTATATTATTGTTACGGATGCTCCATCAATAGGACTGAATTTCCCGTCGTAAATGTATATGTGACTGACTATCCCGTCGTAAAAGTACATGTTGATGAATTATCGTCTGCTCGAATTGGGCAGCATAAATTGTGTGCGACATTGTCCGCAAACATAGATATAAATTACCGTCTTCCAATCAAAATATAATACCGTAGTTGTACTGTTAGACTTGTCAGAATCGGAATAATTCATGGTGGCCAGAATGTGTTTTGAGTTTTAACATGGGTTTACTGATATTAATAAATTGCATCCGTCACCTTCGGCTCGGGATGAAATACTTATATTCACCAACCCATGTTAAAACTCAAAACACATTCTGGCTTCCTTGATTTATTTCTTAAACATACTGAGCTACGTAAATCCGTCAAATATTTCTGAAAATCTAATGATCTTAAAGCAATCAAGAGTTTTGCATGAATGATTTTTGGATACTCATTTACTATAGATATGAACGAAGTGAACATGACTTAAAAACGCATGCAATTCAGGTTACATTCCAAATTTAAGGCGTATAGTTCTTTATAGGCAACAACGTTGTTATTCCTTGCATAGTCAGCAAACAAATTGTCAACTTAAGGTGAATGCGAAACGTTCCGTAATATGCAAATAACTGGCACTCTTAACTTATAAACGTATCTAAACTACATGTACATGTGTTTTTAAATTAAATCTTCAGTGGTGTGTACGTACATGTCATACTTTCAAGTGAATGAAAAGTTGATGGTAGACCTACTCCTAGAGAAAAACACTACAACCGTATTGATTACCTCATGGTCACATGGCTACCAGAGATTTCTTTTTTCTTACTCTTTTGGTATCTTCAAACTTTTCTAAGCACAGTGATTATATCTTATGCAAGACATTACAAATGCAAAAAACGTGATAGTATTTTTACCTACATTGCAAGCTGTCGTTCGATATACGTAATAATAACCACGTATTTATTTAAGTGTATATCCCGGAAGAGAAAGATTAGGAAGATTAATGACTGTCGATCACGACATATCAAATTATATATATTCACATGCCGACTTTTGTCTTAAACGATATTTCTACTTATACATCTACCAAATTACTGACCGCATTCAACAAGTTGAGTGAGTGATTGTTGTTTAATGCCAACTCAGTATATTTTTTTTTAGCTCTATCATAGCGATAACCAGTTAATTTTCAATGAACTGATGATGAGGTTCACTTTTAATTAGACCAATACGCTTACCTGGATTGTTCAACAAGTTGAAGATTATGTCAGAGGTAGCACATGACAATTGAAAAAAGGTCGAAACTATTTACTATTATACTTCCTGTAGTAAGAATTTTTTTTTTATTTGTAACCAACTGTTTTGTTGTATAGCCTTATGATATTAAAACGTTAAAGGGATATTAAAGCTCGTTTTAACATATATTTTTTCAACTCGTGACGAAGGTTGTTTCTTTTCAATTTAATTGTAAAAACAATCAAAAAATACTTTGCACGCCCATATAATCCCTAATATCGTTAAGATAAAATAAAACCTTCAAGTGGCCCCAACCTAATTGCTAAAACAACAATCTACACTATATGTTGTTTTAAGAATGTTTGCGTTCCAGGAACACCCCGTTAAAATATCACTAAAAAGGGTCGAAATGATTTTTTTTCCAGGAAGCAAAAATTCAATTATTGGCAAAGACCGCAAGATATGACAGAATTATCAACGAATTATGTCACTTTTACAAAGTTTCATTGATAAAAACGGGGTTAATGTTTCATAAATATCATTTATTGAACCAATTGCAAGTTTTCATGAGATACAAAAAATTACCAAAATGAGCTTTATTATCCCTTTAAAATTATACAATTCATTAATAAATAAATGTGATGCTGAACAAAGGTTTATCGAACTTGTAATGTTAAATTCTTTGATATGTTCCATACTTTCAACAGACCGTGACTTTGGGAATGTACAATTTCCAATAGTTCTCAGTACCACTTATTATGTAACAAGGTCTAGATGTACATATTTTGTGCACTGCAAATATATTTTTATTGTGGTCTATTATTTAACGTTCGGAAATCAAACTCATTTGAACTCGATCATTTCAAGTTATTAGGTACTGTATAGAGGTCATAATTAAGTACGATATATACGATAGGTTTATCATCCTGACATTTGTGTGTCTCTGTATCAA
Source organism: Bathymodiolus brooksi (assembly GCA_963680875.1). Taxonomy (NCBI): domain Eukaryota; kingdom Metazoa; phylum Mollusca; class Bivalvia; order Mytilida; family Modiolidae; genus Bathymodiolus; species Bathymodiolus brooksi. Next base: position 123,786,042 of record OY804575.1, read on the forward strand.
AAAGGTTATTGCACAGATATTAGTAAATATTGTCCCAATTAGAGCCTACTAATGAAATTATATTCTGCTGGGAACAATATTCACCAATATTCGTGCAGTAACTGTTTTATACAGAGACACAATTATATTTTACGACTTCTGTTATTCGAAAGACAAACTTCTGTTAATCAATGATCAAAAGGAAAATGACAAAGAGAGGAACAGTGATAGACAACATACTACACAGAAAACGGAAGAAAGAACAACGCGAAACTCACCGTGAGTGAACTCGTGTACGTATAATACCAGTAATGTTCAATATAAGAACATTTCATTAAGAGGAGAGATGATGTGGGCCCATACAACGAGTTGAATCCCAACATTTTTTTTATGTTTCTGTTCTAAGCACTGAAAGTGAGTGGTCATATATTTGTGTGTTAGGGGTATCGATTTGGATTTTGAAACTGTTCCGACAGTGTGGTATTTTTCTATTAGATTTTGAAACTGTTCCGACAGTGTGGTATTTTTTGCTTTTCTATTAGATTTTGAAACTGTTCCGACAGTGTGGTATTTTGTTTTTCATTTCTCCATATGGAGATAAGATATCGTAATTTATTTATTCGCTATTCCGCTTTTGGTAATCACTAACTCGATTTAGAAAATCATTCTTTTCTGTATGTTATCTTGATTAAATAAATCGTATTCTCGATTTAATCAGTCATTAACTAAATTTATCTTTAAGTTATCTTGAATTACCTTTCGGCTATCTTGGTGTATGTTTTAGTTATCTTGGTTTACCATTCAGCTTTGTTATAGTTGTAGTACTGTATATCTAGTACAACAGCCTGGACTGAGCTGCACAAAGCACAATTAAAGTTAATTTACTATTAAAAGTACTATTAAAGTTAATAGTGAATTATTTCTGTTGCACAAACCTCAATTAACGTTAATAGACTATTAACTTTCTAATATATTTAATTGTACAAACGAGCGCTATTAAATTCTTAATTGTAAATTAAAAATGGATGCCATGCAAGTACTTATGTCGCTTCGTACCAACAATCATCGTTATAGACAACTTGGGAGAAATACAATAAATTAAAAACAATGTAAGATAACAAACATCATAATAGATCATGTCCAACTATTTTCCTCAGTAGAAGCCAGTACGAGTTATCTCGCATGTTTTCAGTGTTTTCATTTGTCAAGTTTTTATCTTGTATAGATAATGCTACGTCTTATCAGATGGCCTGCTGTGGTGTGATAGATAATGTCGCCATCTTTCACTGATTAAATATTATCAATTACGCGTATCATCATGACATGTTTGTTAATTAAATCTTCGTGATCATCATGAATAAAACCTTGTATAACTTGTATATAAAGATTACCAAAGAAGACAAAACCAAAGTGTATGCAATACACATGTCAGGAGAAATGCAACCAAACAAAACCAAGGCTGTATGCAATACACATATCCGGATAAATACAAACAAGCTAAACTTGTAGAAACAATGAAAAATATGTAATTTCTTTACTTTTATTTGTCATTCATGTTTATATTGACATTGTAGATATTTGTTCAAGCAATATATCAATATTATAAGATTTAACTACCAAAAATCACTGATGCAGATAAGAGTTTGTCTTTTCATGGGAGGACATGACATTTCAATAAAACGAATATTTGATTTTCGTACATCTCTTCCAATAAATGAGATATTATATATACAATACATAAATGGTAAACGGAAAAAAAGTCACAGGATAAAAAGTCACATAAAAAAAGTCACAATATATTTTTTCCACATTTACTATACCCCGGAATGTCACAGTATGTATAATTAGTGACTTTGTCCATACCCAGGCACATAGGTGCGTCCGAAAAAAAAAAAACTACTATATAATACTACAAGGGGGCGAACTCACTTGCTCCCATTTTTTTAAGTTGTCGTGTTAAATTGATCGTAACTTGGGAACACCTTAATATTTTCAAAAAATGTTTCCACCAGTCGAAAGTCAAGTAATTTTCCTTTCCAAAGAGGCCCCAATTGTTAGTGTAGGCCTCCGAACTGCTGAGGTATCATACACGAACCAAAACAAAACGGCGTGAAAATCCGAAGTCGTACAAACGCTGGGATGACCACTTCCCATCTGTGTACAGACTTTCCCATGCGTAAACGAGTCATTTTGACTAGCTAAATACTTTCATCCATTCAAATTATGATAAAATTTCTTACCTTACGCCAATTTATATGTCCTTTAAGTCTGTTTTTGAAAGAAATCCCATTTGCATCCTTGACAAACGCCATAGACGTGAAAATTGAGAGAGTTCTAACGGGCTTTTTGATTGGCTGAAACACTCTTGACTCTGTTTCAGCCAATCAAAAAGCCCGTTAGAACTCTCTCAATTTTCACGTCTATGGCGTTTGTCAAGGATGCAAATGGGATTTCTTTCAAAAACAGACTTAAAGGACGTATAAATTGACGTAAGGTAAGAAATTTTATCATAATTTGAATGGATGAAAGTATTTAGCTAGTCAAAATGACTCGTTTACGCATGGGAAAGTCTGTACACAGATGGGAAGTGGTCATCCCAGCGTTTGTACGACTTCGGATTTTCACGCCGTTTTGTTTTGGTTCGTGTATGATACCTCAGCAGTTCGGAGGCCTACACTAACAATTGGGGTCTCTTTGGAAAGGAAAATTACTTGACTTTCGACTGGTGGAAACATTTTTTGAAAATATTAAGGCGTTCCGAAGTTACGATCAATTTAACACTACGACTTAAAAAAATGGGAGCAAGTGAGTTCGCCCCCTTGTAGTATTATATAGTATTTATTTTATTATTTTTTTTCGGACGCACCTAGCCCCTGTGTACCCAGGTTGTGGTGTTTATCGCCACTTTCATTTTTTGTTCGGTGATATGGTGGCTTTCTGTTTTATCATTACAATATATTTCAAATTTAGTTTCATTCTGATAAATAGACATTTACGGAAAGTGTAGGACTATGAATCCTAGTACGAATACGAGTACTACTTCGACAGGAAATATACAGGGATGGTCTCAAAAGAAATAAACACAAACTTTTGAAGTCGTTGGATAATCTTGTTCTCGTAATTTTGAATTTTATATTGGAACTATCGTTGGTGACTTTGCATCATTTCGTTACTGCGCGTTATTTTTATGAATGGAATTTTCTCCTGGCCAGCTAAAGCGTATTAATCTTATTCTCTAGATTTCCATATATGGCTCTCCTTTCTATCGTTATCTTTAGGAATGATTTTATCCAATCATAGGTCGTCAAATAAATACAACATCGTACAATAATGACCCCCTACACTCTAGACAACAGATCGCTAGGAAACCAGAATGTTTAAACTAAATCGCCTCATATCTGAATACCGGATTAAAGTTGAACACGCAATATGCGAACTTAAATGTTACAAGGTGATGGGAACACGTTGGAGGCATCCTCGAACAAAACTTAAGAATTTAGTCAAAATATGTGCAGGATTTGTTAATCGTCGAAAAACACTGTTCAACGATTAGATATATACATGTTTTAATATAAGTCTTTTTAATACCTGTTTGAATATTAGTATGATTCATACTCTTAGTCTGAGTCATACACTTTCCGTAAATACCTATTTACTGGTAGTTTATCCTTATAATGGTACAAAAAAGAACATACAATTGTTTTTTAAAATAAACCATTAGCATATTTAACTTTGTTTTTGTAAAATTTCTTTATGAATGTAAAAAACATACGATGATCAAATTACATTTGTTAAATAACCATCATCGTTTTCTACTTTGACAATAGACCGAATAATCTGTCTCTTGTGTGTCTATATTTGTCATTATATATTTCCTATTTATTATTTGGACATTTTTTTTTGACACAATATTTTCTGAAAACCTTAGGACAAGGTGGGATTGAAACTAAAACAATCATAATTTCGTTGTGCACAAGTAGAACAGTATAGTCTCCAGAGTTAATTCTTGTTACTGATTGCTTTAATGTTCAAATCTTCTCGGGGGCTGATTGTATGTGTGTCAAAAAAAAATGTCCAAATAATAAAAAGAAAATATATATGTATTTTACTTTGCAAACCTTTGGTCATTAACGTTTCTACCTTTTTCAAATCTACTCGTGGGAAATTTCCACTTTCCCAAACGTCCTGCAAGATTTCTCTTATATCGTCGTTCTAACGTGTAGCGAATTTACACGTGGGGAAAACTAGCTGGTAGCTAGATATAAAAAATAAAACTGGTTTCAGCTAAATGTTCTATTAATAAATCCAAATAATATTTTACAAAACAAATTAACAATGTTCATATATGGTAGTCCAATATAACAATTACGGTAAGTCCAGTATAACAATAAAATGTTCATAACATACGATGTCCGTACACTATACGGTCGGGAATCCTCATTGATTATTTACACTATTTCGGGTCTCAATTTATACAAATTTTCATGACAACGACTTGTTGTTACTCAGGAAATGACATATTGAAACGTATCCGATTAAGTGCGAATTATAACAATAGATATGAAATTAACAAAAACTGATTAATTAAAACTTAATCTCCTTAAATACACTAGTTTTTTATATTGTCATTCTCATTACGACAAACGATAATGTTTATCCAACGTTACACGGATACAATGTACAGATGACTTTCGATCCTTTGTTACCGATTGGAAACGATAATGAGAATTTGGACTGGACGCTATCGTCTTCTTTACAAAATGTTACAGTATCAGATATGGAAGTTATGGCTAACGCCTTCACGAGATCGTAACGATTGTAAGCGATTTGCTGATGTAACTGTTTCCTCCTCCCGTCTTCATGGCGACCTTCTTGGTCGTCTGAACCGTACCCGTATTGAGTCTGAGGGCATCGGTCTTGTCTTGCTGGGAGAAAGAGACGGTCACGTAGGGATCTACCACAGTTCTCAGAGTCTCCAACATTTCGTTTATGCCGTATATCGTTCCTTCGTACTGGCACTGGAAACCCACTACTGCAGAAGTCTCCGAACTAGTTTCCTGTACTACTTCGACACAGAATAGCTCGAAGGTAATCTCCGTCCCGTTCTTCACGCCCTTCACCATACATCTTCCCGGGGTCGTGGTGGCAATGCGGACGGGAGACTTTTCGTCCACGCAGGCCAGAGCGTCCAGCAGCGGTTTCAGGAATAGACGAATGACCAACATGTTTCCATTACTACAGTGTAGGAGGTAATTCATGAGATCTGCAGCTATTATGTTTATGATCGTAGACATGAACTGGTTATTTACATCTACGATCGACAGCCCCGCGCTGGTAAATCGCAGGTCCGCATGGTCCGAAGTGTAACTCGCTACTCGTAACGGGGACAGCAAATACAAACTACTGGGTAGAAAGAATCCGAACGAATCATGGTCAGTAGACATGTTCTGTACTTTTCTCGATGCAGGATATTGTCCGGTAAACATGGCCTATTCCTCGGCAGAAGAATATCCGAAACATGGTCTGTGCTCTTCGCTGGCTGGACAATATCCGAAACGTGACAATTTTTTCCTAAAAAAATACACTAATTATTATTTTTGTTTATAATTTTTGTTTTTTCAACCCGAATAAACTGACTCGGATTATTTCTGTTTAATGAAACAACAAAAGAGTTAACTTATTTTATAGATGGGAAAACGTTCGTCTGGATTTATATATTTTTGAATATTTGTTTATCAACAAAATATTTGAAATGAATAATAAATCTTTCAATGATATTTTTTTTAATTTTTTTGTTTAACTTATTTTATAGATGGGAAAACGTTCGTCTGGATTAATATATTTTTGAATATTTGTTTATCAACAAAATATTTGAAATGAAAAATATATCTTTGAATGATATATATTTTTTTTTAACTTATTTCATAGATGGGAAAACGTTCGTCTGGATTTATATATTTTTGAATATTTGTTTATCAACAAAATATTTGTTTATCAACAACATATTTGAAATGAAAAATATATCTTTGAATGATATATATTTTTTTTTAACTTATTTTATAGATGGGAAAACGTACGTCTGGATTTCTTTAATTTTGGATGATACCTTTTTTTATTAACTTATTTTATAGAGGGGAAAATAGTTCGATCAGTAGTATATGGGTGGTTACAAAGTAATATTTGAGGGGGATCGATGAGGGGGGTCGGACCATTGCGCATGCTTGACCGGAAGTGACCAGAAGTCACGTGACCGGAAGTGACGTGACTTTTCCCCTTACTTTCTCTTTTATTTGGATTTATTAATAGAACATTTAGCTGAAACCAGTTTTATTTTTTATATCTAGCTACCAGCTAGTTTTCCCCACGTGTAAATTCGCTACACGTTAGAACGACGATATAAGAGAAATCTTGCAGGACGTTTGGGAAAGTGGAAATTTCCCACGAGTAGATTTGAAAAAGGTAGAAACGTTAATAACCAAAGGTTTGCAAAGTAAAATACATATATATTTTCTTTCTATTATTTGGACATTTTTTTTTTTGACACACATACAAGCAGCCCCCGAGAAGATTTGAAAATGAAAGCAATCAGTAACAAGAATTAACTCTGGAGACTATACTGTTCTACTGGAGGACAACGAAATTATGATTGTTTTAGTTTCAATCCCACCTTGGCCTAAGGGAACGACCATTTAACTTGAAGGGGGGGGGGGGGGGGTTATGTTTTTTTTTCTAAAAAAATATTCTGATTCCCAATGTTGCTGAAAAAAATATTCTGATTTTGGTGGAGGATAAAAAAAATAATCTGATTCAGAGTTTTTGTCATATAAACTACTGTTCCATTCTGGAAAAAAATTCGCGCTTTGCGCGACAAAAAAAAAAATATTCTAACTCTTGTGTTGTCCGAAAAAAAATTTCTGAACGAAACAAAAAACCATAACCCCCCCTTCAATTTAAATGATCGGTCCCTAATGTTTTCAGAAAATATTGTGTCAAAAAAAAATGTCCAAATAATAAAAAGGAAATATATAATGACAAACATAGACACACAAGAGACAGATTATTCGGTCTATTGTCAAAGTAGAAAACGATAAAGGTTATTTAACAAATGTAATTTGATCGTCGTATGTTTTTTTTAAACTTTTTAGGAAATTTTACAAAAACAAAGTAAAATACGCTATTGGTTTATTTTTAAAAAATCGTATGTTCTTTTTTGTACCATTATAAGGATAAAATGCCAGTATTAGGTATTTACGGAAAGTGCATGACTCAGACTAAGAGTATGAATCATACTAATATTCATACAGGTATTAAAAAGACTTATATTAAAACATGTATATATCTAATCGTTGAACAGTGTTTTTCGACGATTAACAAATCCTGCACATATTTTGACTAAATTCTTAAGCTTTGTTCGAGGATGCCTCCAACGTGTTCCCATCATCTTATAACATTTAAGTTCACATATTGCGTGTTCAACGTTAATCCGGTATTCAGATATGAGGCGAATTAGTTTAAACATTCTGGTTTCCTAGCGATCTGTTGTCTAGAGTGTAGGGGGTCATTATTGTACGATGTTGTATTTATTTGACGACCTATGATTGGATAAAATCATTCCTAAAGATAACGATAGAAAGGAGAGCCATATATCTAAATCTAGAGAATAAGATCAATACGCTTTAGCTGGCCAGGAGAAAATTCAATTCATAAAAATAACGCGCAGTAACGAAATGATGCAAAGTCACCAACGATTGTCGCAATATAAAATTCAAAATTACGAGAACAAGATTATCCAACGACTTCAAAAGTTTTTGTTTATTTCTTTTGAGACCATCCCTGTATATTTCCTGTCGAAGTAGTACTCGTATTCGTACTAGGATTCATAGTCCTACACTTTCCGTAAATGTCTAATAATAACATTTGATCGGCATATACCGTTCACACTTATTACCTAATAACCAGGACCAATATTCATTTGATCTTTGAACTTTGCAAATTGATAACTGGTAAACAAATAGGGACCCCTCAGCTTCCCAAAGCGCAAATATTTATTTCCCCCATGATGTCTCTAATTTTTCCATTTTTATCGATTTCCCAACGTCTTAAATTATTTTATTTTTCGACTATTAGTTATTTAGATTGTTGGGAGAAAATAAATAATTTATTTACCTATGGAAATCGAGAGAAAATCATATCGAGTCGGCCTTTTTTTTGGTGACTTTAGGGTATGTATGGATAGGAAGTGCCAAACGAACGTCGGAAGTGGGTAAATATTACACAAACAAGTACATGTTTTGAGATTTAAAATTTGTTTTTCATTCTTTCTTTTAAAGAACTGGCGACCGTTTCACTAAAGGTCGTAAGTCAGAAACGTAGACGTAAGTGTACTCTTAAGAGTTATGACTGTTTCACTAATAATTAGGATTTATGACTTACGATAAAAAGTGATGGCAATGTTAAGAGTGTTGGTAGGTACTCGTAAGTCGTAAATCGTAAGCCCATTTTTGAAGAGAAGAATTACTATCTGCATTTTTTTTAAATGCAAACATTAATCAAATGAAGCGAGCAAATGCCAATAGCCTGTAAACCCAACTACCATACGATCACTCCTAAGTACCATATGTTTAGCCGAAAAATATAAAGACAAATTGTATAATGTTTGCTATGATCCGACCAGAGATCGGACTCACGAATATCTATCCCGTGATTTAATTGACAATAGCTTTGAATTCAATTGAAAAAAAACCCAGTGGTATGATATTACAATTTTTACTAATTTACCAATCAATACAATTAGCTTCTTGGTAAACACATGTGCGTACTTGACAAATTAACATAACAAATAATAAGACAAGCTTAAAATAGAACCAAGTAATATATTCCTGTTAAACCATATAGTCGTGTATATAAATAATTGTTCATACAAAAGACAAGGTATTTTATTTAAACCTAATAAATAATCAAAGTAGATCGAGATCAAATACAAAGAACATGATGTCTGTGTAAATCCTGTGTTCTTCTTTCATTGGACATTCGAAATTTGTAAGTGGCTTGCATAAGCATACACAACCAGAAATCCGTAATATCTTTATTGCAATTACAACGACCATGGTGATTGGTTAATTCATGTTCTATTCCTAAAACACATGAAATACATCCAGTATGATATCATGTTTAAAATTCCCTTCTTTTTATAACTTGTAAACGTTACAAAATGTTTAAAGTTCAATTTTTAAAAAACTGGCGAACGTGTATATTATTACATACGTGTTAACAAAATCCAATGTGGGTGTGTTTAAGGATACATGCCAAATTATGGATATTATAATTTCAGAATCATCTTCTTTTTTTTTAATATCCTTTCCATATTCATGGTCAACCTTACTGGTTTATGGCTTTATGATGTTTAACGCCACTTTCAACAATATTTCTGTTATATTGTGGCGGTCAGTTTTATTGGTGAAGGAAACCGGAGTACCCGGAGAACCTGCCGTAAGTCACTGACAAACTTAATCACATAATGTTATATCGAGTACACTTGGCCATGGACAGTGTTCGAACTAACATCGTTATTGGTGATAGGTACTGATTGCACAGGTAGTTGTAAATCCAACTAACATACAATTACGACGACGACGACCTCTTAACCTTACCTCTATTCACGCTATACAAGTTATTGAAATGTATTTCAAGCGTAATTTAAATACACTGGTACGCTAAGGTCACCGTAATGTATGTTTGTATTGTACTTGTGTAGGCTTTATATCTATACTTATGAAACATTAATTTGGTGTGAAACGATAAAATAATAGGGCTAATCAGTGCATTGCCACATAATCTTATAATGACATGCAAATAAAGTGTAACAATAGATATTGAAAATCTTGTTATATATGTAGAATATCTATTATTTATAATGCCTCAGAAAGACTATGACTGGCCAATTTGGTGGAATTTATTTTTCCACAACGATTATGTTTTGACCTTACACTGAATAGAAATTCTATAATACAATGAGATCATTCCCTCTTAAAAATATGACCAGCATCAACGGAGGACGTGACTATACTAACATATATCATCAATAACCATAAATATCTGAACAAGTATATAAATATAGAGCTAATATTACAACAATATACAAATTACTCATTAGTAAATATGTTTAATCACTCAGCCAGTAATCACGTTCATCGTCCAATTAAGTAACCCTCGAAAGGAATCAGTTGATTTGTGACGAGTGCCTTTCCGTGACAAAAAAAAACAAAACAAAAAAAAACAAAAACAAAAAAAAACAACAAAAAAAACAGATTCAACAGAAAAATGTGTTTGTTTCTTGTTGATCCCACTTATATCTTTCAAATTTGTCTTAATAGAACTTGTGGAGTCCATGAAGATCTAGATCGAATTATTAAGAACTGTAGATTATATCCAACAGAATAACGCCAGCGTATTGTCAACAGCCTAACACGAAGTTCAATATATTTGTTCACATAGGTCCTATCTCAGATACAAAAAACAAGAAGAAAGAAGAGTTTGAAGATACCAAAGGTGTAATCAGAATCCGTAAATTAAATCCAAGGACAGGCAACTCAATGGCCAAACGGAAAAATATAAAAGGACAAACAACGATCTACAAAACATTGCATATAAAACTAAAGATCGAGTAACACGAACCCCACTAAAAACTGGGGTGAACTTAGGTGCTTCTGAACGTTAAAGGGATATTGTCTACCAGCTGCGTAATTTTTTCATACCCAAAATTATTGTCGATTTCCGTACTGACCTTCATAAAATGAAGATTAACACCGAGTTATGTTGCAAAAGATACGAAAAAGACCCAAAACTATCGTTATCAGAATTATTGTCCGGATGACAATATTCAAATCTGTTCATATGGCCTTCTATGCGAACACGTCTTGAGCATGCGCACTGTTTAGAAACAATAAACAACATGTGGTTCTTGGGCAAAAGAGAAACTGTCAACGCGTGGAAGAAAGCGGACTTTGACGGATTCAGAGATAAAGAGGAATAGAAGTGAAGTATCTTCCAAATGGAACAAATGCAGGATATATGTAGGGGATCAGTTGGACCGTTGCCGTTGGATGGAGCGAACTCAAGGAAGTGCTTGATTATTGTTGATAGGTAAGCCGAGCATGTTGCCTTCTTTTCTCAATCGTTTTTCATATTTTATGAATTTATGATGATGCCTATGATCATTTTCGGTAGATATTAATCAATATATTTAATTTTGCACCTGGCAACAGCAAATTATTGTCAATGAGTAGCATAAAACGGCCGTATTTGCGAGGTAAACAAACACAAATTTTAAGAGGCCAGCAAAGGGGAAATGGGAGTGCAAAAATGATATCAATGACAATGCAGTTTATTATTATCAATTTAAAAAGAAATATCGAATCAATTCATTTTTAATGCAAGAATTAAAACTGTACATGGCTTAATGAAAACCCTATAAAGTTCTTTTTATTCAAGCAAATTTATTTCTTTGATATACAACATATAATTAGGCTTTTAATTTTATCAAATTTCAACAACTTGGACAAGAAACTTAGTTTTGGGAACCAAAAGTATATACCTTACTTTCTGCGAATTATCACTATAATGGAAAATCAGTATGTATTTTTCAAATAAAAGCTTTCTATTTAAAGAAGCTTCATTTCAATTGCACTTTTAGTTTGGATCCTGTAAGTATAATATATAATTATAAACAAGGTTTTGAAGAAATGATATGAATATCCATTGAAATTTTCAAGTTTCAGAACTTTTTTTATATATGACTACAAAAGTTTACTGAAAATTTCAGAAATGTCCTAAAATGTATATTTTAGACCATGGCTAAATGAAAATCATTTTAATTCCTTTATGCAAACAAGTTCATATCTTGGGTACTGGAAATACATTACATAAATAAGGTTAAAAGTACTTTCAACAAGTTTGAACATAACACTTTGTTATGGGAGCCAAAATTATATCTTCCTGTCTGTGAATTATTACCATAGTGGAAAATCCGTATGTATCTTTTATATAAAAAGCTTTCCATTTAAATAAGTGTCATTTCAGTAGCATTTTTAGTTTGGATCCTGTAAGTATGATACATAAACAAGGTTTTTAAAAAATAATATGAAGATCCATAGAAATTTGCAAGTTTCAGAAACTTTTCTATATATGTGACTATAAAATTTTACTGAAATGTCCTGAACTGCATATTTTAGACTATGACTAAATGAAAATCGTTTTCAATTTCCTTATGCAAACCAAGTTTATTTCTTGACTATTCTAAAAACATTACATTAACTAGTTTTTTACTACATTTCAACAATTTTGGACATAATTTTTAGTTCAGGGAGCCAAAATTATACTTTACTATCTTAGAATTATCAACATAGACATGATAGAGGGAAATCAATATGTATTTTTCATATAAAGGCTTTCTATTTAAAGAATTGTCATTTGAACTGCTTTTTATCCCCTCGCCAACGAAGTTGCGAAGGGATATAATAACGCTACCGTCTGTCACATCCTTGTGAACACTCTAGAATCAACATCCTTCAATGGATTTTGACCAAACGTGGTACATACTTAGTCCTTAAGAGAATTTGAAACCCTATTGATTTTCAAAGTCAAAGGTCAAGGTCACCAGGTCAAATTTTTAGGCGAGGGGATATGCCACGCTTTGCCCTTGTTTAGTTTGGATCTTGTAAGTATGATTAATAAACAAGATTTTTAAGAAATAATGTGAAGATCCATAGCAATTTGCATGTTTCACAGTGTGTGAATTTAACAGTAGACCGATGGCCCATGTCTGTGTTAAAATCATGCAGGTTTTTGTAAAATTATCTAAATTTTTTAGGCAAATTACTACTAAAACTGGTAATTTCAGACAAATGTGATTTTGTAGTGATTGATATTTGTACTTTTGATTTAGATATTCTGACCAAGGTAATTCTAGAGTAGAAGAAATGAGCAGCCATCACATTTCAACGAAACGGATGAAACTGGAGAAATCGAGTTCATTTGTGAACCCATTTGAGTATGTTCATTTTGTTAAAGATTAGACATATTCTACATTATGTTTATAGGTAACATTGTCAATATTGTTCAACACAGTCACTTGTATAACAGTTTCCTATTAATTATTGTGGCTTGCATAGTGATACTACTAGTAGCTATATTATATAGGGATCATGTTGGCTTCTGCGTCATCGTTACATTTTCATCAATCCACAAGCTGAAATGGCCAGTCCTCCTTAGCTACTTACGGGAATGAAACCAAACTGGGACAGAATTGACGCACGTCTGGCGCACCAAATATTTTCCTGGAACTTTGATGTAATTTTGTCTCTTTATATTGTGTTGTGTAAATGTGTGCTGGATAGATGTATAAAGATTTAATATTATTTTGAAAAGCTTTTTCGTTATACAGCTGCACATCAGAACCATATAGCAAAATTTGTTTCGATATTATACACATACACTGTAATAAACAATTATTTTTTATTCTTACAGTCTCTCAATAGATATTACTGAAGAGGGCAGTGATGTTGGTGATGATTCTGATGATGGAGATTTTGAACCTAGCCTCAACTTCACTCTAAGGTTTGTCATGTTAATTTCATGTTTCAGTTGTAACTTACATACTTGAAATTTTGTCCTAATAACAGAACCATGCATGATCATATGTCATAGGAGCTTTATTATACCCCCGCTCCACTGGAAAGGGGTAGGTATACTGTTTTACCTCTGTCCGTCCGTTTGTCCCAAGATGTTCATTTTTCTCAGTAATTATTTATGGCAGCAATCTGATATTTGATCATAGGCTTCAGAAGGGTCAATCGAAAGTCGCAAACCCGCTGCGTTGTCCATGGTCAAGTTTGGTAGAAGTCCCATCCGATGAAGGGAAAGACATCAACAACAAATGAAGATCAGGTCTGATTTGGGTAACAGACACCCTGTAACCATTGACCAGCTCGTGATGCCTGCCGTAGAACTTCTTGAGGGATGACCACAACCTAAAATCTGTCTACAAATCACTCAAATCCTTCATAAAGTGGACTTGTAATGATATGTTTAGTTGCTCATTCACTATACATTCGAGATATTCATCTTGAATTGAAAGTTAGGGCTCCATAGATCATAATCTCTATTGTTTTATTCTTGTGAATTACATTGTAAGTATTTTTCTACTTCAGGTGGCAGAGAAGTTACAACAAAAAGACAGCTAGATGGTCTGTGCAGCCTGTTAAAGCTGACAAGTCATATTCCTATGTTCCAAGACTATTAAGGGTCATCATTTGTATGAGACTGCAAGATAATGAAGGAATGAATTAACGTGTGCAGTTGGAAGTAGATGATCCCAGAAGAATCTCGGTCTATCTTGCACCAATTCCACAACCTCCAACTCGGGATGATATTGTAGCATCTCAGAAATCCAGATTTGAAGACCAAGACAAAACAATTGACTATATTGTCGCATAAAATAAATTTAGATTGTCACTCTTTGTTTTTCCTGGTCTGACAGACGTTCTGCACATTTAGAGCAGAAAAGTACCCAAGTCGGGATAATGGGCATTACAAATTGTCCAATGCACAATAATGATAACACTCAGTGTGTTGGTCTAGTAAGTACAAACCAGGACAACTCTTTAGGACCTCACAAGAAACATCTCTGCCAAGTTTGGTTAAATTCTGTTCGGCTGTTCTCAAGAAGAAGATGAAAATGTTGTTTCCCATAGGGTTTCAATGCAAACTTTGACCTCCGCTGGTGGCCATTTTGAATTTTCAAATGGCGCAAACAGTAACAACACATGTTAAAGACATTCATAGGAACATATATACCAGATTTCAATTCAATCCCTTCAGCGGTTCTTGAGAAGAAGTTTCTTGAAAATCGACCAATCAGAATTTTCAAAGTCACATGGTGGCCATGTTTTTTGACGAATCTGCACAAAAGTAACAACTCTTGTGTAGGACCTCATAGAAAACATCTCTGCCAAGTTTGGTTTTGAATTATATAAAAGACTGTCAGTCCATTTTAGAAGAAGTTGTCAGTGCTGATAGAACAAAAAATAATAATAAGATGGCAAAACTTTCAAATTAAATTTACAATTCCAACTGACCAACTTGTGAAATTAACAACTCATTAGGGTTGATTTATTTTTTATTTTTGGTGTTTTAACGCCACTTTCAGCAATATTTCAGCTATATCATGGCGACCAGTTTTAGTGGTGGAGGAAACCAGAGTACCCAGACAACCACCGACCATAGGGAATCAAGTGGTAAACTTTATCATTAGGGTATATGGGATAAAATACAAAATATTTCATGAACAAGTTTAAATTAAATCGTCTAGGAATGAAACCCTTGTATTGTCCATATAGATCAGGATATTTGTCCCTAATTTTCCAAGTACAACAGCTTGGGATCACACGTCTGATCACTGGCGGTAGGCTGCATACCTATTGGATCTGTTGTAAACCTCGTCATGGGGCATTACTACAAGTTCCTCTCGAAACATTCTAGCAACCCCCAACACTTCCTCATCAAGGACAATCAGATCAAAGTCCTGTAATAAAGACAAGAGATTTAATAAAAACAGAGTAAAGACAGATGGTTATACATTCATCTAGAAAAATGAGCTTTATTTAAAAAAGAAATATAATTCATTATAAGTGAAATAGTTTGCACAAATTCAGTTTAGAGAAATAAAAAAAAGTCTTATTTTGGAAGGAAAGATTTTCTCGTGGGACTTTCTTATGACCACAGTTTTATTTCGTTTTTTTGTTGGTATATGGGAGAACCATTTTGGTCTTGCAAATTTTTTTTATCAATTTACCCCTCGAGCTATTCAATTTTAATTTTATGGTTTTTTTTCCTAAAAATTATTTTGATTCTGAATCTTGAAGAAAAAAATTTGGCTGGACAGGAGAAAAAAATATATTCCGACTTGACATTTTCACAGTATAATCATATACTTGCCATTTTCACAGTATAATCGTATACAAAATTTTGAAGAAAAAAAAATTATTCCAGCACTTCGCCAATCCAATTAAAATTAGATCTACGCACTTGCTCCCTATTTTAGATCTAATTATACCCCCGCTCCCCGAAGGGGGAGGGGGGTATACTGTTTTACCTCTGTCCGTCCGTCCTTCCAAAATATTTTTCGTCACATTTTTCTCAGCAACTATTGATGGCAGAAATCTGATATTTGGTCACAAGCTTCACATAGGTATGCCATATCGTGGGAAGCGTTTTTGGAACCATCAGATTCCTACTTCCTGTTTGCCGACTTAGTTGGTTTTTATCCACATTGAACATATATGCACATTTTTCTCAACAACTATTGATGGCAGAAATCTGGTATTTCGTCACAAGCTTCAAATAGGTACCCCATATCATGGGAAGTGACAGGGGTATCATAAGTGAGAATTAGATCACAGTTTACCTTGTTTTAATTAGATTGGCACTTCGCCGGA
Source organism: Bathymodiolus brooksi (assembly GCA_963680875.1). Classification (NCBI taxonomy): domain Eukaryota; kingdom Metazoa; phylum Mollusca; class Bivalvia; order Mytilida; family Modiolidae; genus Bathymodiolus; species Bathymodiolus brooksi. The sequence continues at coordinate 123,802,514 of OY804575.1, forward strand.
AAATAAGAAAATATGATTTCTGTGGCGTCTGAAAAAAACATTTCTACGTGACATAGCCCCCTTCAAGGTAAATGGTCAGTCCCATATTATTTTGCAGCAACTGTCTTGTGGAACTAAAAGTAAGGTCTCTTTTGTTTCTAATCCAGCCCAAATTTCTCTGAAACATTCCAGTCAATTAAGAAATAAAACAACACTGGCTACGTCATTCGTTTTCATCAGACATGTATTTCACTGTGTTCTACATGTATGTCTCTGTTTTCATATTGTCGGTAAACTGGCTAAAATAAATTAATTTAACACGTGTATCAAAATCTCGGGGAACAACTTCATAACTTATAAGAAGAAAAAAACTAATTTAGTTATTTTTAACGCCGGAAAAAATTTCCGATCGAAAATACGTAGTTGAGCTTGTCCCCATAGGGTGCCTCCTGGCATGTTTTCAATGGTTATCGTGGAAATATCGGCTGAATCTGTTAAGGCATGTAGTTTTCATCAAAGAAAATCTATTCCTGATACAGAAATTATTTATTCTACGTCTTTTAGATACAATCGGTTCGCAAATAGCTTTTTTCCTCAACTTTTATAGAAACTTACCTCAATATCCATGCTGCAGCATCCGGGCTACTGACATAAAAATAGATAAATAAATAGAGTTGGCCTCGCCCAGGTGAGTGCATAATTAATTAGCTTCCGGTAACGATGGTCAGCTTTTTTAGTCGAAAAAACAACGTTTCGGAGCGTATTCATCAATAATTCGGTGTTTAATCTTCATTTTATGAAGGTCAGTACGGAAATCGACAATAATTTTGGGTATGAAAAAATTACGCAGCTGGTAGACAATATCCCTTTAAAATAGGCTTAATATAAAAATATATATTTTTCTTACTTTTCGTTACATTTTATACATTATTACATTATCATTTGATAACGAGGTGGCTGTCTGTCTGTTTGATAAGTAACATAAGATATGATAAAGCTCCACCTGGTCTTTAAGTCTAAATATTTAATAATATTCATAATATAAAAATGAATTTTTGTGTATACATTGCCTTTGTGATTTTACCTTTTTCTATATTTGTATTCAACAGTAAGTATATGATTAATTTTCAACTAAAAACGTTTATAGAAATAATATTATGTTCTACACAATTTAGAAGTACAAAAAAATACGTTCAAATTCGGCCTAACACATCCTTGAATTTAAACTGGAATGAATAGCAATGACTATTTTCGAATGTTTGGATAGAAACGATACATAAAATACTGTACAATTTTTGAAGATATATGTGTTTTACCTACATTTTGCATCATAGAATATCTGAAAATTTGATCTTGAATGGTCAAGTCTATCTGGAAGTAAGAAGTAAATTATAAACCAGAGGCACAATCTTAGTGGCAATAAAAACGTAGATATCTAATTTATAAGAAGCATGAACAACTTACCCTTCACGCACACCTGGTTTCATTTTCGGTTTTTTTGGTGGGTTCCGTGTTCCTCATCTCTTTTCTTGTCTGTGCTGTGATGGGTTTTTTTCTGTGTATTGCGTACCCAATGTTGCCAGTTTTTCTTGATTGTTCATTCTTGATTGGTAGGGATTATGTTGCTTAACGCCACTTTCAAACAGTATTTCAGCTATATTGTGGCTGTCAGTTTTATTGGTGGGGGGAAACCGGAGTACCCGGAGAAAACCACCAACCTGTCGCAAATCACTAACAAACTTTATCATATAATGTTGTATCGAGTACACCTCGACATGGTTGCTGTTTGTGTTTTATCCTGATAGTCCTATTAATTGAACGTTTCATTGGACATTAGTCTCTGCCTTTATTTCACTCGCTTATAGACATATCTTTTTCGATATTTGATTAATTTTTATATCGTACAGCCAAAATGTTAATAAGACACCATTAAAAGAACAGGTATATAAAGTGTATGTAAAATTTTTGTGTGGTGTATAAATGACAAACGATATCACAGATGCGACGTAAGTAATATACAAAACTTTGTGATAAGCTTTCTTATTACCCCTATATTCTTTATAAGTTTTCTTAAGTGGTGTTGTATCGATACAACGTGCAATTTATTAGGGATAATTCAAGCGTAAGCTTGTTATTTTGATAAATGGATTCAAAAGAATATATAAATGTTATGATTTTATCATATAATACCGACGGAGAACACGGAAAATTCATTTAGCTGATCAAAAGATAGTATATTCTAATATGACGTCCCGTATTCGGTATACAAATAAAGGCATATTTAAATAACAATCAAATATAGGCCACACATGCGCGCTGAGCTAAAAAAAACCCAAACACCTACATAGACACTGACTATTTTTAGAAAATTCTTCATGGTTAGCGATTTTCTATTATTGTGTAATCGACTTTCTGACATGAATTTCTTACAGTATGCTAATACTTCGGGAGGAAACTTCACATTTAACATCGTAAGCCAGGAATAAACATTTTACTTACTTACCTTTCGTTTACTGTCTCCATGTTTATCTCCCTTTATCTCCGATCCGACTGGCTGCGTTCAACTGGTAATTTCGTTGTTAATCATTTAAAGTTGTTTATTTGTAATAAAATTTATATTGAACCTTGTCAATAAAATTATTTTCGGTATTTTAAGTCACAGTTTCAACCACAATTTCGCTTTCCATCTCTTAATTCCCAATTTTACCATTTTTAAAATTCCGTAGGAGATTGATGGAATAGCCACTACCAGCGCATCACCTTGACCGCCTCGAATTTTAAAATTACCGTATTTGTCCTATTAGAATCGAAATAATTCATGTCGGCTATACTTTATTGTCATTCAAATATGGGTACAATGTGAACCAGGGCATGGGTTTTACAACCAGTTTCATGAGAGAGTTTGTGCTGCTTGCTCTGATGTTCTTTCTCTTTTGGTTTGTAACTGGATCGTAACTTTGCTAAACATTTCTGACTTGAATATTTGTCTCCACCAAATTAGATTTTAAAATCCAATCTAAAATGATGCGACTGATATTATTAATGAAGGCGAATTTAGAAAGCTGTTGAACACATTAACATTAACGCTGACGATACACCATGGCATAGATTGGTTTTAAGACAGACCATTATGAGAGAAAAATAATAGTCCACCATGGGTTTCGCTTGGGTTAGACAGACAATGCCCTGGAGGAATACTCGTCTACCATAACAGGGATATCGTCATACTAATGTTATATCAAATTATTATTCATGATCTGGAGCACAATTAGGTGTATGTCAAGTCGTAGAATAAATTTCATAGGGGTTATTTTCATAAACATCTGCACGTATCTTTATTTGAAATACTAGTATACGAACGGTCGGATGAATGCGAAGCAATATGCCTGAATAATTCTTATATGATTTACATAATTAGAAATCCTATACTCTGATTGGGTATAAGCGCTTATGGAGGCGGGGTTTTGTCAGTTTATTTTTCGATAGACGATGTTCAGCGGACTACTTTTTTCGTAATGTAAACAAAATGGCGGCTTGGATTCCCGATAATAAAAAAAGATAAAAGAAACAATGTTTATTGTTAATAATCGACAATTATTGTTAGATATGAAAGAAAAAAATAATTGTCAATGAAAAAAAAAGCTTGTATTGTTGACATAAAAAAAAATTCTGGAAAAAATACTTAAGACAACCATCTATCGACTTTGACTTTTGTAATATATCGTCATCCTGTGACGTTGTTTACAAGGGACGCTGATTGACACAAGCTGGTTACTGATTTATTTTACGATTTTGTGGGTATTTTACTTGTTTGAGTAGCTAAATGCAAAATGCCATCAAATTGGAAAATATCGGTAACTTAATTACATCACCGTCTAGTTTAAAGTAGGAAATAAGGTTAGTTCATTTTGTTATTCATGGCCGACACACATCGATGGAATGTATGTGTGCGTACTGGGGATCCCCAAAGGTAAATTTTCAAAACAAATGAAGAAAAAAAAAACTTAGTTACAGAATTATAAGGATTAAACGGATTTTTCCGGAGTTTATTGATGTATAACCTGGACCAAGTCACTCACAAACTTACATCCTCGTCTGACAATAAGTCGGTCAGTCATTGGATAATGTTTTATTATTTTTTTCATGTTTGAAAAGTAAACATTTTTTTCTTTTTAATTATGTTCCTCATCTATTCTTGCTCACATGTGTAAAATGGAAAAAAGATCGATAATAATTATATACTGACCCATATGTGTTTACACACCCTTTTTCCAAATGGCGTCCTATGACGTCACATAAAGTCGGTCAAAGTTCAATAAAGCACATGATTTTGTCATAGGCCAACCAAACTTTAAAAGTAAACCAGATTAAGAAAGTACAGTATTTTAGCTTTTTCAGTGTAATTGATTTGTCTGAAAAATTTTAAAGGATGTTTTTTTTAAATAGTTTGAAATTGAAGTATTAAAAATTAATTATTTGATGCAAATATTAAACTTGCTTACCCACATAAAAAGTATTTAATCCAGTGAATTTGGTGTTTTTGCTTTTGTCAATACAATCTATTAGACCAACATATTTTGGTAAAACAATTAATGACTGATTTCAATTTATTTTAATCACATTTATTATCACAGAGTGGTAACAATACAGTTTTGTTGATGCTATTTGTAATAATGACAGGTTTTTTTTACCCAGACAATCTCATTTTTCTGTCTGGTTTAATTTAATTCTCTGTTCAATTTATGCTATAAATTTTGATTATTGCTGTTAAATTAATTCTTTTTCTATCTTCTCTGTGAATTTCATTTCATTACCCCCAGGAAGTAAGGGGTATATTTGTTATTAAAGCAGCAGTGGAAATGCAAAATAATCTGCCATTTTGTGACTAATGGAGAGCACTTGCATGTATTTTCCCGGTAAAATCGGCCATTTTCTAGAAAATGGTGGAATCTGAATGATCAATCATCATATTTTCAAAGTATTTTAAAATACAATTTGCTTGGCCTACATTCCAGAAACGGTCATGAACTGTGATGACGATTATGTCAACAAACCGGAAAAATACAAATGTTTGGGGAATACCATCGATGGAAACATATTTAACAAGCATAATGATCAGGAAAAAAAGACATTAGTAAAAAGGATCTTTTTTACTTGCATGGAATTTATTCAATTCAAACTTCTCTGTTTTAATCTCATCTTGTAATTTTGACGTTGAAAAGTATTCCCTCAGTGTTTATGTACGCTATGAATATACAAAATGACGTCATTGGTCTCGTGCTGCGCGAGAATTGTAAATCAAAACAAATGACCGACATTATTGCATGACCGAGCAGATGTCACGGTAGGATACATCAATAAACTCCGGAAAAAATGCGTTTATTCCTATAATATACATATAGGGCACAAATAAGTTTGATCATAAACATCAGATACCAATATTAATATAGTGCACCAGAAGCGCATTTCTACATTGAAATTCTTCAGTAGTGCTCGATTCCAAACTACAATGAAATCAAATTAATATATCAAAACTAGAAGATCAGAAACATTCTTCAAATATATAACCATAGAGCCAAACTATCAGGAGTATGAATAAGCCAGGATTACAAGAGGTTTGATTTAATGTCGGGGCTTCACATATTATATGATGTTCAACATGGCTGATTTAAAGTCGGGGCTTCACATATTATATGATGTTCAACATGGCTGATTTAAAGTCGGGGCTTCACATATTATATGATGTTCAACATGGCCGATTTAAAGTCGGGGCTTCACATATTATATGATGTTCAACATGGCTGATTTAAAGTCGGGGCTTCACATATTATATGATGTTCAACATGGCTGATTTAAAGTCGGGGCTTCACATATTATATGATGTTCAACATGGCCGATTTAAAGTCGGGGCTTCACATATTATATGATGTTCAACATGGCCGATTTAAAGTCGGGGTTTCACATATTATATGATGTTCAACATGGCCGATTTAAAGTCGGGGCTTCACATATTATATGATGTTCAACATGGCCGATTTAAAGTCGGGGCTTCACATATTATATGATGTTCGACATGGCTGATTTAAAGTTGGGGCTTCACATATTATATGATGTTCAACATGGCCGATTTAAAGTCGGGGCTTCACATATTATATGATGTTCAACATGGCTGATTTAAATTCGGGGCTTCACATATTATATGATGTTCAACATGGCTGATTTAAAGTTGGGGCTTCACATATTATATGATGTTCAACATGGCCGATTTAAAGTCGGGGCTTCACATATTATATGATGTTCAACATGGCTGATTTAAAGTCGGGGCTTCACATATTATATGATGTTCAACATGGCCGATTTAATGTCGGGGCTTCACATATTATATGATGTTCAACATGGCTGATTTAAAGTCGGGGTTTCACATATTATATGATGTTCAACATGGCCGATTTAAAGTCGGGGCTTCACATATTATATGATGTTCAACATGGCTGATTTAAAGTTGGGGCTTCACATATTATATGATGTTCAACATGGCCGATTTAAAGTCGGGGCTTCACATATTATATGATGTTCAACATGGCTGATTTAAAATCGGGGCTTCACATATTATATGATGTTCAACAAGGCTGATTTAATGTTGGGGCTTCACATATTATATGATGTTCAATATGGCCGATTTAAAGTCGGGGCTTCACATATTATATGATGTTCAACATGGCTGATTTAAAGTCGGGGCTTCACATATTATATGATGTTCAACATGGCTGATTTAAAGTCGGGGCTTCACATATTATATGATGTTCAACATGGCCGATTTAAAGTCGGGGCTTCACATATTATATGATGTTCAACATGGCTGATTTAAAGTCGGGGCTTCACATATTATATGATGTTCAACATGGCTGATTTAAAGTCGGGGCTTCACATATTATATGATGTTCAACATGGCTGATTTAAAGTCGGGGCTTCACATATTATATGATGTTCAACATGGCATCGTATTTATCGGTCCTCAACTTATTGCAATATGAAAAGAAAGTGTCAACAGTGATAGTCAACCATTCTATCAACAATACGAACAATCAGCTGTCATTGAATACATGCATACAAATATTTCGTTGGAATTCCAAGTCATGGTATTGCACAGTCACTGGTCTATGGCGGGGTTTAACCGGTTACTTGGATCCCACCTCTCATTTCTTGATAATTGATCTTCAACGGCAATGCAGATGTAAACTATTAAAAAAAAATGCAGATTCTCTTCCATTCAAAGAAAAACACTATCACAAAGATGAATGACAACATAAACATGGACAACAACAGGATGAGTGAATGTTCATAGCTAACTGACTATTACCTAAGAAGGTAGAATCTTTACTTGGTTTAATACCATTACTCTTAGGACACAACAAATCATAACTGGTTCTTCTAACAAATTTAATATTAATGTGTCATAAATATCAAAAGAATTTAATGATTTTATGTTTTCGATTATAGTTTACATCACGTTTTGGATTCAAGACTCCATAACGCTTGTCGTTGATTACGACCAGGTAGTCGGATCTATTGTCCTCATTTTCTGGTCCCACATTTGATCTTTGTGGGGTGTCGTAATGGCCGATGATTTATTCTGAATCTGTGGTCGTATCTGCTCGTATACCCGGTATTCCATACATATTGGTGTAAATAAATGCCGATTCTTTATTTAAAATAGACTTGAAATAAAAATATAAATTCGTGTTACTTTTCGCTACATATTATACAATTATAGTCTTTTGTTGACCTTTTAAGACCTTTTAAGCTGAACTGATCATTCTGTTTTCTTTTACTTACTATGTAAAAATGTGTATAGAATCGAGTTCTCACAATGTACATATAAACACATTTTTGCACGCATTGGTGGATGCACACATTTTTAAATGCAGCACAATTTTTAATGGGTGCGGGTGTATATAATTTTTTTACCACTATCCTGCCGTAATACGTAGGAGTGCGCCGACATAAAAGAACGGCGGGCCATACCTGAAGAAAGAAAAGAAGAAAGAAAGTTGAGGTCAATGCGAGTTTTTATGGACCTTAAAAACGATATTCACCTTAGCCTAAAGGCTTCGGTGAATATTGATTTCTAAGGTCCATAAAAACTCGTATTGACCGATACAAAAGACTGTAATTGTTTTATTACATTAAAATGAAAAGTGAAAGTGAAACCAAGTCAATATGAAATTAATCACTTCATTATGACGTCATGCATAATGCAATGGAAAGTGAAAGTGAAAGTTAAATATGGATTTTAATCAAACAATTCAAAATTAATGGAATGTCAGGTAATAAATTCTAAACCAATGAAATAAAGAGTAAAAAATCATTATGTAATAATATACAAATATAATCTTTTGTTGAGGTCAATACGAGTTTTTATGGACCTTAAAAACGATATTCACCGAAGCCTTTAGGCTGAGTTGAATATTGATTTCTAAGGTCCATAAATATACAATATACGTACATTGTCGGTAAATATAAAATTTATTTGTACGAGCTTTAGAAACAGGCAGAATAGCGAGCCTTCGGCGAGCTTTTCAGGCCTGTTTCGCAGCGAGTACAAATGAATTTTATATTTTATGACAATGTACATATTTTGTGTTTATCCTGCAATGTCAAAAAAGTCGGAAAACTTGTCAGATTTAGACAAAAAGGACAGAAACAAGCGTCATTCCTCGCCTTTCATAAATGTTTTCAAGGGTGTCTTCTTCGTGGTCCGCGTTACATTAGTACCAGTTTCGTACTTGTCTGCGCCCTCCGCTGTACAAAGCTACAGGGTACCAGGAAAGTTTATTCGTAGGCTGAAAAGTTTATTCGTATAGTACGAAAAGTTTATTCGTCTAGTACGAATAAAGCAATAATTTATTCGTATAGCATATTTGTACAGCAAATGTACTGATTGCAGGATAAAAACTCGTTTTGACCGATACAAAAGACTGTTAATTGTTTTATTACATTAAAATGAAAAGTCAAAGTCAAAGTGAAACCAGGTCAATACGAGTTTTAATCAAACAATATTGATCAAGTTCAAGTGTAGTAATTGTTTTATTACATGATGCTCTATTTTACTATATTTTTTTAATTTTATGAAAACTTTGAAATTTTTAAAATTTTGAAATTTTTTAAACTATTTTGAACTTTAAATTATTATTTTTTTAATTATATAATTTGGAAATTTTTTGAAAATTTTGAAATATTATGAAATTTTCTAACATATTGATTAGTAAAAAGCAATTTCTGTGCAATAAAAAACCATATTGCACTCTCGTGCCACGTAATTTTATTCATTGATTTTGCACGAGAGTGCAATATGATTATTTATTATATAGTAATAAATATTTCTCTATTTAATCCTTTTTAAAAAATCGTGCAATATATTCTTGTATTTTACTGTTGGTCTCGATCGTCTTTATAAGATCCGGAAGAATACCGGTGCGTTCCAAATGTCATTCATATTGCACTATTGCAAATATTAAAATATCTTGTATTTTACTGGTGGTCTCGAACGTCTTTATAAGAACCCGAAAAAATACCGGTGCGTTCCGAATGTCATTCATATATGCACTAGTGCAAATATTAAAATATTCTTCCTAGTGCAATATAGTAATGATATATGAAAAAAATCATATCTTGACAGTATTAATAACACTTCTGAAGAAGAAATATTTGTTACTATATAATAAAAGGGTTATTGCATGAATATTGGTGAATATTGTCCCTCGCAGTGTATCATATTGCACTCGCACGCTCGGGCAATATGATATACTGCTCGGGACAATATTCACCAATATTCATGCAATAACCCTATATTATTGCACAGAAATTGCTTTTTGCTAATCAATATGTTAGAAAATGGAATGTCACGTGTATTGCTTCTGGCCAATAGAAAAACAGTAAAATAGAGCCTTATGTAATAAATATTATTATATTATCATTTGTATCCCATGATAACTGATGTGTCTGTAATGTATGTCTGTTTGATAACTAACATACGATATGATAAAGTTCCACCTGTTCTTTGGATCTAAATATTAAACAATGCTCAAATTGTAAATATGAAATTTTGTGTATACATTGCCTTTGTGATTTTATTATTTTCTATATTTGTATTCAATTGTAAGTATATTATTTATCTTCAACTAAAAACGTTTATAGAAATAATATTATGTTCTAATATGATTTTGGCTCTGTTTGTCGATTGGATTTTGGAACTGTTACGACAGTGTGGTGATTTTAGAACTGTTACGACAGTGTGGTGATTTTGGAACTGTTACGACAGTGTGGTGATTTTGGAACTGTTCCGACAGTGTAGTGATTTTGGAACTGTTCCGACAGTGTGGTATTTTTGGAACTGTTCCGACAGTGTGGTATTTTTGGAACTGTTTCGACAGTGTGGTGATTTGGAACTGTTCCGACAATGTGGTATTTTTGGAACTGTTCCGACAGTGTGGTATTTTTGGCACTGTTCCGACAGTGTGGTATTTTTGGAACTGTTTCGACAGTGTGGTGATATTGTAACGGTTCCGACAGTGTGGTATTTTTGGAACTGTTCCGACAGTGTGGTATTTTTGGAACTGTTCCGACAGTGTGGTGATTTTGGAACTGTTCCGACAGTGTGGTGATTTTGGAACTGTTCCGACAGTGTGGTGATTTTTGAACTGTTCCGACAATGTGGTATTTTTGGAATTGTTCCGACAGTGTGGTATTTTTGGAACGGTTCCGACAGTGTGGTATTTTTGGAACTGTTCCGACAGTGTGGTGATTTTGGAACGGTTCCGACAGTGTGGTAGCTTTGCTTTGTTTTTCATTTTATAAGTATAATAAAAATAATTATTAAATGACTATGAATTTTCTTAATTCTGATTGGTTTAGAAGGTTCATTGCTTCCTCTAACAGAACTACATGTCCACTGCGCAATTTTGCGCGTGAGGTTAATAAATCTCATGTCGTAGTTAGTACGTACCCAAATATAGTAACAGGGGAAAACCAGTAGACTGATTAATATTGATAAATTTGATTGCCTGACATTTTGAACCTCAACCAATCAGAGGCGGTCTTGCTAACGAACTTCGGTAATCAGCAGACGGTTAAATTACCGAAATGAAGCATAGTGATAGTAATAAATGTATTGCTGTCACTCGGCCAATGAATAACATCCTACAAACAAACAGTAGCCATCAGAATATATCAACCAACAACTTTATGGAGCAACAAATACAAAATCCTACCTACGTACCAAATGTACACAGTCACATGACCGAAATGAAGCATAGTGATAGTAATAACTATATTGCTGTCACTCAGCCATTGAATAACATTCTACATCCAGATGTTAGACACCAGAACATACCATCACCAAATCCTTCTACCCAAAGAAAAGTTCATGATCAACAACATAGCATTCCACCACAGAAACTGACAAACCATGGTGGATATGCAATACCTGCTGAGATAGTGAATCAACCCAACCCATTAGATATAAGTCAGTCAATACAGGTACAGCAGATAGAAAACATGCATCCAAGATGCTCCGAAAGAATTTGCGAACCATAATCTTCATACAGTAAATACAAAGGATAGTAAACACTGCTATCCATGATCACAACAATCATTCCAACTCTGCAGTGGCAAATTGTAAAAAGAGAACATCATCAACAAGGTCAGAACAACACGATATTTCATACCTGAGAGAAGAATCAATACCTAGAAAACAGCATTAGAAGTACCCTATTTTGAAACAAAATAAAGATATGGACACCAATAGCAAAAACTGTTTTGCTGTTGGCCACCTATCCCAGATGTAAATGTAAGAATTAATAGTATGGACAATCAGCAAAGATTTCCTCCAATAAATGAGCACCAAAAACAGAATACTGGTTCTTTCTTAGACAGAAACCAAAGAGCCATCCTAGAACCAGACCCGTTAATGCTAAACCAAAGAATGATGTAAACCATCAACAACATAACCTCTTGAGTCTGGCAACTTTTAATATAAAAGGCTTTCAATCAAATCAGAATTATTATAATGGACTACTTCAGAAATTTGATATACTCCTACTACAAGAACATTGGTTATTTAACTTTGAGCAAGATAAAGGGAAACTTCGCGATTTTTTACATGTTAGCTAAATATGTTCCTGGTGATATAAAATACATATTCACAAAGTTTTATCGACATATTTCCACAAATAACGAAGCAAATCGCAAATTTGTAATTTTAATTTCTAATTTTTCAACTAGCTTGTAACGTTTTAAGCCAAAAATGCATTGTGGGATTGAAATTTAAAGTCTGGGTAGCTGATGTTAAATTCGCTTCATTTAAAGCGCTCAGAGGACTGTAATTTAAATCTAATAACCGTTGGAAAATTAAATACTGAAGTGAACAGCTACGTACTTTTTTGACAAACAACTATTTTAAATGAACAAAATGTTTCATTTCCTTTATATTTACAACGGAAAGAGTGTTTTATAACAGTCACCTATATTCGCTATATATCGGATCCTTTTACAATTATGTTCATTTTGTTTTACTGCTAATGTGCTGAAAAATATAATGGATAATTTTGACAACGCGTAACTTGTGTATTGATTGCTAGATTCTGTTTTAATCCCTTTTTTATAATCAATATTCGGCATGCTGTTTACTGTTATTTTGATCTCCGCATGTAGATGTCCGCTTGTGTGTTTTCTAGCCGGAGAGTAAAATTATACAGATGTAAAATTCAAGGTGACCGGATTAATAAAATGGGAATTTGAATACACACTATTTGCTTTCCAAGACGAGTTGGTAGATCGTTTATTATCTACTCCTACAGAAATTTCAAAATTGGTGGCAACGTTAAAAAAGAAAAAAGCTGAAGACATAGATAATTTGACTGCTGAACATCTGCAATATGGTGGATCAACCATTTCTGACTACCTTGCATCAACCATCAATAACATATTTTACACCAAGTATGTACCAGACTCAATAAAGAAAGAATTATTAATGGCGGCACCTAAAAAAGATAAAGACCTATTAAATCCATCAAATTATAGAGGCATAACTGTTATCTCAATTATATGTAAGCTACTAGAAATGTGCATCAGAGCAAGAATAGAAGGAACTTTAGAAAAACAACAGAATAAGCTACGAAAAAGATTCACCAAAGGCGCGTTCTCTATCAACATTGCTCTCCTCATAACAGAATCTATAAATGAGGCCAAAGACAACCATGAAACCCTAATTCTTATTACCTTGGATGTCGAAAAAGCATTCGACGTTGTAGATCATATTCATCTATATTGGAAAATATACCATCAGGATATCACTGGATCAACCTGGCTATTAATACAGGAATTATATAGGGAAGGAAAATATACCATCAGGATATCACTGGATCAACCTGGCTATTAATAAAGGAATTATATAGGGAAGGAAAATATACCATCAGGATATCACTGAATCAACCTGGCTATTAATAAAGGAATTGTATAGGGAAGGAGAATATACCATCAGGATATCACTGGATCAACCTGGCTATTAATAAGGGAATTGTATAGGGAAGGAGAATATACCATCAGGATATCACTGAATCAACCTGGCTATTAATACAGGAATTATATAGGGAATAAAGGTAATAACAAAATTACCGAACTCCGAACAATCTTACAAAGGGAAAGTCAAAACTCATAATTATATAAACAGACAAAATCAGTCAACAACCGGAAAACTGAAAACCGTAATGACCCTGACTTGGTACAGGCATTTCTAAAGAAATGGTGGGTTGAATCAGATTTTAAGGCGCCAAACCTCCCGCTCTCATTACGGTTCAAAGGTTCCGGTTGTCACTGTAACAGTATTTAAATACAGGAACAAAATAGGTAAAATAGTTGTCAAAGCAGTACCATATTCGGTGACGTAAATGTCAAAAATATTTTTACGTCACACATTGACAAAAAAAAATTTCTTGACATATTTGACTCTTTATCTTTATACATTTTCACTATATGAAAATGCATCGCTTATAATTTTTTCTGCAGAGACGGAATATATTTCGACAAGATATTGGTATCGGAATATAAACTTTTTAAGAGATCGAATAAGGCGAATCTTTTTATAGCCCTGGTCCAGTAGCCTGTTTCTCAGATGAAGATGACGTTTCAGGAAATCAGAATAATTGCTACTGCCCCTTGCATAGCGAATCAATTGCGAGATGTAAACACCATATGCAGGAGAAGCTGGTATATTGCTGCACATATTTGGAAAATTTATGATTAGAATATACCATCAGGATATCACTGGATCAACATGGCTGTTAATACAGGAATTATATAGGGAAGGAAAATATACCATCAGGATATCACTGGATCAACATGGCTGTTAATACAGGAATCATATAGGGAAGGAAAATATACCATCAGGATATCAAAGAATCAACATGGCTGTTAATAAAGGAATTATATAGGGAAGGAGAATATACCATCATGATATCACTGGATCAACATGGCTGTTAATAAAGGAATTATATAGGGAAGGAAAATATACCATCAGGATATCACTGGATCAACATGGCTGTTAATAAAGGAATTATATAGGGAAGGAAAATATACCATCAGGATATCACTGGATCAACCTGGCAATTAATAAAGGAATTATATAGGGAAGGAGAATATATCATCAGGATATCACTGGATCAACCTGGCTATTAATAAAGAAATTATATAGGGAAGGAGAATATACCATCAGGATATCACTGGATCAACCTGGCTGTTAATACAGGAATTATATAGGGAAGGAGAATATACCATCAGGATATCACTGGATCAACCTGGCTGTTAATACAGGAATTATATAGGGAAGGAGAATATACCATCAGGATATCACTGGATCAACCTGGCTGTTAATACAGGAATTATATAGGGAAGGAGAATATACCATCAGGATATCACTGGATCAACCTGGCTGTTAATACAGGAATTATATAGGAAAGGAAAATATACCATCAGGATATCACTGGATCAACCTGGCTGTTAATACAGGAATTATATAGGGAAGGAGAATATACCATCAGGATATCACTGGATCAACCTGGCTGTTAATACAGGAATTATATAGGAAAGGAAAATATATCATCAGGATATCACTGGATCAACCTGGCTATTAATAAAGAAATTATATAGGGAAGGAGAATATACCATCAGGATATCACTGGATCAACCTGGCTGTTAATACAGGAATTATATAAGGAAGGAGAATATACCATCAGGATATCACTGGATCAACCTGGCTGTTAATACAGGAATTATATAGGGAAGGAGAATATACCATCAGGATATCACTGGATCAACCTGGCTGTTAATACAGGAATTATATAGGGAAGGAGAATATACCATCAGGATATCACTGGATCAACCTGGCTATTAATACAGGAATTATATAGGGAAGGAGAATATACCATCAGGATATCACTGGATCAACCTGGCTGTTAATACAGGAATTATATAGGGAAGGAGAATATACCATCAGGATATCACTGGATCAACCTGGCTGTTAATACAGGAATTATATAGGGAAGGAGAATATACCATCAGGATATCACTGGATCAACCTGGCTGTTAATACAGGAATTATATAGGGAAGGAGAATATACCATCAGGATATCACTGGATCAACCTGGCTGTTAATACAGGAATTATATAGGGAAGGAGAATATACCATCAGGATATCACTGGATCAACCTGGCTATTAATACAGGAATTATATAGGGAAGGAGAATATACCATCAGGATATCACTGGATCAACCTGGCTATTAATACAGGAATTATATAGGGAAGGAGAATATACCATCAGGATATCACTGGATCAACCTGGCTATCAATAAAGGAATTATATAGGGAAGGAGAATATACCATCAGGATATCACTGGATCAACCTGGCTGTTAATACAGGAATTATATAGGGAAGGAGAATATACCATCAGGATATCACTGGATCAACCTGGCTGTTAATACAGGAATTATATAGGGAAGGAGAATATACCATCAGGATATCACTGGATCAACCTGGCTGTTAATACAGGAATTATATAGGGAAGGAGAATATACCATCAGGATATCACTGGATCAACCTGGCTATTAATACAGGAATTATATAGGGAAGGAGAATATACCATCAGGATATCACTGGATCAACCTGGCTATCAATAAAGGAATTATATAGGGAAGGAAAATATACCATCAGGATATCACTGGATCAACCTGGCTGTTAATACAGGAATTATATAAGGAAGGAGAATATACCATCAGGATATCACTGGATCAACCTGGCTATTAATACAGGAATTATATAGGGAAGGAGCATATACCATCAGGATATCACTGGATCAACCTGGCTGTTAATACAGGAATTATATAGGGAAGGAGAATATACCATCAGGATATCACTGGATCAACCTGGCTGTTAATACAGGAATTATATAGGGAAGGAGAATATACCATCAGGATATCACTGGATCAACCTGGCTATTAATACAGGAATTATATAGGGAAGGAGAATATACCATCAGGATATCACTGGATCAACCTGGCTATCAATAAAGGAATTATATAGGGAAGGAAAATATACCATCAGGATATCACTGGATCAACCTGGCTGTTAATACAGGAATTATATAGGGAAGGAGAATATACCATCAGGATATCACTGGATCAACCTGGCTATTAATACAGGAATTATATAGGGAAGGAGAATATACCATCAGGATATCACTGGATCAACCTGGCTGTTAATACAGGAATTATATAGGGAAGGAGAATATACCATCAGGATATCACTGGATCAACCTGGCTATTAATACAGGAATTATATAGGGAAGGAGAATATACCATCAGGATATCACTGGATCAACCTGGCTGTTAATACAGGAATTATATAGGGAAGGAGAATATACCATCAGGATATCACTGGATCAACCTGGCTATTAATACAGGAATTATATAGGGAAGGAGAATATACCATCAGGATATCACTGGATCAACCTGGCTGTTAATACAGGAATTATATAGGGAAGGAGAATATACCATCAGGATATCACTGGATCAACATGGCTGTTAATACAGGAATTATATAGGGAAGGAGAATATACCATCAGGATATCACTGGATCAACCTGGCTATTAATAAAGGAATTATATAGGGAAGGAGAATATACCATCAGGATATCACTGGATCAACCTGGCTATTAATACAGGAATTATATAGGGAAGGAGAATATACCATCAGGATATCACTGGATCAACCTGGCTGTTAATACAGGAATTATATAGGGAAGGAGAATATACCATCAGGATATCACTGGATCAACATGGCTGTTAATACAGGAATTATATAGGGAAGGAGAATATACCATCAGGATATCACTGGATCAACCTGGCTATTAATAAAGGAATTATATAGGGAAGGAGAATATACCACCAGGATATCACTGGATCAACCTGGCTGTTAATACAGGAATTATATAGGGAAGGAGAATATACCATCAGGATATCACTGGATCAACCTGGCTGTTAATACAGGAATTATATAGGGAAGGAGAATATACCATCAGGATATCACTGGATCAACCTGGCTGTTAATACAGGAATTATATAGGGAAGGAGAATATACCATCAGGATATCACTGGATCAACCTGGCTGTTAATACAGGAATTATATAGGGAAGGAGAATATACCATCAGGATATCACTGGATCAACCTGGCTATTAATACAGGAATTATATAGGGAAGGAGAATATACCATCAGGATATCACTGGATCAACCTGGCTATCAATAAAGGAATTATATAGGGAAGGAAAATATACCATCAGGATATCACTGGATCAACCTGGCTGTTAATACAGGAATTATATAGGGAAGGAGAATATACCATCAGGATATCACTGGATCAACCTGGCTATTAATACAGGAATTATATAGGGAAGGAGAATATACCATCAGGATATCACTGGATCAACCTGGCTGTTAATACAGGAATTATATAGGGAAGGAGAATATACCATCAGGATATCACTGGATCAACCTGGCTATTAATACAGGAATTATATAGGGAAGGAGAATATACCATCAGGATATCACTGGATCAACCTGGCTGTTAATACAGGAATTATATAGGGAAGGAGAATATACCATCAGGATATCACTGGATCAACCTGGCTATTAATACAGGAATTATATAGGGAAGGAGAATATACCATCAGGATATCACTGGATCAACCTGGCTGTTAATACAGGAATTATATAGGGAAGGAGAATATACCATCAGGATATCACTGGATCAACATGGCTGTTAATACAGGAATTATATAGGGAAGGAGAATATACCATCAGGATATCACTGGATCAACCTGGCTATTAATAAAGGAATTATATAGGGAAGGAGAATATACCATCAGGATATCACTGGATCAACCTGGCTATTAATACAGGAATTATATAGGGAAGGAGAATATACCATCAGGATATCACTGGATCAACCTGGCTGTTAATACAGGAATTATATAGGGAAGGAGAATATACCATCATGATATCACTGGATCAACCTGGCTGTTAATACAGGAATTATATAGGGAAGGAAAATATACCATCAGGTTATCACTGGATCAACCTGGCTATTAATACAGGAATTATATAGGGAAGGAGAATATACCATCAGGATATCACTGGATCAACCTGGCTATTAATACAGGAATTATATAGGAAAGGAAAATATACCATCAGGATATCACTGGATCAACCTGGCTGTTAATACAGGAATTATATAGGGAAGGAGAATATACCATCAGGATATCACTGGATCAACCTGGCTGTTAATACAGGAATTATATAGGGAAGGAGAATATACCATCAGGATATCACTGGATCAACCTGGCTATTAATACAGGAATTATATAGGAAAGGAAAATATACCATCAGGATATCACTGGATCAACCTGGCTATTAATACAGGAATTATATAGGGAAGGAGAATATACCATCAGGATATCACTGGATCAACCTGGCTGTTAATACAGGAATTATATAGGGAAGGAAAATATACCATCAGGATATCACTGGATCAACTTGGCTATTAATACAGGAATTATATAGGGAAGGAAAATATACCATCATGATATCACTGGATCAACCTGGCTGTTAATACAGGAATTATATAGGGAAGGAAAATATACCATCAGGATATCACTGGATCAACTTGGCTATTAATACAGGAATTATATAGGGAAGGAAAATATACCATCATGATATCACTGGATCAACCTGGCTGTTAATACAGGAATTATATAGGGAAGGAGAATATACCATCAGGATATCACTGGATCAACTTGGCTATTAATACAGGAATTATATAGGGAAGGAAAATATACCATCATGAAATCACTGGATCAACCTGGCTATTAATACAGGAAATATATAGGGAAGGAAAATATACCATCATGATATCACTGGATCAACCTGGCTGTTAATACAGGAATTATATAGGGAAGGAGAATATACCATCAGGATATCACTGGATCAACTTGGCTATTAATACAGGAATTATATAGGGAAGGAAAATATACCATCATGATATCACTGGATCAACCTGGCTATTAATACAGGAATTATATAGGGAAGGAAAATATACCATCAGGATATCACTGGATCAACCTGGCTATTAATACAGGAATTATATAGGGAAGGAAAATATACCATCATGATATCACTGGATCAACCTGGCTATTAATACAGGAATTATATAGGGAAGGAAAATATACCATCAGGATATCACTGGATCAACCTGGCTATTAATAAAGGAATTGTATAGGGAAGGAGAATATACCATCAGGATATCACTGGATCAACCTGGCTATTAATACAGGAATTATATAGGGAACGAAAATATACCATCAGGATATCACTGGATCAACCTGGCTATTAATACAGGAATTATATAGGGAAGGAAAATATACCATCATGATATCACTGGATCAACCTGGCTGTTAATACAGGAATTATATAGGGAAGGAGAATATACCATCAGGATATCACTGGATCAACTTGGCTATTAATACAGGAATTATATAGGGAAGGAAAATATACCATCATGATATCACTGGATCAACCTGGCTATTAATACAGGAATTATATAGGGAAGGAAAATATACCATCAGGATATCACTGGATCAACCTGGCTATTAATACAGGAATTATATAGGGAAGGAAAATATACCATCATGATATCACTGGATCAACCTGGCTATTAATACAGGAATTATATAGGGAAGGAAAATATACCATCAGGATATCACTGGATCAACCTGGCTATTAATAAAGGAATTGTATAGGGAAGGAGAATATACCATCAGGATATCACTGGATCAACCTGGCTATTAATACAGGAATTATATAGGGAACGAAAATATACCATCAGGATATCACTGGATCAACCTGGCTATTAATACAGGAATTATATAGGAAAACAACTACTCAAGTAAAATCTGGAGGAGAAATTTCAAAACCATATGTTAATCACCAGGGTGTTAAACAAGGCGGAATATTATCTGTCGGTTTATTACAAAGCCTACAACAATGACATCTTAGAAAGAAGTGATATGGGATTTAAAATAGGAACTAGTTATGTGGGTTGTCCAACTTGTGCAGACGACATAATGCTATGTGCTAAATCTGAACAGGAAGCACAAACACAATTATATATTATAGAGCAATGTACTTCAAATGACAGAGTGAAAATTAACAGTAAGAAAACAGAAATCATTCGCATAAATGACAACAAAGCTAAAAATAAACCACTAACACTCTTCAAGGAAACTATAAGCGAAAAAACATCCTTAAAGCACTTAGGTATAGAACGACAGAAGAACAACAGACCGGATATAGAAAAACGAATCTCTATAACAAGGGGCACTATGTATTCAATCATGGGAGCAGGTCTACATGGAATCAATGGAATAAATCCACTGATAGCTTGGAAATTATGGCGAACGTTCGTTGTACCAAGAATGCTTTATGGAATTGAAACACTGAAGATAACAACAAATATATACAAGCTCGAGCAATTCCAGAAAAAGACCCCTTAAACATGTTTTAGGCTTGCCACAATAAACAGCTGATCCTGCAATCTACATCTTGCTAGCATCCGAGTGTATCGAGCAAATTATACATAGGGCAATTATTGGATTGTTTCTACCGATATTGAAAGATCCAGATTCAATCGAGTACCAACTGGCTTTACAACAATTAGAATATCAAAAACTGTGACTCCAATAGCTGGTTTATAACAGTGAATGAAATTTTACTCTCATATGAATTGCCATCTGCTCATAAGATTTGATTAAATCCTAAGAAAAATTGGAAACCAATAACGCATACAAAAATTGACAACTTCTGGAAAAACAAGTGATCAGAAGATGCAAAAACAAAGTCAACGTTAAGTTATACGGAAACAGCTACATGGAAATATAAACAACCAAATTTGTGTTGGAGCAGTGTCGGAGATAACAAACGAGACGTCAAAAAAGGAGTAATAAAATCACGAGTTTTGACAGGAACATACAAAACCTAACATATCATCAGCCGGTATGAAAAATCTACCACATCGTCGATATGTCGATTATGCCAAAAGGACACGGAGAACTATGTGCATTTTCTTCTTAAATGCGATACACTGTCGACAATAAGAAATAATCACCTGGTAAGATTAGCTTTATATCTTGAGGAAAAAAAGTAAACACAGATTACTTAGTTAATTCTGAGAAGGACTTACTACAACTGATAATTGACTGCAGTGCAAGTAATCTGATTGACTCTCAATATAGGAAAGATGTTGACACGATCTGCAGAGATATGATTTATGCTCTGCTTGTGAAAAGAGCAGAACTACTCTTAGAGTAAAAAGTTGCTGTCAGTCATGTTTTTATATTTTTATATATTTTTATATAAATGAAACCCTCACAGTGATAAGAGCGTTATTTTTAATCTTTGAGATACCTTATTATAATGATTGTTATCCTTTTAGTAAATCTAGGATTTTTAAGATTAAATAATTTTAATCCATGCCAGTTCAACCGTGTACAGTGTAAATACATGTTATAGTTTATTTTACCTTTTAAACCAAACCGTTTTAATTTTTAATTGTTTGGTTATAATTATTTTAGCGCGTACGTCGGCTTATATTTGACGGTGACCCTTCATATAGGGTGGAGATTCAAGAACAGAACAGAACAGAACAGACTGTTAGTAAACAAAAATAAACGAAGCAGCTTCGTCAGTAGAACCAGAAGCTAAGACACGTTTTGCTACAGTTGATGATGCAGCATTTGAAAAGCTTTTGGTATTTATCAACTGAGGTACCAAAGAATATGGAAAATGTCTAGAAAACAGATAAAGCACAATTTTCACCCCAAAATTACACTTAGAATGTGTCATTTAATAAAACAATTGATGACTTTTCATTTCGGTGGACACTGATTTAATTTTAATCATTGAAGGTAGAATATCAATGATCAATTTCACTGGTTTTTTTTCCAAAGAATACTTTGTCTTCTGTGTGACATTATAAAGGTTTACATAAATTAGATAGAAACGATACATGAGATGTTGTAAATGAATGAAATGTTTTCCTTTGATCTTTTTGTGGTTTATATACCAGAATGTAAACAACAGCTAAGATCTATGAAATAATACACGCGGATGCGAGATATTGCACACTTTAAATCTGAGCTGTAGTTTTATTACTCTCAGAGAGCCGCGCAACAATCACCTACGTAGATGTGATATTGCATGGCTTCGTGTTACAAATCGTATATTCCGTGGTATAAATATTACTTGTACTAGTTTTCCATATATATGTTTTAATCATCATGATTTAGTTCAGGAAAGATCTCTGAACACTTTGGTCTCTATTAGTTAAGTTTATCTACAAGAAGAAGTAAATTAGAAAACAGAAGCACAATCTTAGTGGCAATAAAAACGTAGATATATAATTAAGCATTCTGTCAAGGTACTGACTTTTATTATATACAAACATGTTATTCTTTCAGGCGCTTTTGGTACCGTGATAAAAAGTCAAATGGATGGAAATGACAACAGATGTCAAAACGGTAAGTAAACAGTTCATATCCGGTAGTTTGATAGCTGACTTTATAGACACTAGTAACAAAAGCGTAAATATCATTCTATACTTTTTTGCTTACGGCATGATCATTTTAGATTTCGACATTCCAATCATTTATATAAAGGAATGTTCGTATAATATTTTGGGTAAATGCGATTTGCACGTTACGATCATTTTGCAACCGTCGTCTCTTAACACTTTATATTTCAATCTACCAAATACTAACCACCTTCCACAAATTCACTAAAATATCGTTTCACATAGGTGTTCGAACAATAAAAAAAAAATGGGAAGCATCATTGGACGATCCTCAAAATGTTTGCAACTTCATTCTGATAGAAAATCCAGCATGGCCACGATGGATCATAGTCATTTTTTATTGGATGATCTACGAAACAATGTTGCGAACCAGGCCTCTTACAGACTTGTTATGATGGTTCTGAGTCGTCAGTTTTGAATTTCCCGTCTTTATGAATCTACAATGGAATTAATGTCTTTGATTACATACTGTTTAATACCACAAGACATTTTTAACATTAAAATATCTTTTTTATACAAAACTAGCAATGATTGCACATGTACATTGTACATTATAGACGTTACTATGTCGGAATAGACAGGTGTTCGCTTTATAAAGTTTAAATTAACAATTGATGTCCTACAATGGGACTTTATTTAAAGTTCGGCTTATACAGGATTTCAAGTTTCATGGTATTACGAATTGATTGAAACAACCATATTATCTTTTGCAGGTGAACTATATAAAACTTACTCACCGGTCAATATGAGTAGGGACGATATAAACAATATCAAATTTGTAAATGCGTCATCGTTGGATACGTTAACTATTATTGTAATGAAGCTACCTTCCAACTGTTGTACTGAAGTCATGCTGCATGATTGTATCTCTGGTCTGGATTATAATCTTACCACTTGTAAAAGACGAGCCTTTCATCTTAACATTACTGATAGTGTCCTTATCCCTGGAGATACGTACATTCTAAACTTTAAAAGAAATGATACTTGTATTGACAGAGTCATCATTGCGCTGAAACGTAAAGGTAAGATTGTATACTAAGCTTATATGTATTGTTCTGGACAGTGTTGCATTATATATTATTGTATATAAAAAATAAACAAACAAAAACAAAACAAAACAAAACAATGAACATTACAATAACAGAGTCTGTAAATTATCGTTGATAACTGTATATAGCTAAGAATATATATGTTGGTAGTAGACAAGGTCTTACAGTTATATTTTTACAATACTACTCCATAAAAAGAACTATTTAATAGATTTCGCTATATTCTATGTGAAGAGGACGTTTGTATTGAAAAATCTTGTTGACTGGCGAAATGAGTATACCAAACATGCAGTGTACTTATAAAGTAATTTTGGAGTACTTTAACCCCCAGTATTGCAAGACAAAAATATACATCTTAATAATACTACTGTAAAGACACGAAATATAAGTGATAATAATATTTTATGGAATTCTAATGATTGTTGTTTTATCTTTCCAGACAAGATCCACCAAACGTTTATCACTAGCAGTTCAACAGGTGAACATATATCACACATACATCCAACCACATCTGCATTCACGGGTTATACTCAGTGGTTGCCTGACAATTCAGGATTGTTTTCCAATAAAGTCGATCCTCTTTCAAATGGAAACTTCAACTTTTACACAACTGGATTGGAAACCTCACCAGAACATAAACAACTTTATAGCAGTCTTGATACCACTATTTCGACAACTGGTATGGCATTCACGCAAGCAACGACTGCGCTCCAAACTGTTCATCCTCTTAATAGCTCATTAAATACTTTCAGTATGATACCTAGTGTCGCATTGATGCCAACAAATGTAAATCACACTTTACAAGACAGTTTTACAACATTCAGTTTCAATGTTCCACATTCAGGTATCATCTTGCAAACATACTTTAAGAGAAGAACACAGTTATTTAGAAAGTTTTAATACTTTTGTATATTATATAAAATGAGAAACAGATGATATTTAAACACTAGGTTCCAAATATTTTCTAAATCGATGTCCAGTGCTAGTTCAATTTAATATATTTTTGCTCATATTTTAAAATAAATTACTAATTACAAAGATATATATAGGGTATGAGCAACATGAAGAGTTTGATTATCTTGGAAATCTAGTCTTTTGTCTCATTATTATGATTGTGTTATTGTGTACATTGTAGTTTAGTTTATGTTTCTATCAGTTTGGAATTTCTATCTTTATATGTATTCTTGTTTGCCCCTTGTAGTCCCAAAATTGGCAATAAAATATTCTTATTCTTATTCTTATATTTATATCGCTTTCTTCATGTCCTATAAAACTTTATTTAATCTCTTCGACTGACTTTAATGGCTACTCAAAAAGTTGTTATAAAATGTAAAGCAAAAAATATCACAGTGTCAGAACAATTCCAAAATCAAATATCAAAATCATAGAAATATACAATGTCCATAAAGATTTACATAATTATTATGGCTTTGAGTCATCAAATGTATATGAACAGGGATTTCACACAGCCATTAAAAGGGGCCGTCATGGTCGTGATCGTATGGTAGTTGGATTTACAATCAGTGCCTATCACCACTAAAGTTGTGAGTTCGAACCCCGTTCATGATAAAGTGTACTCTTTAAAGTTTGTCAGTGACTTGCGACAGGTCGGTGGTTTTCTGCGGGTACTCCAGTTTTCTCTACGAAATAAACTGATCGAAATGATATAACTGAAATATTGTTGAAAGTGGCGTTAAACACAATAACCCTAACCCAACAAGACCATTAATATGACGTGTTTTTTCAAATTATTCTGAAAAGGTAAAAACAACTCCAATTTGAAAAGTTAGAAAAATCGTAAATACATTCATAGTTTAGCATGTTTTGTATTTTAGATAATACAGATTCCAAAACATCCATTGTGGTCGATGAGGGGGAACAGAAAGATTCAGGTAAACAACCCTTATTCGTCAAGATTTGGGAATTCCTGCAAACCGAAATCTGCATTCAAATACTGTGGATTCATTACCATTCGGTGGATAATACATTACGCGATTTTAGTGAGTAAATAATGCCAGCAAATTGAACAGAGATCTCGTTTCCCGTCAATCCCCCCCCCCAAAAAAAAAACCCATATAAATCTGCGTTGTGCTCAATATATATAATTTTATTTAACAAAAACTTTATATTCCAACAAATTTATGGCTGTTATATATTTATTTATGTACATCTGTTAAAACAGACAGTAAATGTCTAAACGTCTTTTTACGTACATCGATAAATAACTAACAATCCGTGATTCATATTGTTTCCTGTGTGTAAGTAATTAATTATGTTCTCATAATAAATAATAAACGATTATAATATGACGTCCTTCAAACGCTTTGAGTCCAAACCCGTGGTAAAAATAATATTAATCTATGACCGATTAAATTTATGACGTCATCGACAATTTATAACGATATTTTACCAATTTTTACATATTAGAATCGAAATAATTCATGGAAGCCATATGTATATATTGTTTTTACCACGGGTAGGCCTTTATGTCAGCTTTTTAACCCTTGCTAACGCTCGGGGTAAAACTTCGTGACATAAAGTCCTACCCGTGGTAAAAACAATATATAGTAATACATATGGCTTCCATGAATTATTTCTTAAACAAACCATAATAAATATTAAACAAAAATAATAATAATTTGTAAATACAAAATTTATACAAATTTAAATGGAGGAAGCCATGATTATACGCTTAACGATTTGTCAGCAATATATTCGTAACAAAAAATATTAAAACATGCTTCCTATTTGGTCTCTGATTTTGAAAGGCTTAAAATACAAGTCTCCCAAACCACAAAAAAATGTATTCACAACAACAATATATAAACACCAGAGAATACAGGAGGGGCAATCAAAAATGGACAATCCAGAGAAACTGGCAACATAGGGTACACAAAGCGAAGACAAACAAAATAAAGCACAACACAATATGTGTTGGACACCACTATACGTAAACACAAATAACGTAAATAAAACATGAACGTTCCTACAAACAACTAGAGGTAAAGACGAACCGAACATTATGGATTGGAAGTTCAAATATAAGTTTGACCCGGCATTTATATTATATTTAAAACGAATCTTACACATTATGATTAAAGTAATATCACTGTATAACGTAAGATTCAGGAAATTTTGATTTTTTTTCTAGCTACAATAGTTAGAAAAGAATTTCTTTAAATCGTTGAAATACAAAATAAGAATGTTGTTTTACAGATAAACCTGACTCAACAATAGCTCTAGGTGTTACAATATCTTTGTTTGCTGTAGCTGTTATCATCATTTGTAGTCTGATTATCAGGTAACTATTCATAATAATACACAACTTAACCCAAAACGTCAAAGTATTAATACCTTTACAGTAAGTATATTACATGTATATATCAGAATGTAAGCAGTAACTGTTAAATGAAGAGCAACAATGAAAGCCTTCTGTTTTAGCTTTTTACCTAACATTTAAATTGATTTTTTCTTCAAGTTCATAGAAACACAACACCTTTCTTATTAATCTTAAGATTTATAGTTTTTCCTGATGGTCATTCATTTTTTTGTATTTTGCATTTGTTCTACATTTTGTAATAATGAAAAAAAATATTTTTACTGAAATACTTTCAAAATGAGGTTCATAGAAAATTGAGAATAAAATTCAACACATACACATATACAGCTCACGGGTTGCTACAGATACTTCAATAAAAAGTGGCGAGATTAATAAAGTATTACTGTTGTAACTTTTATTAAGTACATTTAAAAGATGTTACACAATTCAAAACTACATAATAATTCGCCAAGTTTGAGTAATGGTAGCAACCGTAAAACTTCAGAAGTGATGACACCATACTTGTAGCAGAAACCTCTATCAAGGAAATCCTGATAGAAACCACAAGCTTTGTAAGAGATGTATGCCACTAGTATGTTGCTACATATAAATAGAAAGTTCACAACATAATAATTTGGACTTATTATATGCATGGGATTGTATATTAATTGTCTCATTTTTTTTTCCATTTATGTAGGATTCTGTACAAGACCAGAAAGGATATCCATGTCAAGTCTGATAATACCTCCGTAGTTTTCTGTAGCAATGACTTCTTTCATACTGCGGAGTTTGTAAACGAAGTACCCACAGCAGTGACCAAGCCAGATTGCATCAATATCAGAAAAGTATCGGATTCAAACACAGACGAAATGACAGAAATAGAAGATCAACGATATAACAACACAACATACAGGGACTCTATGTATCTAGGAGGAGACAACTCTAGTCCTAACAAACATAACATTGCTTCTAAATATGGATTGACGGGAATGAAAAAATATCCAGCTCCACAACCAAATACATCTAGCAGTTATGGTGCTAAAAATCCTAGGTGTACAACGTTTAAGTCAGAAGCCGACTATTTTCAATACAACAAACATTGAAAACACTTTTTTATTATTTTGGCGGTTTTTTTTTGTATATGTTGTGTATTATATATATATTCTAAATAAAATATATATATATATATGGGTACTATTTTGACGCCTTTGGCTTTCCAGCCTTACATAAGAAAATTGTGAAGTTCCCAAAGGGTAGTAAGTACTCGTAATGAAATATAAACATCTAATGTATATATTTAACTGCATAGGTATAGTACGTTTGTCTTATGTCTTGTTTCATATGATAGACGAATTCGCGGGGGATACAAAAATGTATCACTCAGCAAGAGATAAAATCAACGGAATGGTGGATTAGTTGTGTCATTTACTATAATGAGTTGAACGAAGTACATTTTCGTTTTTGCATAGAACGGACTGCAATTTTATTGGGAAACTGCAGTTTAGTCTCGAAACATTGTGTGTGTGTGTGTGTTCTTAACACAAAACACTGCCACTTTTACCTGATATTGCACGCCTTTGGTATTTAAGCTGATATTTAAGCTTTTACTAATATTTTACGTTAATAGCAAAAAACAAATACTAGTTTATTTTGAAGCCAAAATGCAGATTCTCAAACCAAATTACAATCCGTTGTAGGTACTTTCTGTTCATACATATTTTTCAATCATAGCGAAATATTTTCTATGATATAATTTGTTTCTCAAATTTAGTCCCAACTATCGTATTTGTAATGTCTATATAAATACAATAAAATATGAACCCGTACTCCCAAATGTTAACTAGTTGTTTTGCCTAGTTCTAACACAGTACGTAGGAGATCTAATTTTAATTAGATTGGATTACAAATCATATGTGCGCAACCACAACCTGAACGGAAGGCTTCTGTACTAATATAGAAATCCGTAAAATACGAAAGCCTCTTATGTATAGTTTGCATTGTGCACAGCATTATATTTCTTTGAGAAATATTTCCCATGCGGTCATGTATTAAGAAAAGTTTGCAGATATCAAAAAAGTAATCAGAGACCGTAATTCGAGGAAGGACAGACAACAGGAAAATGACGATCTACAAAATACTACACATATAACTAAAGATAGAGCCACACGAACCCGGGGTGAATTCAGGTGCTTCGGAAGGGTAAGCTGTTCCAGTTCCACTAGTTGCATCTGATGTGTTAGTCTTATTACAAACCAGGTTATCAGTCATGAAAGAGGAAAGAAGCATCGGACTGTAACTACGACAAATGGAGCATATAAATGTTTTTGTAGTCATTTATGACACAGATATTCTACAACGGCTAACCAAGTCATGATGCCGACCTTAAAACTTTCGAAGTGGTAATTTCAACTTGAGCACTAGGAACTCTTGGTTCAGTAGCTTTCTTGCTAGCAGCAAACCACCATCAATGAAATCCTGAAAGAAACCATGAGATGTGGAATTTCGTATTAACTGATAGATATATATACTCCATATGCAGGGGCTGCTGGTATGTGGCTACATATAAATGGGAATTTCACAATGAGAAAAGTTTTGTTTGAACCGCCCCTCACTATCTGTCAATTTACAGGCGTTGGTCAATGTTAGAATCAGACCTAGCTGTGTCTGTGGTATCCTTTATTTCAAATTCAATGTGATAGATGCGATAATCATAATCACCAAACTTTGATCTATACAGTGAAAGAACGTCATCTATTTAGCGAAAAGTGAAATTAAAAGAATCAGACAAATGTTATTTCAGAACAAAAACATATCTGTTTTTCGAAACCTTTGTAAATTTATCAGAGTTATTAAAATAACAGTAGGTCGTCCTGGTTAACCGCCTATTTCTGTAGCACCTTTTATATTAAATCTCTTCCTAATAGGCTAATGTGAATCCATCTTGTCATGTGTACTGTGTATAATATGTGAAATGTATTTGAATGATGTTTTTCTCTGTACCATTGTTCTGTTATGGCTTATGAGAATAAAGATCTTGTCTTGTCTTGTCTTGACTAGTTTCTTTTTGTTTTTATTGAGAAGCCCTGCATGAAGTCTGCTTCATGCGAATAAAACTACAAGTCGACAAGAAGAGAAACACAGTTGGTAACCATTGGTAATGTAAACTCTGTTACAAGACAAGTCTGAAGATACCAAAGGAGTTATCAGAATCAGTAAATCAAAGAAGAACTGAAAACACAACGGCCAAAGGAAAACGACAACAGAAGAAACAACGATCTACAAAACACTACACAGAAAACTACAGACCGAGCAACACGAACCCCACTAAAAATAGGGAGTGAACTCAGGTACTCCGGGAGGGAATGCAGTTCCTGCTCCACTATTGTAGTAACGATCATGTTACTCTAGTTACAAACCCGTTGATAAGTCCACCACTCAGGTACTCCGGGTGGCAATGCAGTTCCTGCTCCACTATGGTAGTAACCATCATGTTACTCTAGTTACAAACCCGTTGATAAGTCCACCACTCAGGTACTCCGGGAGGCAATGCAGTTCCTGCTCCACTATGGTAGTAACCATCATGTTACTCTAGTTACAAACCCATTGATAAGTCTACCACTCAGGTACTCCGGGAGGGAATGCAGTTCCTGCTCCACAATAGTAGTAACCATCGTGTTACTCTAGTTACAAACCCGTTGATAAGTCCACCACTCAGGTACTCCGGGAGGGAATGCAGTTCCTGCTCCACTATAGTAGTAACCATCGTGTTATTCTAGTTACAAACCCGTTGATAAGTCCACCACTCAGGTACTCCGGGAGGGAATGCAGTTCCTGCTCCACTATAGTAGTAACCATCGTGTTACTCTAGTTACAAACCCGTTGATAAGTCCACCACTCAGGTACTCCGGGAGGGAATGCAGTTCCTGCTCCACTATAGTAGTAACCATCGTGTTATTCTAGTTACAAACCCGTTGATAAGTCCACCACTCAGGTACTCCGGGAGGGAATGCAGTTCCTGCTCCACTATTGTAGTAACCATCGTGTTACTCTAGTTACAAACCCGTTGTTAAGTCATCACTCAAGTACTCCGGGTGGCAATGCAGTTCCTGCTCCACTATAGTAGTAACCATCGTGTTTCTCTAGTTACAAACCCATTGATAAGTCCACCACTCAGGTACTCCGGGAGGGAATGCAGTTCCTGCTCCACTATAGTAGTAACCATCGTGTTACTCTAGTTACAAACCCGTTGATAAGTCCACCACTCAGGTACTCCGGGAGGGAATGCAGTTCCTGCTCCACTATAGTAGTAACCATCGTGTTATTCTAGTTACAAACCCGTTGATAAGTCCACCACTCAGGTACTCCGGGAGGGAATGCAGTTCCTGCTCCACTATTGTAGTAACCATCGTGTTTCTCTAGTTACAAACCCGTTGATAAGTCCACCACTCAGGTACTCCGGGAGGGAATGCAGTTCCTGCTCCACTATTGTAGTAACCATCGTGTTACTCTAGTTACAAACCCGTTGTTAAGTCATCACTCAAGTACTCCGGGTGGCAATGCAGTTCCTGCTCCACTATAGTAGTAACCATCGTGTTTCTCTAGTTACAAACCCGTTGATAAGTCCACCACACATAGCAAATATGTTATCAATATAACCATTGTACATATTGCTGATGTCAGTCTTAGAGAACTTTTTGTGTTTACAAATAAGATTTGTTCTAACTTAAAACGTTGTATTAATTTCTACATTAGTCATTCTTTTTAATGAAACAAAGTTGAACTAATTTGTTTAATCTGTCTTTTAGTTTTGAGTAAGGAATAGTTGTGTAGAGGGTAGAGAAGTCAAATGTAATAAATAATGTTATTGGACCTTAGTTCTATTTGCTCTAGCAGATTTTTAGAATTTTCCACAATCCACATCTGATTCACACCTTCCCTAGAGTACCTAGTGTCGCTGTAACTCTGCCGGCAGGTTTTGAATGCTGCTAGAACATATGTTAATAATTGGGGGGGGGGGGGGGGGGGGGGGGGGGGGGGGGGGGGAAGAGTGAGAGAGAGAAACGCATATAGAAAGATTCCAACCCTTTCTTTCACCGTCAATACCCCCATAGTCATATCAAATCAGTTGTTCCAGAATGGAATTGAATAGCTTTTAACTTCAATAAGAAAGTGCGAAAGGTAAGATTGCGAAGAAAAACTGTTAACTGTATGAAAAGGAGGAGCACATATGCTTAATTTATACATCCACTAATGGTAAGGTGTATTCCATTTTTGATAAGTGGTCATTAAATTTAGATATACAGCTGAATTATAAATACAAAAGTGTAAAATAAGATAAGTAATGTAGCATTGAATTGTTACACAAGTCTCCATTGGTGCATTTTGGACATTTCCCCACCCATTTTCTAAAACAATGCAACAGAATCAGGTCAAATGTCATGATCATTGTGTTCGTGTATCTTGGAATTTGGCATTGGTTTCTACGTATATTAAATAAGTAAAATTTGATCCTACTTCACCATTTCACATGTCATATGTATTTTTTCTTGAGTTTTAATGACAAGGAATATATAATGACTGACTTTGTTAACAACAAAATGATGTTGCAAGTAGTATGTTCAAATGGTTCGAACAAATAATTGTGGGGGAACCCTGTTATAAAGGGAAACGTTGATTTGTTTAATCTTCCCGTTTAATATTATCTAGAAATAGATTACAGGATACTAGTACTTTTATTTTATTTTATTTTATTTTATTTTAAATTTTGTTCTTTCTTTCTGCAGAGTTTACTTGAAAGTATTACTTTTATTTATGCAATTAAAAGCTAAAACATTTGTGGAAAGCTAAACGCTTGAAGTTTTAGTCAATTTGAAGGTTTTTTCTTAGGATCTTATGAAAAGACTATGTGCTCTAGGTTTGATTTATTTAGATTAAATGAAAATAACAACGCTTTTGGAAGGTAAGTTTTTCAATGTGTAATTAAAAGGTTAAACTATCGATTTAATGTATTTAGTATTCGTGTTCATGATGTATCTATCAAGAATTAAATGATAATAGATAGTAAGCAGGTGTAAGATAGAGTGTATACAAACAAACAAATAATTCCAAAAATAACAGAAGATGTATTTAGTATACATTGTCATCTTAATAACTATTTTAAATTGTTCCAAAGCTTCTATAAAAACTGGTAAGTGTAATACATACAATTTTTTTATCCTGTCATCCGTGCATATTTAAGAATAGAGTCTTTTACAGGGTTTTTCAAAATAACATCATTAAATATTTTTTTAAACTATTTATTAATATTAAATATATATTAAATAGAATTTTAAGTATAAAGGTACAAATAAAAGTGTATATTATCATTATAGGTTAGATTCAATTGTATTCCACAATTAGCAATGGAAACTGTTCATTTAAAATCACATGTCCATTGTTACTAGGATATATACAGTTTGTCATTACACTTGTATTATTTTATTATCGTATCATTGTATTTTTGAATTCTGCATTATTCTGTACAATCTTTTACGCCGTTAAATAAACTTCCACCGGGAATATGAATGGGTCACAGCTTCCCATTTGAGGGGTAAAACTCCATCGGAAAAGGTGTCCAGTGCATAATTGTTTGAGCACATAGACATAATTCGATCGTGGAATGGGACATAACTTGAGTTCCTCAGGTCTGGAGAATGCAATGTTCCTTGCTTATAGATTACAACTTCCAGCAGCTCCGAAAGGAGTTATGAAAGCGGTTGTCATTTGTGGCGACATGTTGCAAGGACAAAATTTCCTTCTTTTTTACTCCCTATGCACATACAAAACGTTTACATACATGACTTATTTTTTTAAAATTTGTTTCATCATAATTTAAAGCTGAGATATGCTGCTTACTCATCGTTAAACAATACTCAATCCATCGTGTAAAGTGTTTTGATTTTTCTATTATTTGATTTTTAACATTTCTATAAGCAAATCAATCGTTTAATGAATATTGAGTCAAATTTCGATCATTTGGGTTGGTTCACAAAACAGTGGTGTTTTACATTAAACAACAAATTGACTGGAATTTATTCGGAAGTTTAGCCAGTTAACTTTGCTAAACTTGCTAAAAATCTATACTTATATCATGACTTTAAGAAAAACTATTTTCTTCTGAAATTTATCATTACTATGCATACAACTTTCTTTTTTGTATATTATAGGATGGTGTGAAAGATATTCCAAAAACTCATCCTTTTTCAAGGAGGACCTCTCAGTTATAGAACATTCAGAACGACAATTTCCAAAATGTCAGTGGCAAGTGCGCTTGCAAGGTGTCACAAAGCTCGTCCTGCAATTACAAATATCCCAAATGCCATTTTCAAGTACTTTTGACTACGACCAATTCCGCGGTCAAGTAGCCAAAACAAAATATGACACGATACAGATTTTAGGTGGAGATTGTTATAATGGCAAGTTTCTGTTGACTATTTCTGGTACAACACAAATAACAACTAAACTAGTTAAAACAAACACTGTCTGTTTCAAATATGTGTCTAACAGTGAAACGTATTATGAAAACCGGTTACAACTACGCGTCATGCTTATAGCAACAGAAGTCATATGTAGGAGTGGCCAGCGTCCGAAAAATATAATTGATGGGTGTAAAACAGTTTGCTTACCGAATAACACAACTAAAACTGTATGTCCAACAAATTACCCAAGTAAGTTGATATATTATATATACAATATGTATTAGGTATGTTATATAAAGACTTGATAGTGGAGTTTTAAAATATTAATAATTATTTTGCATAGTAATCCCAGCAGGCACAACAATGGTTGTTTATGTTGTCTCTGTTATCATTCTAAATGCAGATACAGTAAATCCGCTGTGATTTTTTACAATATAAGGTTATGGTGTTTAACGCCACTTTCAACAATATTTCAGTTATATAGTTGTGGTCAGTTTTATATGTTTTACAATATAATTATGCGAATTATTTTCCTATTATAATCATGTAAATACGCACAAAATAATGCGTTGCATTCTCGTTTGTGGATCGACTAATAAAAACATACATGTAGATATCTGATTTGGTGTGCACGACGCATTTTTTGAAACAACCTTCATCAGGTACGTTCAAAGTCCAATGATTAGTAATCCGAATAATTTGCTAATATTATATCTCTATTAGGCCCCATTTATATCCAATCAAATACACAGTTGTATACCGACCCTGTTATTACATGGAGTAAAGTCAGTAATTAATTTCCACCGTGTGAATTGTAATACATGTACATTATTTTGTATGTTACAATTGTTGTAGGCACAACATACAGTACAATGAGTACAATATCCCGTCATCCACAAGAACGCACGAGTAGCCAAGGTTTGAACAGAACTACAGCAAAGAGTACCAAAACATTGGCTCCAAATAGTCTTCTATTTACTGTTCAGCCAAGGAAAACAGGCTACACTTCTGATAAATACAGCCATAGTTTTTATACAACAAATCGTCCGTTAACTAGAAATATGTTGCGATCTTCAACCAGATATATCAGTATAACAAATACTACGTTGTTTGAAAATAAGTCTAATTTGGTAACACGAACATCAAAGACATTACCAACCACTGACAAAGCTTCTACGAAACAACACCAACCGCAGATGAGAGATGAAGGTATGCAATTTTTAGTAATCTAGGATGGGAGTTCGAAAAGGAAAATTAAACAACCTAATTTTAAGTCGACAATATTAATAAATAATTCCAGTCCATGCCATGTTGTTCTTAGAGCCAAGTTCTCTACTTGCTGTTTACTGTAAGCCTTTTGAATAGAAAAGCTTAAAAGTGTGTCATTAATCAGTGATAAACTAAATAATCTTAACAAGGATGTTTGTTCAACAAAGTCCTCCCGTGTTTCTTACGGTGGTCACCAAAAAATGGTTGTCATTCAGGATAAAAGTTCAATCTTCTTGGATTTTCATTTTCCAAAAAATAAACACTTGGTTAGGACTTAAAGAAAACATGCCTGATAAATTTACATCAGATATAAACCCGACATTGAATCCTAATGAATTATAGCATAATGAATTTGAGGTCCGACTGGAAGAATACAGGCATAAACGATGGTAACAAAATGAAAAACAAAACATACCTCACGGTGTACCATAAATTCCCATAAGAAGTTTGAAGATAACAAAGGGGTAATCAGAATGCGTAAATCGAAGGACAGACAACACAATGGCCAAAAGTTTAAGGACAAAAGAACAAACAACGATCTACAAAACATTACACATAAAACTAAAGATCGAGTAACACTAACCCCAATAAAAACCGGGGATGAACTCATGTGCTCCGGAAGGGTAGCAGTTCCTGCTCCACTAGTGAAACCCGTCGTGTTACTCTAGTTACAAACCCGGTGACAAGTCATGAATGCAAGTGCTCAGTAGTTAAGAGAGGAAAATTTAAATGTGACAAAAATATTAGAAAGTGCCCAAGACACACATTCCTTATACATAATCTACTTGGGGATCAACCATTTAACTTTTAGTGGGGGTTATCTTATCCCTCGAGACAGATTTTTTTCTACCTGAAACAAAAATACGATCATATTTTTTTTGGACATGAAAAATCGGTATTATTTTTTCAAATTTATAAATATTTCACTTGAGAACTACCTAGTCAAATTCTCTTTTTAAAATTTTGTATGTGTATATTTCATGTCATTTTTCCAGAAAAAAAAACATACTTCTCCCTCCTAATAGTTTAATGGACGTTCCCTTATCACGATAGCAATGAATGTCGTCCATTCCACGTTTTACAGATATCCGTGAAGGACTATATATAGCTAGTACTATAGCAGGAATCCTGACAGTTACTGTTATTGTACTGATAATCTGGTAAGTCAGACTGTTATTGTACTGATAATCTGGTAAGTCAGACTGTTATTGTACTGATAATCTGGTAAGTCAGTTATGGATTTAGCTTTTCTTATTTTCACACTACTATAAGCAGGATAATAGTACAGTATGTTGACTTTCAACCACGTTTCGTCTGCAAGTAAAGCGTCCAGATACAAAAGAAATATGTAAAAGATGGTGGTTATTATCAAATAAAAAACATTATTTCCGAAAACAGAAATAATAACTGCATGGGACTGCCACTTCTTAAGCTTGGTTCAATTTTGCTCCAAAGTTGGAAGGTTTTGACCATCAGATTAATGATGGTTAGAACAGATGACAAACTTACTTCTAAGACAATAATCCCTCCTACCAACCCATGTTTACAAATCAGTACTATCTTAGTCCAGTGCAGTTTCCTTTGGATCAATACACTGTGGTTTCCGAGGATAAGATGAAGTGAAACGTTTACAACACAAGACAGACACAAAGTGATAACCAAAAACCACGTGTGAGCAAAGACGAAAATACACACAATGATTTTGTACATACTTTTATACTTATATAATTTAAAAAAATATATATATATCAATTGGGTTTAAATATCAAGAAATAAAAACGTAGATATCAAATTTAGTGCCACGACACGTTTCTGGAATAACCTTCATCATCTACGCTCAAAATCAAGATTGGAAAGCCAAATAATTTAAAGTTTTGAGATCAATAAAACCAAAGGGTCTAAGGTCAGCTGTGTCTGAGGGAGGAGAATATTAGTTTTATTAATTATTTCATCATTTAGGAACTGTAAATTTCAGTTATAAATATATCTAATAAACCATGTCAGTGACGAAGCAGAGACTACTGGGTGGATAAACATCATGTTTAAACAGGACAACTTGACACTATAATCTCTTTACAGCTGTGCCAGGAAAACCAGAGAAATAAAGAGACTCACAACTATCATGTTTCACATGTCAAGTTCTAGAGACAAGCAAGAACATAGGAGGGTTCACAGACAGGATATTAATAGCTTGTCCTCAACAACATCCAGTCTACGACCTGCACTACCTCCACGACCTATTGACCTTCCTTCAGTAAAGGACGCAACCACAGAGATAGATATCAGCCCTTATCACCATAGTGAAATATACGACAACATTGGCAGCATAAAAAGATTTCAGAACAAAGTAGATCATAAAAATTGCTATGGTGATAGTGTCCATGGAGACAGTATAAGTGATACATCATCGAACAAACATGAGAACCTGAAAAGTCACCTCAATAATGAAAGGAAATGTTATACTAATAATTCTAAAGAGAGAGATATAAAAGATGAAGGATTTTTAAGCCTTAGACTTAATGGAAGTATTGGTGATCAAAGTATTGGCAGTAGTAATACTATTGGTCAATATATAGATAATTCTTCAATTACATCCAATATGTATAGAAAGGTATTGAAGCATAGACACTATTAAATGAGTAATTACCACAACTTGTATGGTCATCATATGTGTTGAAGAAAAGAATCATTTTCTACAATCATGATCAGAGTTATTGGACTTGATATGACGGAAAATAGGATTTTTACCCTATGTCGTATGATAACTTGAGTAGTGTTTCTCAGAATGTTTTGAAATTTTATCAGCAGCTTACCGGTGAAGAGAGGAGGGTCCCTTTCATTTTTGGTCGGAACACTCTGTGATGTTTTGGTTATGGAAATAGGTTGAACAGATGTGGAGAGCGGGGGGTATATCTTAGTGAGCTGTGCTCACAGTAATACTAGTTTTTCACTTGTTTACACTTGAACCTCATGGTTCATGAATATCCATTTTGTTTCCAATGCTATGGGTATGTTTTGATACTAGCCTTATATAAGGTTAATCATAGGCAGATGAAAAGTTACCTATGGCTTCATATTTAACCATGGATTGGTCATTAATTGAGTGATTGCTGTTTAATGCCAAGTGAGCCATTTTTCAACTACATCATGTAGGGAATAAGTTACTTTTTTGATGAGATTGGTGACAATGCATACTTAGTACTATACCAACACACTGAGCTCAATTAAAATGATAGCTCATTGAAACTGGCCACAGGTAAACACAATACTGCACTTGTACACATTATCTAGATTTATACTCTTTATTGCTGCATACTTAGCAGAAAAGCAGTAAAGATCAATTTTATAGTCTTTGATTTGACTTGACTGATGATTCCCATTGATTGGTATCAGTACATTACACATCCATGAGCTACTGACGGGTATTTGGGTTAGAGTTATGGTGCTTAACACCACTTTCAACAATAAGTCAGTTGTATCGTGGCGGTCAGATTTATTGTTGGAGTAAACCAGACAACCCAGAGAAGACCACCGACCTGACCTAACTGTCACTGACAAACTTGATCACATAATGTTGTATAAAGTACACCTCGCAATGAGCAGGATTCAAACTCACAACTTATATAATTAAGTGGTGATAAGAACTGATTGCACAGGTAGTTGTAAATCCAACTACCATACCATCATGCTCACGATGGCCCTGACGGGTATTATAGGTGCCTAAAATCTTAATATTTATTGAATAATTCACATAGAAATTTAAATGCAAATATGATCAACTTTTATCATGAATACAAATAAAAAATATTCCAGTAATTAAAATAATTTAATGGGTACAAATTAAAAACACAAAATGATTTGGATGGAATTCTATAAGAAGCTTCATCAAAGTACATTGAATACAAATTTAGCACAATCTACAAGTTTCTCCGGCTCTGGTCTTTTCATTAATGGAAATAGGACAGTTTTGACATTTATGGAACGAGCTAATTCCTTCATGTTAGGATCACTATCAATCAATGTGCCTATACACACTACAACTCTGAACGCAGCCTCAGCATCAATGTTTGTATTCTCTAACACATTTCCGGCTGCTATTAAACACTGAGTTTTGGCTTCAGGGTCTAATTTGTCTTGTAGGTGTACAGAGTAATTCATCAACAACGTTGACAATGCTATTGAAACATTTTTGTTTTCTGATGTTTTACAGTTCATTGCTGATGTCAAAATAAATTCTCTATGTTTTACACAAAGTTTTTCTCCTGTTTCACCTTTGAACATATTGCAGAGAGTTCTTAGAGCCAACATTTGGTTTGCTGTAACACTAGAAGACATAAAATGTAAAAGTTTATCCACCAGACCATCTTTGTCACACAGTATTTTATTCAATGAAGTACGCATGCACATCCTTAATATATCTAAAGCTGGAAACACCATTTCTGAAAGAAATTTAAAAATAATTATATATCTGTGTGTCTTCTACAAATCTTTGAAACATTATTTTTCATAAAGGGATAAACATAAGTAATTATATTTACACCTATTTATTAACCTTAATTGTTTTTAGTATTGTCACCTGAGGATATTAAAGGTTACCTTTGACACAAAAACAAATTTCTTTCCACTGCAGAATTCTTAGGAAGAAATATTCCAAGTCAAAATGGGCAATAACGCTTCCAAAAATCGTCTAAATAAAATTTCTGTAATGCAATGTGAATCTTAATATTCTTACCAGCAAGCATGCAAAGTTCTGAGGAATAAACATTTGAAATGTAGGATTCTAAGGAAAAAAGGGCAATAACTACTTCAAAAGGTCAGATCAAATTGTTGTAGCAATATGAGATTCTTTATACAGTAATAAGCATGCATGCAAAGTTTTAAGGAATTGGAGGACAGACAGGATTAAAAAACAAAGTACCCCCCAGAGGAGTAGAGACATCAAAATTACAACATACAAACATCATTCAATGGCATTTAAAACATTTTTCATCACTATTGATTCTGATATACAGAAAAATTCATGGTTTATAAAGACTTAATAAATGTTCAGGGTATGTGTTGTTATACACCAATCAGATTCTCTGGTATAAGATAGAAACTAACCATGTGGCCATGTTTACAGTTTTTCTAATGTACTAAGATTCTCTGGAATAAGATAGAAACTAACCATGTGGCAATGTTAACAGTTTTTCTAATGTACTAAGATTCTCTGGTATAAGATAGAAACTAACCATGTGGCCATGTTAACAGTTTATCTAATGTACTAAGATTCTCTGGTATAAGATAGAAACTAACCATGTGGCCATGTTAACAGTGTTTCTAATGTACTAAGATTCTCTGGTATAAGATAGAAACTAACCATGTAGCCATGTTAACAGTTTTTCTAATGTACTAAGATTCTCTGGTATAAGATATAAACTAACCATGTGGCCATGTTAACAGTTTTTCTAATGTACTAAGATTCTCTGGTATAAGATATAAACTAACCATGTGGCCATGTTAACAGTGTTTCTAATGTACTAAGATTCTCTGGTATAAGATATAAACTAACCATGTGGCCATGTTA
This sequence comes from Bathymodiolus brooksi, assembly GCA_963680875.1. Classification (NCBI taxonomy): domain Eukaryota; kingdom Metazoa; phylum Mollusca; class Bivalvia; order Mytilida; family Modiolidae; genus Bathymodiolus; species Bathymodiolus brooksi. The sequence continues at coordinate 123,844,385 of OY804575.1, forward strand.
ACAGTTTTTCTAATGTACTAAGATTCTCTGGTATAAGATATAAACTAACCATGTGGCCATGTTAACAGTTTTTCTAATGTACTAAGATTCTCTGGTATAAGATAGAAACTAACCATGTGGCCATGTTTACAGTTTTTCTAATGTACTAAGATTCTCTGGTATAAGATAGAAACTAACCATGTGGCCATGTTTACAGTTTTTCTAATGTACTAAGATTCTCTGGTATAAGATAGAAACTAACCATGTGGCCATGTTAACAGTTTTTCTAATGTACTAAGATTCTCTGGTATAAGATAGAAACTAACCATGTGGCCATGCTTACAGTTTTTCTAATGTACTAAGATTCTCTGGTATAAGATAGAAACTAACCATGTGGCCATGTTAACAGTTTTTCTAATGTACTAAGATTCTCTGGTATAAGATAGAAACTAACCATGTGGCCATGTTAACAGTTTTTATAATGTACTAAGATTCTCTGGTATAAGATAGAAACTAACCATGTGGCCATGTTAACAGTTTTTCTAATGTACTAAGATTCTCTGGTATAAGATAGAAACTAACCATGTGGCCATGTTAACAGTTTTTCTAATGTACTAAGATTCTCTGGTATAAGATAGAAACTAACCATGTGGCCATGTTAACAGTTTTTCTAATGTACTAAGATTCTCTGGTATAAGATAGAAACTAACCATGTGGCCATGTTAACAGTTTTTCTAATGTACTAAGATTCTCTGGTATAAGATAGAAACTAACCATGTGGCCATGTTAACAGCTTTTCTAATGTACTAAGATTCTCTGGTATAAGATAGAAACTAACCATGTGGCCATGTTAACAGTTTTTCTAATGTACTAAGATTCTCTGGTATAAGATAGAAACTAACCATGTGGCCATGTTAACAGTTTTTCTAACGTACTAAGATTCTCTGGTATAAGATAGAAACTAACCATGTGGCCATGTTAACAGTTTATCTAATGTACTAAGATTCTCTGGTATAAGATATAAACTAACCATGTGGCCATGTTAACAGTTTTTCTAATGTACTAAGATTCTCTGGTATAAGATAGAAACTAACCATGTGGCCATGTTAACAGTCTTTCTAATGTACTAAGATTCTCTGGTATAAGATAGAAACTAACCATGTGGCCATGTTAACAGTTTTTCTAATGTACTAAGATTCTCTGGTATAAGATAGAAACTAACCATGTGGCCATGTTAACAGTTTTTCTAATGTACTAAGATTCTCTGGTATAAGATAGAAACTAACCATGTGGCCATGTTAACAGTTTTTCTAATGTACTAAGCTTCTCTGGTATAAGATAGAAACTAACCATGTGGCCATGTTAACAGTTTTTCTAATGTACTAAGATTCTCTGGTATAAGATATAAACTAACCATGTGGCCATGTTAACAGTTTTTCTAATGTACTAAGATTCTCTGGTATAAGATAGAAACTAACCATGTGGCCATGTTAACAGTCTTTCTAATGTACTAAGATTCTCTGGTATAAGATAGAAACTAACCATGTGGCCATGTTTACAGTTTTTCTAATGTACTAAGATTCTCTGGTATAAGATACAAACTAACCATGTGGCCATGTTAACAGTTTTTCTAATGTACTAAGATTCTCTGGTATAAGATAGAAACTAACCATGTGGCCATGTTAACAGTTTTTCTAATGTACTAAGATTCTCTGGTATAAGATAGAAACTAACCATGTGGCCATGTTAACAGCTTTTCTAATGTACTAAGATTCTCTGGTATAAGATAGAAACTAACCATGTGGCCATGTTAACAGTTTTTCTAATGTACTAAGATTCTCTGGTATAAGATAGAAACTAACCATGTGGCCATGTTAACAGTTTTTCTAACGTACTAAGATTCTCTGGTATAAGATAGAAACTAACCATGTGGCCATGTTAACAGTTTATCTAATGTACTAAGATTCTCTGGTATAAGATAGAAACTAACCATGTGGCCATGTTAACAGTCTTTCTAATGTACTAAGATTCTCTGTACTGGTTCCCTCCATTAAAGATTGTAGCTGTACTATATTGTTCTCTTCAACCTGCATAGACTGGTCTACTTTTATATTAAATTCTCTTAATTTACCTAAAAAATAAAAAATCTAGATGTAAAAAGGTGGTGTGTAACAATTGTGTAGATTGTTCTAAATTTGATGAAAACTAGAGGCTCACCTGAGCCTGTATAATATTACTGCCATTAACTTATTGTAATAATAATAGAAATAACAGTGTATAGATTGTTGTATACATAGGAGATAAAATATCATACATGTACTCTGATCACAGAAATAATTGAAAATTGTAAAATATACATAGATTATATGCATTGTTGAATAGATATTCAATTTTTTTTGTCACTATGCTTAAGTATTTCTAATATGACGTCCTTCAAACGCGTGGTAAAAATAATATTTATCTATGACCGATTACATCATAGATAGACGTGGCTAGTGTTTATAAAGCGGCTGTTCCATGCCACTACCTTGTAAAAGATGCCCAATGATGCAATACACAAAATAAATAAACATGAGTGTTCAACTTAAAAATGAAGTGTTTAAGATTAGGAGATCAGAGTATAGTATTTGTATTTTTATCTCCATTCTAATGCAATACTGAACATTAAAATGTATTCTTGCATATCCCTGGTCTAACAATCACACAAATTAAAATTCCGTGAAATGTTGTTGACGACTTTGGATCATAAATGACATGACGTCATATGAAGATTTCCAGTGTAAAATGTAAAGATCAGTCTTTTTGGGCTTCGTGTACGCCTCCTTGTCAAAGTGGAATTTCCCCTTTCTTTTGAATTGGTGTTCATGAATGACAACATTTAGAAACTTCAAAACTTATTTACAATTGGCATTGAAACACCTTTCTGGTTGTCATTTCAAAATTCTTTGGAAAAAATGAAATATTATTGTAACATTTCAGTCGGTTTAATTAACAGAACAGCCAAAAAGACTGGATGACCTAGGCCGCTTCGATTTGAAATTTTTCCGTAATCGTCCTATTAGAATCGAAATAATTACCGGTAGCCATATATTTATATTGTTTTTACCACGGGTTGTCATTTTATGCCTTCATCTTACCACTCGCTACCGCTCGTGGTAAAATATTCGTCATAAAGTGCCAACCTGTGGTAAAAACAATATAAATATATAGCTACTGGTAATTATTTCTTAATTCTAATATGACGGCCTATATATCGTCAACCAGTATATGTCGGTATATATCTACCTTTAGCACCTTCGCACTCAAATTATCGATTGGAAACAAAAAAACATAATTTAAAACCTTTCTGTAATGAATAAAAGCCTACAATGCCGTTTCCGTGATGTCATACACAACAACTACACATTATATTATTTTGTTTACATGTATACACAAATATGCGATGAAAACTCACTCATCTGGGGTTTTCCCCCGACGGATGTTCCGGCCACCTCCCACATGAAATTTTATTACGAGGGGGCAGTTATTAAATCTGTTTCGTGTCATTAAAGTAATTGAAATAAATATTTGAATATATTATTACTCACACAATAGGAGTTTGATTCAATATATGTGATCAAATTGCACTGATTCCGTCATCATATGTGAAGGGGGCTAAACGGAACAGCCATTGTGTGGCGGATTCTAAGGTGTCCTAGGGTCATAAAAATTACCGTATTGGTCATATTAGAAAAGAAATAATTTATGGCAGCCGTAGATTTGTGTACATTTAACCATGGGTTGGGCATTTATATTTGTATTTTATCCCTCGCTTGCGCTCGGGATAAAATAATGGAATATAAATGCCCAACCCATGGTTAAATGAGCACAAATCTATGGCTGCCATGAATTATTTCTTATATATACTTGGGGAAAAAAAAAAAATATATATATATATATAAAGAAAAAAAATCTAAATTTTTGTGTCAATTAGAAATTCAAGACGGCTGCCACCACAGGACAAAATTTTAGCATAGGATCCTATGGAATCTTTTTAATCAGTTACTAGAAATCTGATTGAACCCAAACTGTAAGTGATTAATCATTGAATGGTTTTTTACAAAATTTTCATTTTTTTTGGGTTGATTAAACAAGATGTTGCACGCTACGTCGTGCTAAGAATACCCCCACTCGTTCATTTGTAAGTCGCACGGTAAACAGGAAGTAGATGTGGGGTAAGCCTGGAAAGGAGAGACACGGTACAAGTCATCATGCCAAAGCCATATATCAAATATAAAATCATTTCTTCCAGTAGAAGCTGAGATAACTGTTACGAAAGTGTGAACGGACGGACAAGGCGATTGCAATATAGCCTCCTCTCTAAGAGTGGGGGTATAAAATCCCAAATAACTGCCATATCATAATCAGGACATACACAATATAGGGTTAGGGTTATGGTGTTTAACGCCACTTTCAACACTATTTCAGTTATATCGTGTCGGTCAGTTAGAGTACCCGGAGAAAACCACAGACCTGCTACAAATTACTGGCAAACTTGACCACATAATATTGTATCGAGTACACCTCGCCATGAACAGGGTTCGAACTCACAATTTTAGTGGTGATAGGCACTGATTGCATAAGAAGATGTTAATCCAACTACCATATGATCACGACCATGATGGCCCCCCAGTAAAATGGGAGATAATGGATAGGGTCTACCAAAGATCCACCAATGTCAATGTCTTACAAGCTGTTTCTCGTATGGCAGTGACATGTACATGGAGCTTTGTTTATTTGATTTGTCCTGTACAACAGAGTTATTAATCCCACAGTGAATAAAAGAGTGTCCTATTTCCCAAGAATTACCTTAGAGATGGCCCAGTTGTCAATATAATAAAGAAATCTCATCAGAAACTTGCATTTTACACATGAAAATCTTACTTCAGTATATCTGTCTACAAGAAACTACTATTGTGAAGACATACATACCAATTATTTGTTGTGGATTAGCCGATTCAAATGTTACAAATGTCTTTAAAGGGAAGTAAGAGTTTTCTTTAGCTACTGTAACAGCTTTAGACTGGTAACTACTAGATCCTACAAAACAAGAATACAGTTCTCACATTTAGAAATGTCATATTGTGAATAAGAAACATTACATAAACAAAACAGAATGCAAAACCAATTAATTTTGTATTTAAGTCTAAAAGGTTTAAATATTGAATCAATGAAAAAGATAATCAAGGGCTATGTCGAACAGCTTGATACGACTGCAGCAAGTTGACGAGGGCTTCTTCTTGTACCAGTTTGTCTGAAAATGAATATTGTCCAGCAAAATTCATCACTAGGTTAAGTTTGTTTCAAAAGTGCAGGACATAATTTTATAAGGAATTTGCTTAAAAAACAATTACAATCAAACTTTAAACTTTAAACTCGGAAACGGTAATAGCTACAACAACTCTGTTGGAATAATCAAGAAAGGAATTTCTTACAAGGAATTAAATGGAAAAAAAAAGTTCTCATTTTGGGCATTGATCCCCTTTGTCTCCCTCTGACCCTTTTCATCTCAGTGACCATAAGAGCTAGATTTAAAATTCTCTTAAAGATATATTACGACAACTATGACAAACCAATATTGTCCCATTGAGCAAGTGTGATTACAACGTTCACTCGTCCAAACCAATATCTTACTCATCCAAGATTATAGGAATACCACTATAGCCTCATGACTATCACCAGAATACTACAAATAAATTTATTTGTATGGTCTCACATATCAACATGGCTGACTATAAGATTGATGTCATATGGGGGCCATTCATCATAAAAATATTCTATCTATTGTCACATTATTATTAATACCTGTAAATGGATCTGTGCCATTAGAAGTATTGTGTTGTGATGTAGTCTGGTCTGGTACATATCTCCCTGAACCAGTCAAGGGGTCTGCACCACCCGACATTCCAGTGCCTCCTACTGCCTTAGGAACATATCTGCCGCCACCTGAAATTTTAGAATCGTATCAAGTAAAGCTTAAAGTACTATATTCAGACCTGATTTTGCAAAGATGGAAAAAAGCTAAAATTTTGAAAAGTAGGGTCGTTAACTGGGGGTTATCGGTGCCGCTTAAGGCCTCCAGAAGCTCTGGGGTAAATGATTCAAAATTATGCAATCTGTGCTTCTCCTAGCATCTAATATGAGTTTTGAAAAACAGTGTTATGTTAGACCTTTTCTATTTTTAACAAACTAAAGATGAACTAGTTAAATATTTATTGTAATTGATTATTTCTACAATTAAATTCTGGTCATGTCAGTCATTGTTGTCCTTAAGCTTTATTGTCTTGAAGCAGGAGCCATGTGTCCAAGTCTTGCTTTTTATTTTCCGAAAAACACTACATTCTACAAGCAGAGGTTTTATTTTCCATACATCATACACAGGACCTTCCTCAATGGCAGCATCAATTATTAGCTCTGCCAGGTTGATTTTTAACAGGTATTAAAAATTAGAGAGAGAAAACCAAGTCCAGACCCCAAAAAATTGGGCATTGCAGCCCCTAGAAATTAAAAATAATTTTTCCCATTCCTATGTCCCAGGCCAAAAAGTTTGGACAAAGAAAGAAATGCAAAGACGGTTCTCCTTTAAAAGAACATAGCTCTTTGTCAAAAAGATAAATAATAATTCTTCATATATAAAAGGAAAACAATATTTTCCAGAGAGACTGATTTGTCTTCCTTATTTTCAGGTTGTGAAGGTGAAGTTTTTTATCAAGTGCTGTTCCCGACTTCTCCAACATCTCCCAGAGTAATTTATGTCCTTCTGATACAACTGACATCTCCTCTGGAATCGATATTCCCGATCCTGGCCAACAGGGTTGCCATCCAGTTATTGTTTGAGCCATTCCCACTTCCAACAATTCTTAACACCTTAGTCAACTTCAAATTTGAAAGAATCCCCTTAAGAACAACATGTGAATCCATGTTTTCATCCTTGGGCACTTTGTAATTATGACCAATCAAAAGGTAGATAATATCCGCTTTCGGAAAGTTTTAAAACCGCATTCAGAGAAGAGCAGAAAAAAATCCAGATTTGCCGTGAATGAAAAAAAAAAAAAAAACGAATTCAAAACTGAAAATCGGAAAGTGGTCGAATAGAAAGCGGAAAAAAATGATGAGGTCTGTACATTGAAGTCCGAGTAGCTTCTACAGGCTAATGGACAAAATCTCCATCACTTGAAATCAGACATATAGCAGTGTTTCTTGAATGGGATTATCATTATGCCATCATGTCATGAATGCTAACCTACTACCCCCAAATCAGATCTCTCACTAGCTACCCTTTACTGATGTCATGGCATGGGAGATCTGAGGAAACCACATTACGGGTCATATGCGAATGACCTTATGTCATGAGTAGATAATGATATGATAAATATTGTTATGACCTTTTTCGGCCAATCAGATTGCTTGTAGCATTTATTGGACTTAGTCATGAAGTCCCTCCCTGTGGTCATTGTGAAATTTTCTGTTCGTCTATTGGACATGTTGAAATGTTCTTTAAATTTGTGTGATAAAATGTACAATTTTCACAAATATAAATTTAGAGACAATGTATTTCTACAATGCAAAGAGAAAAATGTATGAGTAATTTCTCTTGCGCACAAAAGAATTCACCTAACCACATTGAACAAAGAAAAAAAGCATATAATTTTCAAAAGTTTAATGATTAACAGTTAAAGTTCATAAACACAATTAAATATGTCAGAATACAAGTTAATGTAAATCTAACAAAATTGCACAGTTGAACTTAGTAAACAGGCAAAAAATTATTTCCTTTAAATGACAAAATTATTATACACAACAATAAAAGAATAAAGTAAAAATAACTAAATAAAAGTTATTCATAAAAGAAACTTAACAAACTGTAAAGGTCACAATCCAACAAAAATATAACTTCAAAAATGAAATTGTCAAAATTATGCTTGAAGAAAAAATATTATAAGTACTTTGAAAATAATTGTCATCAGCAAAGCTATCAAAAATTTACATCAATTATGAACCCTGAACAAGAAAGCTAAGTCAACCTCCACAAGGCGACTTCTTCGCCCAAATCGTCCTCCTTCAAAAATATATACCGATCTATTCAAAGTGATAAGTGTTCCTAGCAACACAAATGAGTGGTGGTGCTCCGAATATGGAGGGACAAACACAAGATTGATAAACTAAAACAGAAATAACAAAATGAACATGTTTTTGATCAAATATCATGAATATTACACTTGAAACGGTCGGTTTAAGAATTCTGTTATCAGTTATAATAATTATCGTGGTGATGCTTTCAAGGAAGTAAGAAATTCTGTTCGCCGTGTGGCTAATGCGACACAAACTATCTTAGCCACACCACCTCTAAAATCGTAAAATGAGATGTGGCGATCATCTACCGCGAACACAGTCAGTGTTAATTTTTTTCCGAAATACTCGAGTAATATGTAGCTTTAGCATTTAGAATCAATTTGTTTCATATGTTTCTAGCTTTACGAAATTTCTATTGTTTGATTTGTATGATTGTAATGTAATGTATAATCATATCTTCTATTGTGTAATCTGAGGACCTCAGGAAAGATTAGTGTAACTGAGTTTACCCTAAAGTATCATTATTATTATTAGAAATTGAAATAAAACATCAGTTTTATGTGAATTCTAAACTACTGCTAGTTTTTACTGGTAATAATCTTAATTTTTCATCAAAATTTTTAACTCTTCACTTGATATACTGGTAAATAATATTATTAATAGCCAAGTTGACCTTCATTGTAACTGTGTTTAAGGACTTAATCACGACGATGTTACTTATCATTGATCTTAAATGTAAAATCACCTGTGAAAGGATCGCTGACTTTTGGTGCCCCTTGTCCTAGTGTGACACCTTTTGTATTGTCTATTACAAAGTTAGCTACTTGATCCAGGAATAAAGGACTCAGACTATTATCTTGTAGAAATCTTTGAGCAGCAAACCATGGGTCTTCAGTAATATTGTACGGTAACTTTAATGGTGGCTTGCCTTCTTCAATGTCTACACTGAATACATAATCAAATTCCTGCAAAGATCAAAGTGGTCTTATTTAATGTTAAGTAGAAACTCAATATATATATATTATGCAAAGCAAGTAATTTAAAATGAAAACAAAACCCTGTATCGCTCTTTTGATTAATATAGCCAAGGAACAAACAAGAATTGTTTATAACCTTACATACATTATTTGTACCAATTACCAAATTATTTGAACTTGTAATTTCAGATGAGAATATTTTAAAAGTTTCAGGCAATAATAAAGAAGAATTACCTATGGCAACCATGTTTTTGCAGGGTCAAGACTAACTGAAGAATTTTTGTAGAGGACCTCTTATATATTATTTGTACCAACAAACAAATAATTTTGAGTTGTAAATTCATAGAAGATTTTTTTAATTTTCAGGCAACCAAGAAACAAGAATTTGGCCAGGTGAGATCAAAACAAATTCCAAGTCCCTAATTATGCAGATATATAGAATATGCTACCTTTCCATTATGAAGAGCTTTGCCTGATGTACTTGGGGTTCCCCCACTGGAGCCTACAACATCACCAATTTTCTTCCACTGTGATGTTGATGCCTCCCAGTGGTATAGTTCTACTTTTCCTTCACTTGTTTTCACCATTTTTGTCTGTCCATCCTTGTTTCCTGAAAAAGACATATTAAATATATAAATATCATTTCAGTGAATATTTAAAAAAAAAAGAGAAAAAAAGTGCCCTCTATTAATTCAAACTTAGTATGGGTGATAGTGACTAAATTAATACTACAAAACGAAGTATCAACAAATGTCTAATTTTCTGTTATTCCAGAAAAATTGATACCAATGAAAGTTTATCCTGCAATCAGTACATTTGCTGTACAAATATGCTATACGAATAAATTTTTGCTTTATTTGTACTAGACGAATAAACTTTTCAGCCTACGAATAAACTTTTCAGCCTGCGAATAAACTTTCCTGGTACCCTGTATCTATGTACAGCGGAGGGCGCAGACAAGTATGAAACTGGTACTAATGTATCACGGACCACGAAGAAGACACCCTTGACAACATTTACGAAAGGCGAGGAATGACGCTTGTTTCTGTCCTTTTTGTTTAAATCTGACAAGTTTTCCGATCTTTTTGACATTGCAGGATAAACACAATATACGTACATTGTCGTTAAATATAAAATTCATTTGTACTCGCTGCGAAAGAGGCCTGAAAAGCTTGCCAAAGGCTCGCTATTCTGCCTGTTTCTAAAGCTCGTACAAATAAATTTTATATTTACCGACAATGTACGTATATTGTATATATATGTCACATTACTTCAAAATCTGTGTGTTTTTTTATGGGAGCAGGACAATAACCCTCCGAACAATAGCCCCCCTAGGATAATTGCCCCCCACAATTTTTTTTCAGTTTTATATTTAGTTTCTGATTACCCCTTTCTGACTCTATGAACTCCATTGGACTACTATACTTTCACTTCAAAATACACTCCTATTTAAGCCATTTCTAAGCTTGTACTTAGCTTGCAATCATTTTTCCTCAAAATTCTTTTTAATTATTAACCTTTGTACTTAGCTTTGATCATTGTTTAATCAAATTCCTTTTTATAATTTTTCTTAGAAGACCAATTTTATAAGGTAATTAAACATAATTGGGAAATCATTAAACTCTATCTAAAAATAAAATATCTATAAATAATAAGAGAAAGTTATTTTTATCATAGCTTGTCCAAGCTGTATAATCCTTTTGATGATTAATATCACAGGTGCTTGAATCGCTTTCATAGAGGTCACACGGTCTATATACCATATATAGCTTGAATCGCTTTCATAGAGGTTAGTATATATATATGGTATATAGGCCGTGTGACTTCTATGAAAGCGATTCAAGACCCTGTGATTAATATACAAAGAAGAAAATCCAACTTAAAAGTAATTTGAATAATTTAATCTAAGTTTATGCATATTTATTTCTCATTTAAAAAATAAATAAAAATGAAATAAAAAAATTGGGGGATGGGGGGCAATTGACTGGGGGCTATTGTCCTAGACCCTTTTTTTATACATTAATACAAGTTATTTTGAGTCATGTTCAGTACATGACTTTAAAATTGATAAGGATTTTGTGCTAGTGTAAACATAGAAACGGGAAAGAAATATATTTTCTGTAAATGTTTAGATACAATTGATTATTTTACTATTAATATATCAGTTATTATCTATTAACTGGAAATGAATTTTTTTCCATGTCAAGTTCCTAACATCAATATTTGATATGTTTTCATCTAAATTTTCAATTTTCAATTGGCATAGTAAATTCCATGGTTTGAAAGCATACAATATCAAAACTGAAAAGTCAATAAATATATATTCTAGACTGCACACCTTAAGGTGCTTTGTTTCCATAGGTTTCACCATGACGTGTTTGACTACAAAAGTATTTAGTTTCTAATGGTTTTACTTTAATAAGTGGCAGTGATTCAGCCAGCGTTCGTCATTTTCGTAATTGACGAATGAATTTTAATTTTGAAGCAATTCACCACTTAAAATTGTTGAATTATTACAATTTGTGTGGCATTAGATCAAAATGGTGGCAATGTTATGAGGTACAGCAGCAGTCAGAACTCTCACTTTGAGAAGCTTAAAGTTAATTTTATTGATCAGCTGGTTGTTAATTTTCAGAGTATGTTCCCATCCTAGGAGGTTTCTCCTAACCTTTCTATCTCCATTACTTACCAATAAGGACAATGAGGCAAACTAACTGATTATAAGATTAAACTTATTATATTCTTGTTTATTCATAATTAGAAATAAATACTGTTCCGCAAAAGTGACTAATGGTTTCAAAATCCTAGCTGAATCCCTGAAGTGGTCACAAACATGTTTCAATTCAACAGGTTTCACTTATTACTGTATCTGGTCATAAGGATGTTCAGTTTCAACAGATTTCCCTGAAATGTATCTAGTCACATGGGTATTTAACTTCAACATGTTTAGTTGAAATGCATTTGGTCATAAGGGTGTTTGGTTTCAACATGTTTCACTGAAATCTATAAAGGTAAATTACTACCTGGATTTAACAAAGCCTCAGGACCAGGTAGATCAGACATCTTGATGTCTCCTACTTGTGTAGGAACTTCTGCTGTGGCTACTGCATTATCAAAGGCAGACAACTCTTCAGTAGTAGCTACCCTACTACCATCTGTAGTGAAAACTCGTATCATACCATCACTGTAAAACAATATCAGATTCTTGTTAACTGTTATACAATACTGTAGTGAAAACTCGTATCATACCATCACTGTAACAATAACATCCATCAGGTCAACAACAGTCCAGAAGAGATCATTTGTAATAAACATTTGAAGAATTAAAATTTCAGTAATAATTGTCTGTAATCAGTTTTTCAAAGTCAGGATGTAGACTTCCTCAATCATTTTAAACAATATGCATAATCAAACAATGTTTTCTTTATTCACTTTATTTTGTTGTACACTTTTTTTTTTTATAAATGTTTTTCACTTATGACTAAGAGTAGCTGCGGAACCATAGCCCTTTATGGTCTTTTTATTTATTTTTTTTTCTTGGCAGACCATAGGGCTACGGATTTCACTCTATCAAAAATTTGCGGAACTGCGCCAAGAATTTGTCGCACCTTTCAAGTCATTTTCACAACAAAACGCTTAGTGAGAGCGGAGTCATGTGAATAACTTGTTTCGTTACATATTTATCTATCGCTTTTCATATTTATTTACTTATTATTATTCATTTCTAGCTCATTATAATGAAAAATGTTTCGATATTAACTGATTTCACCTACTTAGTCCCGCCATCTTGTCTTTGTGGTATTCTCGCTTTGAGGTCACATGACTTTGAGAGATGATTAACAGCAAAACACGTGTTCGGTTTGTTTACATGAAAAACTTGAAAATGTTGAATGAGAGTCCACCTCAGTTGGAATAATCATAGAAGAAAATAACATTTCTGGTTAATATATGTAAAATATTTCCCTCTAGGTTGAATAAATATCTTATTTCAGATAAAAAATCGCCGTGCAAAACGTCCAGTAAAACGTAAACATACTGAACACGTGTTTTGCTGTTAAGAGTCATCTCTCAAAAGTCATGTGACCTCAAAGCGAGAATACCACAAAGACAAGATGGCGGGACTAAGTAGGTGAAATCAGTTAATATCGAAACATTTTTCATTATGAGCTAGAAATGAATAATAATAAGTAAATAAATATGAAAAGCAATAGATAAATATGTAACGAAACGAGTTATTCACATGACTCCGCTCTCACTAAGCGTTTTGTTGTGAAAATTACTGTTGAAAGGTGCGACGAATTCTTGGCGCAGTTCCGCAAATTTTTGATAGGGTGAAATCCGTAGCCCTATGGTCTGCCAAGAAAAATAAATAAATAAAAAGACCATAAAGGGCTACGGTTCTGCAGCTAGACTAAGAGTTGAATATTTAAACTTGAAAAGTCCTAACATTATAAGATATATTCCTGGTCTTTGTAATTTCAAGAATGCAAATTTACATATATATACCGTCAAACCTGTAGATAAAGGCCACTCAAGGGAACCTGAAAATGTGGCCTTTATGAGCTATTGCCCTTTATATACAGGTTAAAATTATATGCACTATTCATTAATGGGAAAAATGAGACTGTCGTTTTTTAAAGACAGTGATTTGTTATATAGAGGTGCCCTTTAAGGCAGGTTTGACTGTATGTATATTTAAGCTATATCTTATTGTTCTTTTACACCTACCTTGCTCCTGAAACTATGTCTCCATTACCCAGTACACAAACTGCCCATACAGACATAGTAGGATGAGGAATAGTCTGTACACAGGCCCCGTCCCTCCATACACGGACTGTCCTATCTTCACTACTACTGACAAAGTCTTGACCATTAGGTAAAATAGATATACTATACACAAAGTTCTCATGTCCATAATAAACCTGTAAACAATCCCCCGTCACAGCCCACCTCCTAATGGTAGCATCATTAGAACATGATAGAAATTCACCACCTCCCAAAACAGCAATTCCTCTAACACAGTCTTCATGGCCTGTACAAATTAATGGAGATTTTTCATTAATAATTATGTTCACATTTTGGACAATAATTTTCAATATCGCATGTCAAAATTTCAAAAGCAAAATTATAAGTGTATAATATAACTTATTATCATGTTATTTGAGCATTCTTCAGTGTTCAAGTTTTGTAAATTCTATGATGTTAAACCAAAGTCTGTATTGAATCGATCATCTTGTTAACAGTAGTTGCTTTCACATGGAAGTGAAAATCATTGTATGAAGGTGATGGCCAGCAAAAAATATGGACCATTTATATAACATTCAGTTTCATTTCAAATTCCACATGCGGGGCATCGTCATGTCAATGAGAGGTCTACTACAATCTGTTATCAATACCAATGGTAATTACTAGTGGATCATCGGAAACATCGACTAATCAGTCGGACTTTATCATACGATCCGATGATCAATTCTTAAACTTTGTGGTCGATTCTGATTCTATAGTGTCTAACATATATATGCTTAACTTTGTTCTTTGGTTGTTGTTTTTTTGTTTGTCTCCATACTGACAAAAATATTGCAGTTTTATCCCAGCTTGTTTTTTTTTGCCCTCATACTGACAAACATCTGGCAGTTTTGTCCAAGCGTACTTTTGACACTCAGTCAATACACATATTTGGACTAGTATATTATTTATCTACTTCCTGGAATAGTCCATTTTATATCAGGTGTTACACATATGGAAAACGATCTTTTGTTTTGTTCTAAGTTAATGTTTACAAATGGAAAAATTGTAGTTTGTAAATATATATTATTTGATTTTATTCAAATCTTTACTTTTGTCAAACACATATTTGGATTAGTCTATTATTTATCTATCTATATCAGGTGTTACACATATGGAAAACGATCTTTTGTTTTGTTCTAAGATAATGTTTACTAATGGAAAAATTATAGTTTATAAATTTATGATACAATTTTATTTATATCTTTACTTTTGTCAATCATACTCTTGAAATAAAGACTATTTGATTAATTATAGTCAGTAAATACATTTAGCAGGCAATTCTCACCGATGATATCATACTCTTGAAATAAAGACTATTTGATTAATTATAGTCAGTAAATACATTTAGCAGGCAATTGTCACATATGATCGATCGATGTTGATATAACGATCATCGATCTTGAAAATGTTACCGATTCCCATCACTAGTAATTACATTATTCTTCATTTTATATCATTGTTCTCTTTACAGCATTACAGCTATCCATGTTTTGATTGGAATGTAAAGTTTAGTAATTTGATAATGACAGATTTAACATAACATTACTGTGTTTAAAGAGTATTTTTGGTGTACTATTATCAATATAAAATTAACATTGATTTTCAACAGTGTATTTCCTTTTTTTCCCCCTCAGTTTATTTGATTATGTACCTGTAAAGGTCTTTTCACATCTACCAGCTTTCCACAACTTAATCGTCCTATCAGCTGATCCTGTCAACATATACCCTTGTTCTGGCATGATTCCAACACCCCAAACAGCTGCCTGATGTCCTAAAATTTATAAATTCATGATAACAAAAGGAAGTCACTACCTAATTATATACATGTACAGAGAGCTGCATGTTTTAACTATTTTGACAACCACAAGATAAAGTACTATGCATTCACCAGAGTCTGTATCACTCACCTGGTTATAAAGTACCTCTTTATTATTCAAAGGCCATTTATATAATTTGAATTTAATCAGGTTTGTGGTTCCTAGGAAGGCATTTTCCAATTGGGTTCATTTAAAAATTCAAATTTTCTTGCAAAAGTCTTTAATATTTGACCCAGATTTGATCAACATGAAAAAAATGAAGAGAGTGCAATAGTCTCCTGAGAAGGAACATTACAGCTAATTTTCATTTCAAATGTTTCAGTTGTTTCACAGTTTCTCCCATAAGATCCAATGTTAAACTTTGTGCCGTGGTGTCATTTATTTTGAATATTTCTGATCCATATAAAAAAACATAAATTTTGTGAGGAATTATACAATTATCATTATTGTACAGTTTGGAGTTTGGGTGCAATCAAGTTTGTAATTCATAAGATCAAGTTTTTTGTTCATTTTCCCATCAAATTATCTTAGACTTTTAAAAAGCACAACCTTTGTAAAGGACCCAAAAAATCAATCACCACCGCATTAAATTTAAATCCATGAATTTATTTTGGAGACAATGTCAACAAATGATGCCATTGCCACCAAAGACAATGTTGGAGCAAAGGGATGGTAACTGATAGTTTTCTTTGTGTATATTCTTTGTCATATATAACTATGATATTGTGTTTTTTTCCAGCACAAATCTATTTCAGAATTGTGTTCATATTGTACAATTGTGTTTGGAATGCCTTGAGTGTAATTTGCTACATTCTTCTTTCAGTTCTTTGATATTACAGGACAAACAGAATACATAAAATTTATTTGTATTGGTATGCAAGCCTTGTATTTCTACCTTTTCCTAAGTGTAACACACATAAATTTTATATTCTATATTCATCACTGCTTAATTCACAAACTTTTTATTTAATAATGATTAAGGTATATGTGAATATTCCAAATGCTAATAGTCTTATGATGGAAATTTTTCTATATGATCAATTGAAGCCATTGTTTATTTTACCTTACCTTCTAGTTTCATAACACATTTCTGTCTTAACCAAACTCTGGCTGTTTTATCCCAGGAACCACTCAATAATGTTCCAAATTTACCACTTGTCAAAGCACATACTACAACAACAAAATGTATACAGTAACATGTATGTTGTATGATTGACATATATAACTAAGGTAAACTAAATAAAATAAGTCAGAACACACTTTTTGTCACAGTATTTTTGGGAACACAATTGATTAGGGTTTTTTGCTCTTAACTTTTATCAGTTATTATAATATCTTTATGTAATTCTAATCTCTGACACAACAGCAATGATATGTAATAAAGTTAAAAATTATTTGTTAATCAAAACTGAGAGGCTGTCTTGGATGTGATTGCATGGTAGTTGGATTTACGACTACCTATGCAATCAGTGCATATCACCACTAAAGTTGTGAGTTCGACTCTCGCTCATGGCGAGGTGTACTCGATACAACATTATGTGGTAAAGTTTATCAGTGACTTGCGGCTTGTGGTTTTCTCTGGGTACTCTGGTTTCTTCCACTATTAAAACTGACTGTCACGATACAACTGAAATATTGTTGAAAGTGGCGTTAAAACTCCTTAACGCTAACCTTAACCCTTAATCAAAACTGTCGTTAGTATGGGTTATGGGTGTTTCATGCCACTTTCAACAATTTTTTTCCAGTTCTATTGTAGTGGTCATTTTAATTGAAGGAAACTGGAGTAATCGTCAGGCCTAAATCTACTACATTTTGTTTTAATTACCTTATACTGAAATACATAATGAATAAAGCTTTCATATATATATTGCACAGTTGATAATTTAGTTACAATAAAACAATTATGCAGTCTTTGCCTTAATTTTTTTCGCCTAGTACTTGCCCGAGAGCCAAATTTATAAAAAAATTCTATTTATACAAACAAATTCTTTCATAATTTTCACTTGTCCAAATCCAGTTTTACTTGTCCCGGGCTTCGGGCAAGTGGGTTAGCGCGAAGACTGATTATGTCACTTCAGTTTAATTAGTATTTAAGAATTTTACCCATATCTGCCTATAAACATGTATATTCAAACAGTACTGCTCAAATTATTTTTGTTCTACTAGTCTGTTCTTGCATAATAGATGATCCCTTCTTAGCTATCATATTGTTGTGTCTATTCTATGTCAGGACCTACAACTGTAGATGGTCATAGGCTTCTGTGATTGTAATTCCTGTTTTGGAGTTTTGCCAAAAGAATGGTTGATGCTGTTGTGATTGGTAATACAATGTATTTTAGACAACTATTTTTTAACTACAGGTATTAATTTACTATCAACATATTCCTAAACTTACCATTTTCTGTATGTCCTTCAAGTTTATATATAGGTGCAGGAGAGTTCAATGTAAATGCCAATATGGTAGAATCGTTGCTTCCTGTCAGTATGAGGCCTTGTGGGTAGGTTTCATCAGGTGGCATGTAACAAACAGAGGATAAAAAGTTACTGTGTCCAGACATGACATGTCCTTCATGGAATCCATTATCTGACCTATAAAACATGTGGATAATTATATTCATTGCAGTGCCTGAAATGGACGGCCGCCCAGTCGCCAAAAAAAATGCAACTAATATCTTATTCGGGCGACCAAAAGCTGCTCCAAATTAGGTAGTCACTGGCCCAACAAAAAACATTTGGGCGATTGCCTAAAAGACCGTTAAAAAATTGTTGTTTTACCGAAACCTGACATATTTTACTGTAACTTCAACGGTAGATAACTCTTCTGTTCTAGTCGAAAACGGTTTGCTAGGAGCACAGCGATTGGTCCAAATACATTTTTGTAGCCAATGAATACACAGCTAATGTAATTTACTGTTCTCCCCAATTGTGTATTTTTATCAAGCCAATCAATACACATTTTCATGTATTCACTAAATATTAGAAAAGAAACGTGTTTTTTTGTTTCTTTATGATTTAATTATTAAAATTGTTAAAAATCACGGACGAAGTGGAAAGTTGTGAACAATAAAGAGAATTCTATCAACTTATAATGTTTGCGATCTGGTATCTTCCACGGTTCGGAAATTTATTCATTCAACCTGCTGCAAAATGTACATGTACGAATTTCATTTTACAGAATTCATGAGCGCTCGCGCTAAATGAGAAAGTTGACAAGAATTGCTTCTTGGCAAGAATTACTCGTTGACTAGATACGATAACGTAACCCTCAGTCCGCTTTTGCTTCAGCGAGGGTTTCGATTCTGTCCCATTCAACGTAATGGAGCAAATTAAAATTTTCGTTCCGTGAATATTTCAACTTTCTTTTTGCATACAGCACGCACAGCGCATTTTAGCAAGAAATCACCTTGGTCGGTGTTTTTTCGCGGTGAAATGTCGGTGATATGTCATAAAATCACCGTAAAATGTCGGTGAAACTTTCACCGCGAAAATTAACAAATTAGGACCTAAATGTCGGTGAAATATTTTAATTGCCGGTGACAACACCGCGGCGAAAATCATACGTGTATACACGTACATGTAACTGTACTTCATGTGTTCTTTTGTTTTTTGTTGCTTAGTTTTGATTTTTTACTATTTCGTACTTTATATTTCAATTTGATACCGGGTTTTTTTTCAGGGATGCCAGTATGGCATACATTTTATTTATAGGATTTATGAGGCTGAGCACGCATCTTGTTTTGCGTATATTATCTAATCCAGTGATATATATAGTAGTCCTACTATATAAATCCTTGTCTAATCCCAACATTTCGATTGGTTTATATCGTTGTTATTTTTTTTAATCACCTGTGTTTTATCAATGTACGGATGTGTCTATTTTTATGTAGTGCACACATTGAACTAGGTCACTAAAAGGTCAAATACACAGTTACCTGAGGCTGCGGGATTGATTTAAAAACACACCGAGAATGATTGAAAAAAAAAATCGATGTAATTTTTTATCTAAAGCAAACGTGCTTTTTCGTATTTGTATGTCGTTAATCCCCTTTTGCAAGCCACGTGTTATCTTACCTTTAATAAAAGTTCCATTTCTGATTTGTACACATATTTTTCACGTGAACGTAAATCTAGAAAGGTTTCCACATGCTATCGATCAAAGCATGCTTTTGGGGATCTAGAAACTTTTGTAACAGGTGAACTTAAGTCACGTGCCAAGTCGACATTAATTGAACACCCGAAAGCAAATTAGCTTGCATTCAAAAGATCAAGTTTATTTTAATTAACAAAATAATACAACACAAGCTTATAAATGGTAATGATCACATAATACTAAACGTTTTTACCGGCATTGTTTTCTTAACATAATAGATTAAAACAAAAGCAAATATCAGAATTAAAGAACGAAAAATGATCACATAGCTTGCACACCTGAAAAAGAAAATAAGTATTTGCTATGAATCATTCATATTATCAAAAATGACAGTCTCAAGAACATACAAATGTACAAATAAAGGTTAATATCCCATTTCTTTATTTCGCGGCGTTTAATCGTCAATGTCGGTGTTTTGTCGGTGTTTTATAGTAAATCACCGTGTTCGATTTTTCTCAGACATTTCGCGGTGTCAACACCGACTTTTTTTTAAATTTCTCCGACATTTTCTTGATTTCACCGACGTCGGACCCGAGTGATTTCTTGCTAAATCGCGCTGTGCGTGCTGTATGTGGTCATAACTTATTATTCCCTACAATTTTTAAGTAATGGTGATACGAAATAAGTGCTACAATACCTGTTTCTACCTTCACGATCGATTTCGTATTCGAAAATTGTTTCTTGTCTGCCATGACACCTTACATAAGACTCTCGTGATGGGCGTAGCCGATCCATATATGGATCTGAATGCCTAATATGGAAAACTTTTACTACGATGTTTAAGGCAATCGATCCAAATAAGGATATCTCCAAAACGAGGCAAGAGCACGTGAAATAAGGGTAAATAGCAACTTGTAAACAAAATGTAGGACAGAAAGAAGATTGAATGGGACCGAATCGTAACCCTCACTGGAGCAAAAGCGGACTGAGGGTTACTTTATCGTATCTACTCGCTGACCAGTAAACATTGTCTTTGTTTGTCAAAACTACTTTTACATCAGTTTGATTATCTTATCAGTTCATGTCTGTCTTTAACAAATAATTCCAAAATACAACTGGGATCTCCTGTACTTGGCGATCACTAGTATAAAAATTTGTTCCAGTATTGTGAATTTTTTTCAAAATTTTGTACAATACTGGTATACCAGTAATGTAATTCAATTATGAAAATATGAAATTGCATGGATTTTTTATAGTGTATTGGATTGCTTCATATTAGAAGGTTCATGTTATCAACTGTTGAAAAGCATACTAAAAGTACAAGTTCATTGTGTATCATTTTATTGGCATTTATAACATTGTATCAGTAATACATCACAATACACAACAATCCGTTATGGATAGTCAAGATTATTATACAGCGACACAAGAACAACTACTTCAAGAACTGGTCTACCCAGGAACTAACATTTCCACAATACCTATTACAATACTATACACAAGTAAAAAAATATTTTTTTTAAATCACAATACTGGTATCCTACCGTGACATCTGCTCGGTCATGCAATAATGTCGGTCATTTGTTTTGATTTACAATTCTCGCGCAGCACGAGACCAATGACCTCATTTTGTATATTCATAGGTACATAAATACAGAGGGAATACTTTTCAAGGTCAAAATTACAAGATGAGATTAAAACAGAGAAGTTTGAATTGAATAAATTCCATGCAAGTAAAAAAGATCCTTTTTACTAATGTCTTTTTTTCCTGATCATTATGCTTGTTAAATATGTTTCCATCGATGGTATTCCCCAAACATTTGTATTTTTCCGGTTTGTTGACATAATCGACATCACAGTTCATGACCGTTTCTGGAATGTAGGCCAAGCAAATTGTATTTTAAAATACTTTGAAAATATGATGATTGATCATTCAGATTCCACCATTTTCTAGAAAATGGCCGATTTTACCGGGAAAATACATGCAAGTGCTCTCCATTAGTCACAAAATGGCAGATTATTTGGCATTTCCACTGCTGCTTTAATAACAAATATACCCCTTACTTCTTGGGGTAATGAAATGAAATTCACAGAGAAGATAGAAAAATAATTAATTTAACAGCAATAATCAAAATTTATAGCATAAATTGAACAGAGAATTAAATTAAAACCAGACAGAAAAATGAGATTGTCTGGGTAAAAAAAAACTGTCATTATTACAAATAGCATCAACAAAACTGTATTGTTACCACTCTGTGATAATAAATGTGATAAAAATAAATTGAAATCAGTCATTAATTGTTTTACCAAAATATGTCGGTCTAATAGATTGTATTGACAAAAGCAAAAACACCAAATTCACTGGATTAAATACTTTTTATGTGGGTAAGCAAGTTCAATATTTGCATCAAATAATTAATTTTTAATACTTCAATTTCAAACTATTTAAAAAAAACATCTTTTGAAATTTTTCAGACAAATCAATTACACTGAAAAAGCTAAAATACTGTACTTTCTTAATCTGGTTTACTTTTTAAGTTTGGTTGGCCTATGACAAAATCATGTGCTTTATTGAACTTTGACCGACTTTATATGTGACCTCATACGACGCCATTTGGAAAAGGGAGGGTAAACAAATGTGGGTCAGTATGTAATTATTATCGATCTTTTTTCCATGGAACTTTACACATGTGAGCAAGAATAGATGAAGAACATAATTAAAAAGAAAAAAATGTTTACTTTTCAAACATGAAAAAAATAATCAAACATTATCCAATGACTGACCGACTTATTGTCAGACGAGGATATACAATACTGGAACAAATTTTTATACCAGTATTGTGCACAATACTAGTATACCAGTATTGTGATCGCCAAGTATGGTGGCGGCACTGGTTTTCGATCACCTAACATCAAAATCTGTTTTGAGACATTCCATAGAATAAAGAATTTTAATTGACCTTTTCGAGCCTTTACTTTGATATCTTATAAATTAATTTTTACGCTTGAAATGCAGTTTCGAACACATGTTTATCTATTTTGTTTATAGTTCACTGACCTCGTGATCGATGTTGTCAAAATATGTCCGACATGTGTTTTCGATCACCCCAAAGGAGTTCCAAATTTGATAAGGTTGAGGTTCAGAAGGAGCACCTGTGTGTATAATTTCGGTTTACTTCCACATTCAACCAATTTGTAGTATAACTATACATTTATTTATTTTTTTTTTTTATTTACAGTGTAATTCTGAATGGTGTGTGTTCAAACTGTCGAGGACCATGAGGAGACGTTTTAATGTTTTTTTCTTCATTTTGTTGTGTCTTTTTACATACATTTGTATTACTATTTACTACATATTTTCTAATTATATCACAAGGACATTTAGCCCACATTTTCTATAGTATTTATTTATTCATTTTGTTTGTTTGCTATGTATTACCATTTTAAAAATAGCAACGATTTACATTTTCTAACATAAGGACCCACTCCTTTAGACCCGCACTTAAAATAGACATAATGTCATTGGCCAGTCTGATCACATGATTTCACGGTTTCAATGGAAGATCAATATTGCAGATGACAAGGAAGGACATTAAAAAGGGGTAAGGGTACGTCTGAAGAGGGTTTTAAACTTGGACTTTTTTGGGAACTAGAAAAAATGGCCACATTTTAGTTCAACAAGAAAGAATAAAGTGTCCTACCTGGTTAATTCGCATTGTGTCCGATGTAAACTGTTCAAAAGATTTCTTGCGTCATCTTTGTTTGCAACCATATGCAAATTAGGGGAAATATAGTGCACGCGCTACACAAGAATGTTTGGTATGCAAAGATCGAAAACGAAAGCAACGACCATACAGGAGATCCTACAACAGGGGTCGACGTAACCGCTGGCCCGTGGCCAGTATATTTACGGTCGGGCCAGTCAAACTGAACAAAGATCGGCCCGCTGGGCCAGTTGATATTCTCGGGCCACTTGGGCCAGCAACTTTCGTTTCTTCCGTGTCATTCAATATCGACTGATAACAGACTAATGAAATTTCCTGATAAAACTTAAAATTCAACTTCGATCACTCGCCGAAAGCTATAAATAGCCTAATCACACAATCAGCATGTGTTTACCTTGATCTGTTACCGCACGTTAAACGAATATTGACAGAAATATATGCTGGGAACCAGTACTTCATAATTCAATAATTTTCAAAATCACGATTATTTATTTATAAAACTGAAAGATTAAATCGGTATTTTCTATAGTAAGCAATTTTAAATATTTAATATAAATAAGAAATAAACCCAAATAAACCAAACAACAATAATAAATCATCACGTGAACTTCTTACCTGTAAAAAAAATGGCGGATACACAATAACGCTAATCGTGACTTCATTTAATATGAAAAATCTATTATCAGGGGCGGATCCAGGATTTGTGGTTAGGGGGGGCTTGAGTAGGCGAGGGGTCTGGAGACCGCTTAAGTTCCCCAGTGGGTCAAGGACAGAGCCGTGGTAGTGGGCCCAGGGGGGCAAAGCCCCCCGGAAGCTCTGGGGGGTTTGAGAAATTAGACATTTATTTGAACGACAATTTTGAACCAACCACACCATTTTTATCAAACCAAAAAAACTTGACTTTGAGTCTTAATTTTGTTGGATAATTGTTAACAGTATGTTTTTGTCAGATTAAAAGAACCTAAAGTAAAACTTTTTTTGAACAACCGTGATGCGAATTGTTCAACTCATGACTGATCGATCACGATATTTTAACCCTTCAAAGAACTATTGGTTTAGTTTTAACGCATTCCTCATTTCACTAATTGGTCTGTACTTTAGGTGCTTGTCCTTTCGGGTGGTTCTAGTTAATACTGCCCGTCCGGATGGAGCTTTTCTTTTCGTCGTTTGATTCATTCATTGAAAACGTATGATTCGACGTTCTTGTTTTGTATTGTTCATAGACAAACAAAAGCGGAAATTATCAGTACATGAACTTGTTGTTGATTTCTGATTAGCTAACGTAGCTAAATTAGATGATCAGAATCGCTTCATGCAGCATTAATGTTAACTAGTGGTGCACCGATCATTCTGTATTCTGTATTCTTCGTGTCATAGACACTGGATTGTCTCTCTTGTAATTTTTGGTATCGTCTACGCGCATGTACAATTTACACTCGGTAACTTCAACACACTTGTACTTTTGATAGGTGGACGGACACTGACATATAAAATAAAAATAAAATAAAATTAAAATAAATAAAATAATTACGGTAGAAATAATAAATAAATTATAAATCGAAGCGTTCGGTTTCCTGTATATAATCTGCAAGAAGTCGAATCCGTTCCGTTTCCGTTAGTGAAATTTCTTCATCGGCTCCTACTGTAAGGAGCACCTCCAGACTGAGGTGCATTGAGCCAGACAATAAAAACATGTCATGAATCAGTTTTTCTCTTGCTTCTTCATATTTGTCACAATGAAGAATATAATGTTCTACGGTTTCCCTTTCACCACATTGACAGTTTGCACTTTCTGTGATGTTTAATTTGTGGCAGTAATCATTAAGTTTGGCATATCCTGATCTGAGGTTGTAAATTATTGTTGAAATTTTTTTGTTTGGAAAATCATGAAGGTTTTTTGTTTTTACTTGAGGATGGAAATTGTGGTAGAATCTTCCTCTATTACTGAAATTCCATCTGTTTTGCCATTTTTCTGTAATGTGGTCCCTTGCTGCTTTTTTCACATCTTGTTTAGTTATAGTATTGTGAGAGTCTAATTGATTTTGTTCTGCTTCCTTTGCAGCTTCTTTAGCTAATCTGTCAGCTATTTCATTTCCATTAACATTCGCATGTCCTGGTGTCCAATGAATTTTTATTTCGATTCCATTTTTTGGTATTCTTTTCATTTTATCCAAAATTTCGAGTGTAATTCTTTTGTGGTTTTCAATTTTCCAATGTAGGGTAAGTATTCCAATTGCTGTTTGACTGTCCGAAAATATTGTAAGTTGTTCTATTTTTCTTCTTATTTCTGGTTGATCTATATATTCTAATACTATTTTGATTGCTATTAACTCTCCTAATAATATAGATCCTCTTTTACAAACCGGTTGTTTTAGTTCTGTTGTTTCTTCCTCAACAAATACTATTGCCCCTGCTCCACATGGTCCAGGATTATTAAGGCATGAACCATCGGTGAATGCTATTGCTGTATTATCGGTTGTTTCAGTGATCTTTTGAAGTATCAAATCTCTACCTTTGATTTCCTGTTCCTTTGTTCTAGTTTTTGATGATCCTAAATTTTTCCAATATTCTGGTGGTGATTTGCTTGCTTGTAAGCCATGGAATTGAAATTCTTCTTCTATATTTTTAACATCTATTTTCGTTTCTTTTTTCATTTCTTCCCCTTGTAAACACATCAATCCTAATGGTGATATATGCCTATCAGTATTTTCTTTTCTTCTCCATTTGTCTAGTTGGTTCTTAATAGGAATTTTTGCAGAATATGAGTAAATTTTTCCAATGTCTCTGATGGCGATTTCCTCTCTCCTAAAGTCTAAAGGTATTACCCCAGACATTACTTCCATTGCCTCTAGACTGGCAGTCGATGGTAAGCCTAGGATTATTGACAATCCTTTCCTCTGTACTGTGTTTAACTTATCTAGATTGTCTTTATTTCCGATTTGCCATACACAGCTAGCATACTGTAAAACTGAACCAATTAAACTGTTGTAAATTTGCAATACAAATTTTGTCTTTATTTGGCCTAGTCCTTTGATTTCTCTCAGCATTCCTAATGAATTTCCTGCTTTCTTCTCAATATTCAGAATGTGTTGTCCAAAGTTAAGCTTTTCATCTAGTGTTACTCCCAATAATTTTGGATTTCTATTGTATTTTAGAATTTTGTTGTTTAATTTTAAGATTGTATGTCCAGGATGTTGTTTTAATCTAGAGAATATGCTATATTCTGTTTTATCTGCATTGATGTTGATTCTCCATTTTCTACTCCATTCCATAATTTCATTGATGTCCTTTTGTATACAATCAGAAACTTCTACTAAATTATTCCCTGATTTCCACATTGTACTGTCATCTGCAAACTTGCATCTTTGTGAAACAATTTTTTCAAACAAATCTTTGACATATATATTAAATAATATTGGAGAAATCACTGCACCTTGAGGTAATCCAATGTTGGTTTTAAACCATTCTCCCTCTGTATTGTTGACTAAGCATTTTGCTAGTCTTTCATCTAAGAAGTTTTGTATCCACTTCCACATTTTCCCTTGTATTCCTGATTTAAACAACTTTACTAATAACCCCTCTCTCCAGACACTGTCATAAGCCTTTTCGAAATCAATTAATACTGCTAGTGTAAATTTCTCTTCATTAAAACCATCCACTATAGATTGTGTTAAATTTAAAAGAGCATTTGTTGTTGATCTATAATGTCGAAATCCTTCCTGTTCCTCATCTAATATGTCATTTGTTTCTACAAATCCTTCTAGACGACTTGTAATTATTCGTTCCATTAGTTTGCCAATGATACTGGTTAAACTTATAGGTCGATATGATGATGGGTTATTATAATTGGGTTTTCCTGGTTTTTTTAGAAATTTTACATTTGCCTTTTTCCATTGTTTGGGTAAGTATCCATCATTCCAACTTTTGATAAAAATTTGTAGTAGAAAATCCAAAACTGTTATATCTGCATTGATAAGTAATTTAGAAAATATGTTGTCTGGTCCTGGTGCTGAGTCAATTTTCAATCTGGATACTGCTCCCTCTAATTCATCCATGCTAATTTCTTTGTTGTAATAATCTTCTTCTCCTTCATCATCACTTAGTGTCATTGTTATATATTCACCCATCACTTCATCATAAAAATTTTCATCAAATTGATTAATATTTAAGTGTTTTCCTTTAAAGAATGTTTCTTCTAATTCAATTGCTTTGCTGTTTTCTTCGAATATAACTGTATTATCTGGTTGAATAAATGGTAGTATTGTGTTATTGCTTTTCTTGTTTGTGAACTTTCTAAATTCCATCCATTTATCTTTTATATTTCTTGCATTGTTGATATTTGCACAAATATTTTCTGACCATTTCTCTAGTGCAGCTTCTTTTGCCTCTATAAATTCCTCTTCAGCTTTGATTAGAGATGATAGATTGGTTGGTGAACTCTTGAGTTTAAAAGTTCTTTGAGATTTATTTAGGTCATGTTTTTTCTTTCCAACTTCTGGATTCCACCAACATGGTCTGTTGAATTTCTTGCTTGATTTTGAAATTTTTGGGACAGCTATTTCCATACAGTTTAGGAAATTATCTTCAAATTGTTGGTACATATGTTCTAAATTTTGGTCATCATTTAATTGAACATTTGAAAATTGATCTTTTGTTGTTTGTTTCCATAATCCTAAATCACATTTGTGAATGTTCCATTTTGGGTCTTCATCTTCTCTTTTAGAGTCAGTAATACAAGAATGTAATTTCACATAAATTCCTATATGGTCTGATTTAACATTTTCATGTGTTAACG
Source organism: Bathymodiolus brooksi (assembly GCA_963680875.1). Taxonomy (NCBI): domain Eukaryota; kingdom Metazoa; phylum Mollusca; class Bivalvia; order Mytilida; family Modiolidae; genus Bathymodiolus; species Bathymodiolus brooksi. The sequence continues at coordinate 123,872,668 of OY804575.1, forward strand.
TGGTACATTCCAAAGACTTTTTGTATGTGGTTTGGGTAGTTAAAGCCAAATCTATTATACTGTTACTATTTCGTCTGGTAGCCTGTCCATCATTCAAACAAATTAACTGATTTTGAGTCATACAGTCCTCTAATAATCTTCCATGACTGTTTTCATTCCCGTTATTCCACTGGTAACTTTTGGCATTTAGATCTCCTACTAAAATGGTATTTTCTGACATCTTTCTATTTATATGGTTACATAATTCTTCCATTAGTTTTGGTTTCTCTGGTGGAACATAAGGACACCAAATGTTAAGAATTTGTTGATCTTTGAAACTAATTTTTACACAAGTCATCTCAATAGTTTGCATCTGTTCATTAAAAATTTGTTGAGAGACATAGTTTATGCTTGGTTTCAAGCAAATTGCAGCTCCACCTCTGGTTTGATTTGGTCGGGGGGATGAATATATTTTCCAATCTTTGTAAAATAAAAGATTTTTATCCTTTTCAAAAGTTTCATTCAGACATAAGACGTCAATATCATATTTTTCAATTGTGTCTGAAAGTCCATAAGCTGTCTTAAATGATTGACAATTAATGAAAAGAATTCTCATTTTGACTATCTGAACTGGATGTTTGTAAGATTCTGTTGATTTGTCTTTGGTTTTTGAGTTTCTTGAATACAGGACAGTTTGACGAAGAAACTTTATGTTGTCCTTCACAGTTTGAACATTTACTTGTTTTTGTGCAATTACTATCCGCACAATCTTCACTTCCACAGTTGTAACACCTTCTTTGTGACTTGCAAGAGCTTGCCCTATGACCAAAACGATTACAATTAAAGCACCGTACAATTTTACTATTTCTTTTCCTTTCAAGGACAATTTCTTTTTTTCCCTCTGCTAAGATTATAATTTCTGTTTTAATTGCTTTATCTAGATCTTCAGGACATTCAAATTCTAATTTTACAACCGGCATAGGTTTCTTGGTATCCCAGTACCTAAGTCTAGTGATGTTGTTAATGATTGTTTTGGTTTCTCTCTCTATTATTTCTTTTACTACTTCTAGGTTTTCCTTTAATTGTATATTTTTGGCAAATCCAATTGTTTCTAGATTCTGATGTATAACTTTTGGCTCATGCCAAACTGTTTTAGTTCCAAATTCTTCAATATTGTCTCTTTTTTGGAATTGTTCTTTTTCCTTATTTGATTTGAAATGAAATGCTATTCCACCAAGAGGCAATTTATAGGCCAGTTTTACTATATTTCTGAGGTTATCTGATTTTGTAATTTCCTTTCTGATATCTTTGCTATTTTCTAAAACTTTTGCTTTATCACTATCAATATTATCAGCTATTAACACAAGAGTTGGGTCATAATCTTCTTGATTGTTACATATATCTACTGTTGTTGTAGATTTTATTTCCTTCTCTGAATTATACATATGATGTATAGTTTCTTTTGATTTGTCTTTCTCCAAAGATTCAGTTTTTGATTTTATGATTTTCAATGCTCTTTCTCCAATGTTTGTTTGTCTAATCACACAGAAAGCACATGTATAATTTACTCTGTAAATCTCTAATTTGTTTGAGTCAGTTTTGGAAATATTTGCGCATAGACAATGCCACCATCCTCTGCATTTACTACATTCTATCCATTCAGTTTTCTTATCTATTTTGTCTTTTCCACAACCAGTGCAACATTCATATATTTTAGGGCCTGTTTCACTGTCAGAGTTTGAGTTTATATCACTGTCATATTGTGCTTGTTTATATTGTTTGTGTTTAGTGTTATTTACCTTCTTTTTATCATTAGGACTATAAATTTCCTTCGTTTTCTTGGTTCTTTCGCTTCTCCTAAACATGATCAGATTCCATCTTTATTTTACCGGAAGTTAATGTTTCTATGGCGATTTGTGTAAACAACAATTTTTTGGGGGCTAAAATTTACCTTTTCAATGGAAATTGTGTGTTGTGCAAGTAATGGTTAGATCTTACCAAATTTCTGTTGAACCTTCTATCCTTTCTTTGAATCCTCACTACGCGTTTAACTCATTTCCAGAAAATTATTCATTTCTCTTAAACCGTTGTACTCCTATCCTATGACACTTCAACTTGAAAATTCTTTCAAAACTTAACTGAAAGTCTTCAAAATAACTTCACAGATATTTAATTGTGTCTAAAATGTATTCAATGTTACAAACAATTTTCGTTTTAAATTACTTAAAACTCCTTAAAAACAAAAAATCCTCCTTGAATTTGAATCAGCTGTCTATCGTAACAGCGCCAGAAAAGTTCTCCTAAGTTCCGATCATCGGAAACATCGACTAATCAGTCGGACGTATGACGTCATCATACGATCCGATGATCGATTCTTAAACCTTGTGGTCGATTCTGATTCTATATGCTTAACTTTGTTCTTTGGTTGTTTTTTTCTTTTTTTTTGTCCATACTGACAAAAATATTGCAGTTTTATCCCAGTTGGTTTTTTTTGCCCTCATACTGACAAACATCTGGCAGCTTTGTCCAAGCGTACTTTTGACACTCAGACAATACACATATTTGGACTAGTCTATTATTTATCTACTTCCCGGAATAGTCCATTTTATATCAGGTGTTACACATATGGAAAACGATCTTTTGTTTTGTTCTAAGTTAATGTTTACAAATGGAAAAATTGTAGTTTGTAAATTTTATATTATTTGATTTTATTCAAATCTACTTTTGTCAAACACATATTTGGACTAGTCTATTATTTATCTATCTACACATGTATATCAGGTGCTACACATATGGAAAACGATCTTTTGTTTTGTTCTAAGTTAATGTTTACTAATGGAAAAATTATGTAGTTTATAAATTTATGATACAATTTTATTCATATCTTTACTTTTGTCAATCATACTCTTGAAATAAAGACTATTTGATTAATTATAGTCAGTAAATATACATTTAGCAGGCAATTGTCACCGATGATCGATCATCGGTCGATGTTGATATAACGATCATCGATCTTGAAAATGTTACAGATTCCCATCACTAATGTTAACATATTCGCCTTTGTTTGTCTATAAACAAGAACGAATCATACGTTTCAATCAGAATGGAATAATCTTTGAACTACTGACGGCGAATCCATATATGAATCAGCGAACACACCCAACGTGTATTTACAATGTGTAGGAATATTTTACTACAGGTTACGAGTTAACCATTCATGAAAAAGTTGTTTGTTGAACTGCTTAATTAACGTTGTATAATATATGCTTTGCGAATTTTAGTGGGGGGGGGGGGGGGGGGGGGTGCACGCCCCCCTCTAAATCCGCCTCTGATTATTATGAACTAGTAACAGGTATGGACTCAGTCAGTAGATCATGCCGATATCAGCAAGAGGGATATTGGCAACAATCGCTGCATCGGCTGGGCAAAACGGAAAATTTTGAACATGGTCGTTACATAAGTTAACATATATACAATAAACAATGAATGAAAGGTTTGACTATCTATATGTAGATTGTTTGATTATCTTCTAACCATACCTGTTAATTGTAATGCATGTATGGGAAAATGTCATGAACTTTACCCTTGTTTAAAACATGTACAACATTCATTCATAGAATACAAAAACTATATGTACATGTTTAAATCACTGACAGTCAATTTAATTATTTGCGGATGCCTCTAGTGGAGCAGGAACTGCTTATCCTTCCGGAGAAAATGAGTTCACCCAAGGTTTTAATGGGGTTCATATTGCTCGATCTTTAGTTTCCTGTTTCTTGGGGGGGGGGGGGGTGGCAAATCCCCCCCCTTTTATATCGGTCCACAAAGTGGACCGATATTTCTCGGGCCAGTGGAATTTTGAAGGGGCCAGTTGTTCAAAAATTTTACTGGCCATGAGTTAATTTTTTTTCTTAAGTCGACCCCTGCTACAACTGCATTTCATATTATTAACAGTGGCTACTAATTTATTGACATTCGTAACTTTTCGCTTGATTCTTTTTATCAGAATTTCTGCAACAGGATACTACTGTTACTGGGAGAAAAGACTAAAGAGTAGCAACTAGTTAGGAACATGTCTTTATCTCTTTTCAACCTACTCGTTTGGGATCCAAACTTTGGCTGTTACATCCCTAGAGCCTGACAATATAGATCCGTCCGGAATCACCATAGATGTAACTGCTCTAACATCTTTTTCATGGCCAGTGACACAGCACCGAAGTTTGTAGTAAGTCGCCATTGTTCTTAATTTAATACCGGAAATGCCTTACAAGTTGTTTCGGCCTTATGACAGATTCGGCCGTAGTTGATTCGGCCTTAGTTGATGCGGCCTTACGCAAATCCGGCCTTATATCAAATGGTGATGGTCCTACTATTTTCAAAACTATCAGCTATGTCGTTTCCTTGTATTGTGTGTGAGCAGAACGTCGTCCAAAGCAGCATGCTTTAGAGTGTGAGTTGTTTCCAGTGGCAACACAGACTATGTAATAGTAGGACCATCACTTAATTATTTACTCAAATCATCACAATGTGTCGTTTTATTCATATATATCCATAGATACACATCATTCTTAACTGAGGCCGCATTAATTAACCAAGGCCGTATCAACTAAGGCCGCATTTGTTTAAGGCCGGATTTTCATAAGGCCGAATAGTTTTCAGGCCGAATCAACTCGAAAGCCCGGAAATGCTTTTCATTGGTGAAAAAAAAAGTCAAAGAGAAAATAACGTTAACTGAATGTATCTATGTCATTATTCCATAGCTTTTTCATTAAATAGATTTATTTTGCGATTACAGTTCAACTGTTTTCGTATTATAATTTAAATATTTTTGATGCGATATATAAAAAAAGCGCGGGAGTTTGTTATTTCAAATGGTTTATGGTAAAACATGTAACTCTTATCCCGTACTATGAATTCCAGTACCAAACAAACAAACAAACAAAACTACTATTATGCGCCAATATTTAATATTTGAAAAATGTGTACTTATGATTTTTTGACAAACATGGCTGCACATACTGATGGATAAAAAAAAAAATCTGCGCATTGTAAACACGTTCCATGTAACACACTAACACACGCAACTAATGAAGATCTTCTTAACATAAAGCGCAAAGGTGATCCTAAGTCTCGTACCCTCTCTCGTACGTCCGATACCACTGAAACCCGGAACCCGTGTGTAATAAAAGTCATTTTGTTAGCTTGTTTTACTTATATTGATATTTTTTAATTTATTAAATCTCTTCTGACATACTGACAAGAATTTTTATTTCTACGCGGAAGTTAACTTTTGAGATTTCGTAAGGAACGACAGTTGGATTGAATGAGACTAGATTCGACCCTAAAAAAAAGTCGTCCCCGATATATCTGGGCCCAAAAAATCTTTTTGATGCACTGGATGAGCGAGAAATTGTCAGATAATTTTCAGATTCGCGAGCATTCATGGCCGTGCCTATTTCATATTATAGTTTTTGTAAGAATATATCACTTTGTACAATTAATAAGTGAATATTAATGTTTAACATCATTGTTTAATTTCATAATCATTCTAGAAAAAGACGCGTACTTTCGGAGTTTAATGGACCGACATACCTCACGGCTGATATTTTGCAAAGTGATTAGGTATACATTATATTATCATATAAGCCCTGTCGTAGAATTTGTCCATGGTGCATTTTTTTGCTAGAGCTCTTGAAAGTGAAATTTCGTAGATTTTTCAAATTACAACTTCAATTACAAAAAGGCTGTAAGAACATTAAACAAAGTAAATTGTTGACACAAAAAAGGTATTGTCAGAATTTTCAAAGAACAAGCAAACATTTTAACATAGAAGATTTAGCATCTGACGGATAGTTAAATAATTATTGAGCATTTCTCGGAAGAATGTGAAAGCTTTTTCCGATTGTGAATATAATTTAATGAATTACGCGTAGATAGTTTTTTGGTGAATAAATTTGCATATTTATCAGTTCTTTCACACTCTATAATTACAAATAATTTCACCCTTATTCATGACAATATGCGTGTCGTGAAGTCTTGAAGTTTTGACATTATCGTTCGAATACGTTTGTGAAATACATAAATCATTGTTCATTGTTGAGTTTAAAAGTGTTTTGTGCAAGTTCTTTTTTTTTAAATGTATGTTTTTTTAAGTGGGTTTTACTTTTTTGTTTTGGTGGTTTAGTTAGCATTTTAGTACCGATCGGAATAGACATGAAATGTTCCGGAAAAAATTTCGTCCTGTATATATAGTCCTGAACACTTGAAGTTTTATATTGTTTAAATTTGTTTTATGATATACCTTATTTTTGTTTTGTGTTGAATTTAAGATTGTTTTGTACCAGTTTTTATACCGATGTGGTCATTTTAATTTGTCACTTATTGTCAATCAGACTATCTGATTCGTTCTTGGAAATGTGTAGTCCCGTAAAGTTTGCTCACTCACTATCGAAAAAGAGTCGAACGGTCAGTAGTTGGGAATTATGCATAATTTGTCAGATCTCTTGCGATGATACTCTATCTAAGGCAAGCGAGAAGGGGAAATGTACCTTATTTAAAGCTGTTGGCTTGAGGAAAGATGATGTCCATCGCCGTCTTCATGACGAATTTCATTCACTTGATTTGATTCCAACTGATAGGATACAGTATCATAGATCCTGCTATGAACGCTACACAAGCAAAATAAATTTAGAAAAATTTGAACCAGTTGAAGCACAAATGAATGTCTCTGCCTGTGCTCGGTGAGAACATCAGAATCTATTTGTGTAAAGACCCGCTCAATGACTGCTCCATTTGATTGGTCTCAATGCATATTTTGTAAACAGAAAAGTTACAAAAAAGATAGGAATTTAAAGCGCGTCGAATCTAAAGATCGAGTCAAAAACATACTCCATGCTGCGAATAACAAGTTAGATTTCGATATGGTTAGTTTAATTCAGTCAGTTGACAATTTCTTGGAAAATGCATTGTATCACTCGTCATGCATAGCAAACTACCTTTTAAACATGAAATCAGACACTGTACCAGTCGAAAAAGAGTCTGAGCATGCAAGTGCTTTTCAGCAATTCATAGATAGCATACGAGATGATCTCTTTGTTAACAAAAAGGCATTTTCTATGTCTATCTTGCTTGATAAGTTCTGTTCCTTTCTCCCACCAAACATTGCTAGCAAATATACAACTTCAAAATTGCAGCAAAAGTTAATCAGCTATTTTGGAAACGCCATCGTTGTTGAAAAGCAACGTGGACAGGGCAAATCTAATACAGTATTCAGTAGTTCAATCACTGTGTCTGAGGCTATTCACGCTGCAAACAATCTAAAAGCCGAACTGAAATTTACAGAGTTGAAGACAAAGTTTTGAAAACACTCAGTCGAAATCTGTCAGATCTGTATGACCCAAAAGGTAGTGCTAAGTCTGTTCACAGAGATCTAAATAAACTCAGGGTAAAATTAGCTTTGTCAAAAGATTCCTCTCTTGTCAAATTTCTTCCATCTGAAGCAGCATTTAGACAACACATACTAAACCACCGCCTAGATCACCTTTAGCGTATGGATGGAGAAATGAGAACAAATACTTAATACCAAAGTACTTTGAAGGACCCATGACGTCTGACTTCTTGCAAGATCTTGTATGTATGTGTAAAGGCAAGTCCATTTGCAGCAAAAATTTTGTTTGCGTTGAACAAAAGTTATCTGCGCTTGTCAAGGAAATGAAGAATGTAGAAATCAGCTGTCACACCAATTGCCGGTAGCTGAAAATTTGGGAAACGACGAGGATTGTCCAAGCGACATCTAAAGCAGATACCTGACTGAAATAAAACAAAAACAACAAACAAACAAACAAAAACCTGACATTGGTCTCAGACCTTGACGCAGTTGGTGGGCATGGGCAACTAACATGAGACCTCTGTAAAAGGCATAGTATACTTTTTGCCATTGTAGTTATGCTCTTTTATTAAAAGTAAATCAATGTTTCTCCTACTTTTAGGTTGGTGTGGTAAAGTTTAGACTTCATACACCCCGTTATTTCTCGTAAGATTTTTATGAAACTTTTTAGAAAATATCTTCATATACTATATTTTTCTACGATTAAGCTCCATTTGTAATTTCTGTATTTTCTTTTTCAATGTTGATGCACAAATTTTAAAAATACATTTTTTGTACTTCCCGACGGCAGGGGCATACATCAGTAACCTTTACCCGATATTTTCAAACAAAAAAGAAATTATTTGATCAAAAACATAACACTCTATATAATGCCAGCATTTTTTAATTGTAATAGTCAACTGTTTTCAAGGAAAATATCCATTATATAAAAAAAATTGCGATTTTCGACATTTTCCACAAATGATCTTTAACCCCAATATTGCAAAAACTGCACCATAGTGGAACTCTATTACAGGGCTTCATCGAAGCACCTCGGTAATATCTTTTAAATAAGACCAAAAGTAGCCGTGAGGTATTCTGGTCCATTATATTTTCGATTTTTACTTGATTTTTCCTCCACTATAAGAGCAGGTGCGACCTGAGTGTGAGAAGCGACCAATAGACAGGCTAGTCACAAATAAGAAATTCGTTAAAACTGAAAACATTGCACATGTAAAGTATAGACACTGAAAGGAACATGTGAATTTTTTTGCTTCCAAAATTTATATTGATCGTATTACCAAAAAAAAACAACGCATTGCCATGTTTTATAATATTGCAAAATTCAAATTCAAATAGTTTTATTTAAAGTCGGTACATTTTTTAACAACACAACATAAGCTCTCAAGAGCTTTTCAAACCGACATGCATAATAAAATTACATAAATACAGCACACTAAAACATGTCATGCAATACAAATACATATCCAGATGATATTTATGCATACATTTCTGTTGTTTTGACTTCTGAACCCCTACAGCCAGTGCGCATGTGGTAAGTGCCTCTCTGTGCACTTACTGTCATAGGACCAGAAGTCAATACAGAAAATAGATGCCGACATTTATTGCACATATTACACATACAAGTACATTCATGCAAATTATAAGCAGTCTATAATTAAGCAAATAAGCAAATCAACTCAAAACACACATAAAATATTCATGCACTTTTAAAGCATATTTTAAAATATTCATGCAGAAATAGCTAAGAACTAAAATTAAGCACAAGTTAAACTGAAAAGCATACAAAGCAAAAAGGCAGCAGTAAAGCAAAATTCATGCAATGTCTATTCTAGAAAAAAATATTAATACTAGCAGCAAGCATTGCAGCGGCACGAGTTGCAATAACTCCGTTTTCATTTTGAGGCAAAATATGAATAAAACTGAATCATAAAAAACTAGGTATTAAAAAAATTAATTGCTTCAATCAAGAGAGATGCTTATGGTCAACAAGTACTGTAAAGTAAATAAATTGGACAATGTTATAAAGTAAATCGATTGCAGGGGCGTAGTGAGCCGAGGGACAAGGGACACATCCACTTGAAAAAGCATAAAAGAAATACATATAAATTAACAGAAAGAAAAGCATACCAAAAAGTCATTAATTATTTTACAGAAACTGTTCTGAGATTCACAACGGACTATTTTTAGTCTCACTTCCAAATGAACAGAACAGTATTTGAAGTAGTTATCAGGGGCGGATCGCTTGAAATTTGTCTGGATTTGCTTTCATTTGGTTTTCAGTAAACCAGTCTATTAAAGTTAGGCTGTCTCTTTCAAGTACTGTGATTAATTGATCCAGATTGTGGCCTTCATATGACAAAGTGTTATCATCTGCATAATTATAGAGGGAACTTTCTTGTATAAAATAAAATATATCATTTATAAATATATTAAAAAGTACAGGACCTAAAATAGAACCTTGAGGTACACCTTTATATATATCTTCCCATTCGCTCATTATATTGCCGATTTTGACACACTGTTTTCTGTTAGAGAGATATTTTTTTTATCAGTTTCAATGCAGATTCACATACTCCGTATGCATCTAGTTTATTTATTAACAGTTTATGGGGAAGGCAGTCAAAAGCTTTTGACAAATTCATGAGGATGGCCGCTACAAATTTATTCTCATCCAGGGCCTTTTTCCAATCTTCTATTATTTTTAGAAGAGCTGTTTGGCAACCATAACCCGATCGGAATGCTGACAGAGAAGGATGAAACACCTTGTCAAAGAAGGTCACAGTCTGCTCATATATTGCTCGTTCATAAAATTTTGAAATAGTAGGTAAGATACTTACAGGTCTATAATTGCATTTATCTAAAGAGTTATTTTTCTTGAATAGTGGTACAACTTGGGCTTCTTTTAATTTTTCTGGAAAAATGGAATTATTTATTGATTTATTTATTAAATTTGTAATTGGTTTAACAATAGCTGGTTTTGGAAATTTTAGAAGTTTTGCCGAAATGCCATCACGTCCGGTTGCTTTTTTTGAATTTGCTTTATTTATTTGCTTTGATACAAAATCATTTTCAATTTCATGAAATATTAATATAGGAATTTCTTTTTTATTTTCTTTTATAATGTTAATACTTGGATGTTCTTCGGCAGATAAATTATTATCATTACCAATATCCTTTGCCACATTTATGAAAAAATTATTAAAATTATTTGCTACTTGAAGTTGGTCATTTATGATCTTATTATTGTCTTCTAAACCATTCATTCAATCCCTTTGTTTCCTCGTTCATGACTTATAACCAGGTTTGTAACTAGATTAACACGACGGGTGTCACTAGTGGATCGGGAACTGCTCACCCTTCCGGAGCATCTGAGTTGACTCCCGGTTTTTAGTGGGGTTCGTGTTACCCGATCTTTGGTTTTATATGTATGTTTTGTAGATCGTTGTTTATTTTCTTTTAGCCATTGTGAAAGGGTATCTTCAAACTCTTCTTACTATTTAAAGAGTAAAATATTTTGAATGAATTGAATAAATGAATGGTTTAATTGTGTGGAATGTTGTAGTTAAATTCACCGAGGTTAGCAATTGTGATAAATTTTCACCCTTGTGTAACCCTTGGGCAATGATTGTGACCAGTGATGTTTGGTAGAATTCCGAACACACCCTATGATTATTAATGTGACCCAGAGCGAGTTTAGTGGAATACCAAACCCCCCCAAATTCTTCACTTCTGTTAAACCGGAAGTTTGTTTGTTATTTATATTCTTAGCCGGGAACGAAATTTAAAATCTATTTGCTGTGTTCCTCGTCTGTCATGTCAGGAAAGCGTAAGCGTGATGAGGATGAATTTGAATTCACACCACCGTCTGCTAAACTTTCTAAAGCACAAAAAGATGAAGGTATACATAAAATGAAACTGTTAGAAGCACTCGAATACTGATTAATTACCATCGTGTATTGTAAAGTCGAGACCCTAAGACTATCTTGTCTCAAAACATTTCTAAAATAACTGCAACTATTCTATAAATAACATAATCAAGAATAAACATACCTGCAGTCTCTTTTGGTACCGATTACATTATTTTTGCATCCTTAGCAAGTGATTAAAAATCCATCTGAAACTTGGAGGGTATTTCCACCATGTTTTGTAGAGTGTATTGTAAAGTCGAGACTCCATATTTGCATACGGTTGTGAATAAATGAAAGATGATACCAATTCAATTTTTTCAACTATAATTAAGATAACTATTTGTAATAACAATCACAGCTAAAAACATTTTTTTTCAGTGTCATATAATATAAAAAAATCTGGCATTCACCAAAATTGTCTATTTTGTCTCAGCAGAATTTTTTTTTTCAAATAAAGTTTATTCAGCTGTTCATTTTAGTTCACTATTTTAAAGTCAAATGTCATGACAATTACAATGATCACAATAGAAATAAATGCATTTAAAATCAACTGGAAAAAGCTGAATTATTTTTTTCTTTTTCCTCTAAGCACTTATTTCTGTGTGTAGCTGTGCAATCTACGGAGGTCCATGGACAGGAGCACATATGGCACTAGATTTAAGCTGTCCATGGATCCCCGCATCCCACAGCCACTTAAGAATATTTTAAACACAATGCATACATAAAAATTTGTCACCCCTTCTTATCACTCTCTGTGTAGTGCAATAAACCAAGTGAACCCAATGTGAACATCTATCACATTGTGCCCACTTGGCAAATACCAATGATATACTTTTTCTCAGTTCTTCAGGTGTAAATTTTTTACACACACAACAAATTTCAGACTATTCAATTTCTGATTCACCTGAAGACTCTGATTGAGAATCATCTACATAGATATGAGATGTACTTGGTTGCTGTGAATCATTTACATTTTTACATTTTTGAGTCTGAACTTTTTTAGATTTTGAACTTTTGTTTTGTGTTTTTTTGTTTACACGTTTTACAGATTTCTTTGCACTTTTACCCATAGATGAAGAACTACCCTTTGAAAAGTGATTAACAAGGTTTTGCTGTACAGGACTTTCAGTAATGGCTTGACCTGATGTGATTTTACTGGAACAATTACGAACAGGTTTATGTGAAGATTCACATTTCACAGCACAAATTTTGTTCAGCTTGTCATTAAGAAAAGAACTAGGTGATTTCGCAAGAGTGTCAGACTGTTGAGATAAGTTAATATTGTCATGACCACCACTAGATGTACATGTACTGGCATTTATAAAAGCATCACCGGATTCATCAATGTGGATTGCAACATCAGAGTTAAAACCATTAATGTTATCACCTTCATTAGTAACACTAGACTGAAAAACTTCAGCTGGCAACACACTAAAACTGCTAATTACATATATATCAACGGGATAAATGCCTGTTTTACGAAATGCGGACTGAAGATTTACTGCAGATAGTGCTAGGGTATATGTTTCACAAGCAAGTTTACATACATCATAGCGAGAGATAGAAGCAGGACCAGTTCTCATCAACTTTTGACATTTGTTATTATATATCTTTTGGAAAGGACCAAAACAGGCAACATCAAGAGGCTGTAATATATGCGACGTATGTGCAGGGAGAACAAATAAAATAATTTTCTGTTCTTTAGCCCAGTCTATGAGATCGACAGAGATGTGAGATTTGTGACCATCAAAAATCAAAAGAAGATACTGATGTGGTTCTCTGTGTGGGATAAACTTAATGAAGTGGTCTTTCAGATAATCACGAAAGACAGAAGAGTTAGACCATCCCGAATCAGACATTGTACCATTGGCACCCGGAGAAGCATCCTTCAGTAGATCGGGCATCATTCTCTTTCCTGGGAAAACAAAGTACGGTGGAATGGCCACTCCACTAGCACTACCACAACCAAGAACAGTTATTGTTTTAGATTTACACATTAATTAAGTCTTAAGAGCAAGTGCAAGTGTGACTCGAGAAGCGAGCGATAGATAGGCCATTCATTACTTTCGTTTGAACTCTAATACAATATTTATGTAGTATATGGACACTGAAAGGAACATGTAACTTAATTTTGTTTCTAAAATTTCTGTTAAATCGTGTAAAACTGAAAGCGGCATGCATAATAAACATACCTGCCAACTCGTCCGATTTCTGTGGGTCACAGCTGGAAATTCAACCTGATGAAAGTTTTATCACCCGAAGGATGCTTAGAAGACCATAGATTTACAATTTTAACAGCGTAAGCATCAATTGTAAAGACACGACATCATCCTGATCCTAAAGGTCACAATTGACGCTACTGGTCCCTGAGTACTGAATTTTCTCTCTGGTGCTTTACTGTCTCACTGTAATTTCTCTTTGTACTGGAGTATTGAGTTGCTTAGGCTCAGGATCGGGGTACAGGGCTTGCTAGTTCTGGGAAGCACCCTGTACTTTTGATGAATTCCTCCAAGAATGTTAATTTCTTTTGATGCTTCTCTTTATTGGAGTCTCTAGTCAGGAGATGAAGTAGATCAAAACTTTCAAACTATGGTCTTTAATTGCACTGTGAGTTTGGCTCTCTCATGATCGTAAATGTGGCAGTGCAATATGTAGTGTTCAGCGGTTTCTTCTTCTCCACAGTCGCATAGTGGCGTGAGGGACTGACCTATGTTATTCCGGTATTTCGTCTGCTGTATCCTGTTCTCATCTCTGTCAAAACTCTGCCTATCTGTGGGTTTGGCATTTCCAACCATTGGTATCAGGTCATAAAGTTGTCTCCCTGATTCGCTGATGGTCCATCTATTCTGCCATTTTATTTTAGTTGAAGTCTTCACTGCTTGTTTGACATCTGACATGGTGATGACATTTTACTGTTCATTTAGGGACATTGACTCTTTTGCTGCTTCCTTTGCCAGTTGGTCCGCTATCTCGTTCCCGGCTATATTAGCATGGCCTGGGATCCAACATAGGGTTGTTCGCATTCCTTATCTCATCAATGTCCCTATATTTTCCTTAATGTCGGAGATCGTGTCAATGTAGTTTGATGACTTCCAGTTGAGAGTTGGGATACCTAATCGGCTCCAGTAGCTTGGCACTCTCATCATCATGACATCCACCCCTGATCCCCTGCCTTGTATGTGACTTCTGGCTCTATGAGTTTAATGTCTACTTTTGTTGCTTTGAACATGTCTACTGTTTGGTTCATTGCCTTCCCATAATAAAGACAATGCACCATATGTTTGCTTCCCCAGTACATTTCCGATTGAAATATACAATCGATTTGTCAGAATACTTCAGAATACATCAAAGAATTTGACTAAATAATTTATTACAAATAAGTAAGCACAAACTTTTTTATTTTTATTGCTTATTTAGAAGTGGAAGCAATCTTAATTTTTTGTTGGTGCACAATCAAAATGGCGAATAAACTTTCAGTTTCCGATTACAAGGACGATATTTTTTATTTTCGGTTACAACGAAGATATTATTTTCCATAGTATTCAACTCATTTTTTAGCACACCTGGCCTAAGGCCATGTGAGCATTTGCCATCACTTAAGTTTGGCATCTCGTATGTTGTAAACTTTCACATTAAAATCTGTTCCTCTGAAACCGCAGGACAAAATTAAGCTAAATTTGGCCAGGACCTTATAGGAAAATGGAAAGAAAATTCTCTGATAGTTGAAATTTTTATTGAATCCAAACAGTACATAAATAGTTCTGAGATCAAAAAGATGATCAAGATGGTTCCTTACAAAGTTTTTACTTTTTTTATCGATGGGAAACTTAAGTTGGCATGTACCAAAGGACATTGTTTAGCTGTGGGAACATAAATAGAAATCTTTTCTCATGATCAGGAACTACAGACTTGCCAGATCCAAAGCAGTGCATGAATAACAAGTTGATTAATCCCGGCTCAGTTGAGCCTCTAAGTTTTTTTAATCTCAGCATTATACATGTATATTAATTACGAAAAAGAAGATTAGGCATGATATAATTTAGTTTTCTAAAATTGTTCTCTTCTTATGATAACATTTATTTATTTTTTAAGTTACACGATCAGGAAGATCCAGAAAGAAACCAGCAAGATTTTTGGATGAATCAATGGAAGAAGACATTGATAAACTAGAAACTGAATCAGTTGACAATGAAAAGGAAACACCAACATCTCCTCCTATACAAGCCATTAAGACAACTCCTGGAAAGTCTCCTCATCTACAACAAAAACTATTATTACAGACTTTACAAACTGAACAAAAACCTGTGAAAATTCTCACACAACAGAAAGTACAGCCTATACAAATACAGATTCCAGGCTCATCTCTTTTAAAGACAGCTTCTGTTCCACAAGGAATCCGAGTTGTCTCCCCTACATCTCAACAGCTTCAGGTTGTCTCCCCTATGTCTCAACAACTCCAAGTTGTCTCCCCTACATCTCCACAACTTCAGATGGTGTCTCCTACATCTCCACAGCTCCAGGTTGTGTCACCTACAGCACCACAATTTAAAGTTCTATCTCAGATGGTTCCACAAGTTAAACAGCAAGTTGTGCAACAAATTGTCCCTCAAAATGTTGTTACAATGCCAACTACACCAACTGATAGTCAAGCTGGGAATAGAGGAAGGGTAAATAAAGCTATATATTTTATAAATTCTAAATTAAAAGCAATTTTTACCATAAATGTAATATAATATGCTGCAATCTTTTGTCAATAAAATGTTAATGCAGTATATAGATATCAATTATTCATGGTTGTAAAAAATAAAAACAGAAAATATAACTATTTTAAGAGTATAAATTAAATTGTTCAGGACACGAGACTCTGTCAGAGAAGATATCACCAGACTGTCAAAATAGTGGCTATTAGTTAACACTGATATGAAATGCCAAGAAATTATATATGTATTTGAGAGATTGTTACGAATATGTTATGGGGTTTATGGTTATGGTGTTTAATGCCACTTTCAACAATATTTCAGTTATATCATGGTGGTCAGTTTTATAGGTTGAGGAAACCAGAGTACCTGGAGAAAACCACTGACCTGCTGCAAGTCACTGACAAACTTTATCACATAATGTTGTATCAAGCACACTTCGCCTGAGCGGGATTCGAACTCACAACGTCAAGAACATGAAATAAAGCAATATTTAAATAGTTTTGTAAAAGTTGTATGTTAGAGGGAATTTATTGTTACCTGACATGTATGGCTCATTGGTTTATTTTGCATGTAAGATATTGAAAATTGTCCATTGCTTATAATATTATTACATACCTTGCATATTTGATGTTAGATTTTTACCAAGTTCAAAAATGAAAGATATTGGATGCTATTTTGGGTTAAAACCTTTTGTATTGAAAATATATTGCTAATTGTTCATTGTTTATGACATATCATGAATAATTATTGTTCATATAACCCTCCTCAACAGATTGGACATGTTATGGGGTACTTGCACATGTCAATGTGCCTTGCTTACACAATTTTTATTACTTGTATCGCCAGCAAAAACGTTTTTATCCTTATGAAACACTAATAGGTGTGTGTAATCTGTAACTGCAACTGTTATTCAAATTTTTAACTTAGCAGTGTGATTGCATATACAATGAAGATATGCACCTCTTGAAAAAGGATTCCATAGATATTGAAATTATCAGGTTTTTACATGTACACCATAATCATTTCCCCAAATTTATGTAAATCTGTAGCGCCAATAGCTAACCATACTATTCACCTGTACTACATGTACATTATTTATACAGTGGGTTGTCGTGGTCGTGGTAGTTGGATTTTATGACTACCTATGCAATCAGTGACTTGCAAAAGGTCGGTGATTTTCTCCTGGTACTCTGGTTTCCTCCACCAATAAAAGTGACTGCCACGATATAGCTGAAATATTGTTGAAAGTGGTGCTAAGCACCATAACCCTAACCATAATCCATTATTTATACATGTACATGTAGTTACATATTGTACATTTATATACATTACAGCCTTTTCCAAAATGTGACATTTAAAATGAAGTTAGTGCTTTGATCTTGTTAAACTATCAACAACATATATGACATGTCTGATTAAAAAATTCAATTTTTTTTTTAACATAGGTACGAAAAAAGTCTGCAAAAGTCTTAGAAATGGAAGAATTTGAAGAAGCAGAGAAAACTAAACCAAAGAAAATGACAGGAAAACAACAAAGCCCTGTTACCTCACCTGTTCCTCCTACAGGAGTTACCATTGTTAGAAATGAACAAGGTCAAAATGTAGTGGTATCAGTAGCAGGTGGAATTCCCGAGCCAACAAAGAAATCAAAAACTAAAGGGAAGTTGAAATTTCCATTAGTTATGGAAATGCAAGAAATGCAAGTGACCCAAAACTTAATGGTTAAGGAGGAACCTAGTGACTTGTCATCAGCTGCCACTCTGTCAGCCAATGTAATTGAACAATCACCAAGCTCTACAAATAAGCAAAAACAGATTAAATCTGAGCCGGTAACATCTAAAAAACAACAGGTGGGCGTGGTAAGCCAAGAGCCTGCTACCACTCCTATCAAGAAGGGGAAAAGTGTTATTAAAATGTTACTAAATACACCAACACAGTTTACTGCACCCACTGTTTCAACCACGGCAATAAGTTCAGATAAACCTAAAGAACTGGATAAAAACATTGATGTACAAAATGTACCTGTAGATGTTGTCAAGTCTGAACCAACTGTAGTGAATGTGTCCACAGAGAAAACTGTTAAAAAGATTATTTTGTCTCCTAGTGATTTGGATGATGGTCATCTATCCTTTGATGAGGATGAAGATGATGATGAATTTGATGATGAATTAGATGATGAAGATGAGGGAGATGATGAGGAAGAAATAGATTGGCAGTTTGAATCTCAAGATGGCACATTGTTAGCTCAAGAAGAACTTGCGAGGAAAGGAAAAGGTTTGCTATGTTCCTATTTACAGTGAAACATGTGTAAGCCGAACCTCCTGGAGACCAACTTTTATGTTCAGAATAGACATGTTTTGGGTTTATACAGGTTAAATTAACAAAGATATCCTACATTGGGACTTGATTTAAAGTTTGGTTTATTCAGAGTTTGTTTTAGACAAGTTTCACTGTATGGGTATTTATATCCTAGGCCTTGTCTGTGATAGTTTGTAATCACTGTCTGTGATAGTTTATAATCACATTGATTAAAGAAAGACAAATTCTTTTATTATTAACATGCCTTTGATTCTTATTTATGGGTTTGCTGTATATAAAATAGTTTGATCATATCTGAAATGTGTCATTTGATTAAGTCATATTAATTAAAATTTTGAAACATGGAAAGTTTACTCAATTTGTTATCACAGGACTTCAACAATGACACAAATTACAAGTTTTTTACAATGAAATTTTGTCAGATATGATTTTTATATCAGCAGATCAACTTAAGTTGTCAATCAAAATAATTGATTTGTGTTTTTATTCGATGTTACTGCATACCTGTGTCAAGTTAGTTGAGCTGTTGAACAATTTCTCTTGACCATTTCTGGCTTTTGTAATGATAGAAAAAAAGAACGCTGTAAATGGCTACAGTTCTCTATGAAACAAGTTAGTTATGTGTGTATGTGTTCTATGACTTGTATAAATCTGAAACAATTACTGTCAATATTGCAGAGATATCTTCTGGTGATCTAAAAAAACCAAAGAAAAAATCTAGCAAAAAGAAGACAGCACATGAAGATGATGATTTTGATGATGATGATTTTGGTGATGATGATGACGATGATGATGAAGGGAACTTAGTTATTGCTGATGAATTTAACAAGAAAAAGAAAACAACAAAAAAGGCACCTTCAAAAAAGAAAGGTTTGTTTATATCAACTAATATTTCAGACATTAGGTATTAATTTTTAGCTCACCTAAATCGAGATTCTATCAAGCTCTCTGTAGGTCATAAATAAATAGGTGTTGTAATTTAAATTTTCAATACATTTCTACAGAATTGTAAATGAAGTTTTCTATAGCATATATATTTTCATACCCCGACCTTACGTCCATAAGAAACTATGAAAAGTATCAGGGTGTCAAACAACTAAAGATGTAAATCAACTGATAATGAGATGTTACATATTTGTTTTTGTAATGAGAAATTGTAGTTCAATGTAACAAAAAATTATTACACACTAATCCAGCTGTATTCAGCTGATACAGTACACTGAAGACATTGATGTCATTAATTAGGTACTTGTTGTTTATCTTACATCTGATACAGTACACAGAAGACAGTGATGTAATTAATTAGATACTTGTTGTTTATCTTACAGCTGATACAGTACACTGAAGACATTGATGTCATTAATTAGGTACTTGTTGTTTATCTTACAGCCGATACAGTACACTGAAGACATTGATGTCATTAATTAGGTACTTGTTGTTTATCTTACAGCTGATACAGTACACTGAAGACATTGATGTCATTAATTAGGTACTTGTTGTTTATCTTACAGCCGATACAGTACACTGAAGACATTGATGTCATTAATTAGGTACTTGTTGTTTATCTTACAGCTGATACAGTACACTGAAGACATTGATGTCATTAATTAGGTACTTGTTGTTTATCTTACAGCTGATACAGTACACTGAAGACATTGATGTCATTAATTAGGTACTTGTTGTTTATCTTACAGCCGATACAGTACACTGAAGACATTGATGTCATTAATTAGGTACTTGTTGTTTATCTTACAGCTGATACAGTACACTGAAGACATTGATGTCATTAATTAGGTACTTGTTGTTTATCTTACAGCTGATACAGTACACTGAAGACATTGATGTCATTAATTAGGTACTTGTTGTTTATCTTAGAGCTGATACAGTACACTGAAGACATTGATGTCATTAATTAGGTACTTGTTGTTTATCTTACAGCTGATACAGTACACTGAAGACATTGATGTCATTAATTAGGTACTTGTTGTTTATCTTACAGCCGATACAGTACACTGAAGACATTGATGTCATTAATTAGGTACTTGTTGTTTATCTTACAGCTGATACAGTACACTGAAGACATTGATGTCATTAATTAGGTACTTGTTGTTTATCTTACAGCTGATACAGTACACTGAAGACATTGATGTCATTAATTAGGTACTTGTTGTTTATCTTACAGCTGATACAGTACACTGAAGACATTGATGTCATTAATTAGGTACTTGTTGTTTATCTTACAGCCGATACAGTACACTGAAGACATTGATGTCATTAATTAGGTACTTGTTGTTTATCTTACA
The DNA here is from genome assembly GCA_963680875.1 of Bathymodiolus brooksi. Taxonomy (NCBI): domain Eukaryota; kingdom Metazoa; phylum Mollusca; class Bivalvia; order Mytilida; family Modiolidae; genus Bathymodiolus; species Bathymodiolus brooksi. Next base: position 123,893,267 of record OY804575.1, read on the forward strand.
GCTGATACAGTACACTGAAGACATTGATGTCATTAATTAGGTACTTGTTGTTTATCTTACAGCTGATACAATACACTGAAGACATTGATGTCATTAATTAGGTACTTGTTGTTTATCTTACAGCTGATACAGTACACTGAAGACATTGATGTCATTAATTAGGTACTTGTTGTTTATCTTACAGCTGATACAGTACACTGAAGACATTGATGTCATTAATTAGGTACTTGTTGTTTATCTTAGAGCTGATACAGTACACTGAAGACATTGATGTCATTAATTAGGTACTTGTTGTTTATCTTACAGCTGATACAGTACACTGAAGACATTGATGTCATTAATTAGGTACTTGCTGTTTATCTTACAGCCGATACAGTACACTGAAGACATTGATGTCATTAATTAGGTACTTGTTGTTTATCTTACAGCTGATACAGTACACTGAAGACATTGATGTCATTAATTAGGTACTTGTTGTTTATCTTACAGCTGATACAGTACACTGAAGACATTGATGTAATTAATTAGATACTTGTTGTTTTTACATCTGATACAGTACACTGAAGACATTGATGTAATTAATTAGATACTTGTTGTTTATCTTACAGCTGATACAGTACACTGAAGACATTGATGTAATTAATTAGGTACTTGTTGTTTATCTTACAGCTGATACAGTACACTGAAGACATTGATGTCATTAATTAGGTACTTGTTGTTTATCTTACAGCTGATACAGTACACTGAAGACATTGATGTAATTAATTAGGTACTTGTTGTTTATCTTACAGCTGATACAGTACACTGAAGACATTGATGTAATTAATTAGATACTTGTTGTTTTTACATCTGATACAGTACACTGAAGACATTGATGTAATTAATTAGATACTTGTTGTTTATCTTACAGCTGATACAGTACACTGAAGACATTGATGTAATTAATTAGGTACTTGTTGTTTATCTTACAGCTGATACAGTACACTGAAGACATTGATGTAATTAATTAGGTACTTGTTGTTTATCTTACAGCTGATACAGTACACTGAAGACATTGATGTAATTAATTAGGTACTTGTTGTTTATCTTACAGCTGATACAGTACACTGAAGACATTGATGTAATTAATTAGGTACTTGTTGTTTATCTTACAGCTGATACAGTACACTGAAGACATTGATGTAATTAATTAGATACTTGTTGTTTTTACATCTGATACAGTACACTGAAGACATTGATGTAATTAATTAGATACTTGTTGTTTATCTTACAGCTGATACAGTACACTGAAGACATTGATGTAATTAATTAGGTACTTGTTGTTTATCTTACAGCTGATACAGTACACTGAAGACATTGATGTAATTAATTAGATACTTGTTGTTTGTCTTACAGCTGATACAGTACACAGAAGACAGTGATGTAATTAATTAGGTACTTGTTGTTTATCTTACAACTGATACAGTACACTGAAGACATTGATGTAATTAATTAGATATTTATTGTTTATCTTACAGCTGACACAACAAAAGGTGGGACTGGCAAAGCAGAAAAACCTACAGTAAGTTACATTGAAAGACAAATTTTTAATTCAATATATTCTAGGTTTTCTATCAAAATGTGTTTCTCCTGGTAATACAATTTTGACAAAATATTATAAATAAATATCTCTAAAACAACTAACTTATTATATCTACAGCAATTAAGTTTTAGGGGGTATATAGGTTTAACATGTCTGTCCATCTGTCTGTAGACAAAGGGTTGTCCAAGTCATGACCTATATATTTATGCATGAGTCTCTTTTAAAAAAAATATACCATGAGAGTGATATAATATAATGCAAAAAGGGTTATAATCTGCATTGCTTTACAAGGGTCTTGAAACATAGAAATTCTACAGTTTTAGGCTTGTTCAGGCCATAACTATACTTTTAAATAAATGTCTTTCAAATTTACAATAATTATTTCTTACCACTAGAGGGAGTTTCATGAAGCAAAGAAGTTTTGAATTGCCCTTGTTTACATAAGTTATATCCCTAGAAACTGTTCAATGCTTCAGTTTTATGCTCAATTTCTAGCACATAACTCCTTTATGTAATCTTGGATCTTTGTTTAAATTTTTAAAATATTTTAAGTAAATAGAATATTGTAGAGGAATGCCTGAGAGGTATTGGAGTTAGCAAAAAGACAATAACAGAGCATTCATATACTGGTAAACCAAATAGGACTGGAATGGTCCTTTCAAATTTACATATGACAGCAGTCCTATATTCAATATTGCAACTATTACTTATAGTAGAAATTTGTTCAAATTGTCAAAATTTCTGCATTAAGACAGACTTTTTCAAAATTTAAACTATTACATCATAATGAATTCTCTGGTTAGGAATCTGTTTTATTGATGCAATTGTGTGTTTTAGATTGATTGATTGGTGTTTTACGCCAACTTTAGCAATATTTCAGCTACATTGTGACGTGAACAAATTTTATTATTAAACTTATACAAGATCCTTAGAAATAAAACATACTTGTCCATAAAACAATCGGATTATATGTACAATAAAAGAAACATTAAAAAGATAAAATCATATATTTAGAACATATGTTTGTGTGTTTTAGAAATTCATCTGTTATCCATTGAACCTTCAGATCCAAGTGATGCCCAGATAACTGATGATAGGATCATAGGGGTCTTTAGTTAACTGATGATAGGATCATAGGGGTCTTTAGTTAACTGATGATAGGATCATAGGGGTCTTTAGTTAACTGATGATAGGATCATAGGGGTCTTTAGTTAACGGATGATAGGATCATATGGATCTTTAGTTAACTGATGGTAGGATCATATGGGTCTTTAGTTAACTGATGATAGGATCATAGGGGTCTTTAGTTAACTGATGATAGGATCATAGGGGTCTTTAGTTAACTGATGATAGGATCATATGGATCTTTAGTTAACTGATGGTAGGATCATAGGGGTCTTTAGTTAACTGATGATAGGATCATATGGATCTTTAGTTAACTGATGGTAGGATCATAGGGGTCTTTAGTTAACTGATGATAGGATCATAGGGGTCTTTAGTTAACTGATGATAGGATCATAGGGGTCTTTAGTTAACTGATGATAGGATCATAGGGGTCTTTAGTTAACTGATGATAGGATCATAGGGATCTTTAGTTAACTGATGGTAGGATCATAGGGGTCTTTAGTTAACTGATGATAGGATCATAGGGGTCTTTAGATTACTGATGATAGGATCATTTGGGTCTTTAGTTAACTGATGATAGGATCATAGGGGTCTTTAGTTAACTGATGGTAGGATCATAGGGGTCTTCAGTTAACTGATGATAGGATCATAGGGGTCTTTAGTTAACTGATGATAGGATCATAGGGGTCTTTAGTTAACTGATGATAGGATCATAGGGGTCTTTAGTTAACTGATGATAGGATCATAGGGGTCTTTAGTTAACTGATGATAGGATCATAGGGGTCTTTAGTTAACGGATGATAGGATCATATGGATCTTTAGTTAACTGATGGTAGGATCATATGGGTCTTTAGTTAACTGATGATAGGATCATAGGGGTCTTTAGTTAACTGATGATAGGATCATAGGGGTCTTTAGTTAACTGATGATAGGATCATATGGATCTTTAGTTAACTGATGGTAGGATCATAGGGGTCTTTAGTTAACTGATGATAGGATCATATGGATCTTTAGTTAACTGATGGTAGGATCATAGGGGTCTTTAGTTAACTGATGATAGGATCATAGGGGTCTTTAGTTAACTGATGATAGGATCATAGGGGTCTTTAGTTAACTGATGATAGGATCATAGGGGTCTTTAGTTAACTGATGATAGGATCATAGGGATCTTTAGTTAACTGATGGTAGGATCATAGGGGTCTTTAGTTAACTGATGATAGGATCATAGGGGTCTTTAGATTACTGATGATAGGATCATTTGGGTCTTTAGTTAACTGATGATAGGATCATAGGGGTCTTTAGTTAACTGATGGTAGGATCATAGGGGTCTTCAGTTAACTGATGATAGGATCATAGGGGTCTTTAGTTAACTGATGATAGGATCATAGGGGTCTTTAGTTAACTGATGATAGGATCATAGGGGTCTTTAGTTAACTGATGATAGGATCATAGGGGTCTTTAGTTAACTGATGATAGGATCATAGGGGTCTTTAGTTAACTGATGGTAGGATCATAGGGGTCTTTAGTTAACTGATGATATGATCATAGTGGTCTTTAGTTAACTGATGATAGGATCATAGGGGTCTTTAGTTAACTGATGATAGGATCATAGGGATCTTTAGTTAACTGATGATAGGATCATAGGGGTCTTTAGTTAACTGATGATAGGATCATAGGGGTCTTTAGATTACTGATGATAGCTATGATCATAGGGGTCTTTAGTTAACTGATGATAGGATCATAGGGGTCTTTAGTTAACTGATGATAGGATCATATGGGTCTTTAGTTAACTGATGATAGGATCATAGGGGTCTTTAGTTAACTGATGGTAGGATCATAGGGGTCTTTAGTTAACTGATGATAGGATCATAGGGGTCTTTAGATTACTGATGATAGGATCATAGGGGTCTTTAGTTAACTGATGATAGGATCATAGGAGTCTTTAGTTTACTGATGATAGGACCATAGGGGTCTTTAATTAACTGATGATAGGATCATAGAGGTCTTTAGATTACTGATTATAGGATCATAGGGGTCTTTAGTTAACTGATGATAGGATCATAGGGGTCTTTAGATTACTAATGATAGGATCATAGGGGTCTTTAGTTAACTGATGATAGGATCATAGGGGTCTTTAGTTAACTGATGATAGGATCATAGGGGTCTTTAGATTACTGATGATAGGATCATAGGGGTCTTTAGTTAACTGATGGTAGGATCATAGGGGTCTTTAGTTAACTGATGATAGGATCATAGGGGTCTTTAGATTACTGATGATAGGATCATAGGGGTCTTTAGTTAACTGATGGTAGGATCATAGCCATCTTTAATTAAATGATGATAGGATCATAGGAGTCTTTAGTTAACTGATGATAGGATCATAGGGGTCTTTAGTCAACTGATGATAGGATCATAGGGGTCTTTAGTTAACTGATTATAGGATCATAGGGGTCTTTAGTTAACTGATGATAGGATCATAGGGGTCTTTAGTTAACTGATGATAGGATCATAGGGATCTTTAGTTAACTGATGATAGGATCATAGGGGTCTTTAGATTACTGATGATAGGATCATAGGGGTCTTTAGTTAACTGATGATAGGATCATAGGGGTCTTTAGTTAACTGATGATAGGATCATAGGATAGGGGTCTTTAGATTACTGATGATAGGATCATAGGGGTCTTTAGTTAACTGATGATAGGATCATAGGGATCTTTAGTTAACTGATGGTAGGATCATAGGGGTCTTTAGTTAACTGATGATAGGATCATAGGGGTCTTTAGATTACTGATGATAGGATCATTTGGGTCTTTAGTTAACTGATGATAGGATCATAGGGGTCTTTAGTTAACTGATGGTAGGATCATAGGGGTCTTCAGTTAACTGATGATAGGATCATAGGGGTCTTTAGTTAACTGATGATAGGATCATAGGGGTCTTTAGTTAACTGATGATAGGATCATAGGGGTCTTTAGTTAACTGATGATAGGATCATAGGGGTCTTTAGTTAACTGATGATAGGATCATAGGGGTCTTTAGTTAACTGATGGTAGGATCATAGGGGTCTTTAGTTAACTGATGATATGATCATAGGGGTCTTTAGATTACTGATGATAGCTATGATCATAGGGGTCTTTAGTTAACTGATGATAGGATCATAGGGGTCTTTAGTTAACTGATGATAGGATCATATGGGTCTTTAGTTAACTGATGATAGGATCATAGGGGTCTTTAGTTAACTGATGGTAGGATCATAGGGGTCTTTAGTTAACTGATGATAGGATCATAGGGGTCTTTAGATTACTGATGATAGGATCATAGGGGTCTTTAGTTAACTGATGATAGGATCATAGGAGTCTTTAGTTTACTGATGATAGGACCATAGGGGTCTTTAATTAACTGATGATAGGATCATAGAGGTCTTTAGATTACTGATTATAGGATCATAGGGGTCTTTAGTTAACTGATGATAGGATCATAGGGGTCTTTAGATTACTAATGATAGGATCATAGGGGTCTTTAGTTAACTGATGATAGGATCATAGGGGTCTTTAGTTAACTGATGATAGGATCATAGGGGTCTTTAGATTACTGATGATAGGATCATAGGGGTCTTTAGTTAACTGATGGTAGGATCATAGGGGTCTTTAGTTAACTGATGATAGGATCATAGGGGTCTTTAGATTACTGATGATAGGATCATAGGGGTCTTTAGTTAACTGATGGTAGGATCATAGCCATCTTTAATTAAATGATGATAGGATCATAGGAGTCTTTAGTTAACTGATGATAGGATCATAGGGGTCTTTAGTCAACTGATGATAGGATCATAGGGGTCTTTAGTTAACTGATTATAGGATCATAGGGGTCTTTAGTTAACTGATGATAGGATCATAGGGGTCTTTAGATTACTGATGATAGGATCATAGGGGTCTTTAGTTAACTGATGATAGGATCATAGGGGTCTTTAGTTAACTGATGATAGGATCATAGGATAGGGGTCTTTAGATTACTGATTATAGGATCATAGTGGTCTTTAGTTAACTGATGATAGGATCATAGGGTCTTTAGATTACTGATGATAGGATCATAGGGGTCTTTAGTTAACTGATGGTAGGATCATAGGGGTCTTTAGTTAACTGATGATAGGATCATATGGATCTTTAGTTAACTGATGGTAGGATCATAGGGTTCTTTAGTTAACTGATGATAGGATCATAGGGGTCTTTAGTTAACTGATGATAGGATCATAGGGGTCTTTAGTTAACTGATGATAGGATCATAGGGGTCTTTAGTTAACTGATGATAGGATCATAGGGATCTTTAGTTAACTGATGGTAGGATCATAGGGGTCTTTAGTTAACTGATGATAGGATCATAGGGGTCTTTAGATTACTGATGATAGGATCATAGGGGTCTTTAGTTAACTGATGATAGGATCATAGGGGTCTTTAGTTAACTGATGGTAGGATCATAGGGGTCTTCAGTTAACTGATGATAGGATCATAGGGGTCTTTAGTTAACTGATGATAGGATCATAGGGGTCTTTAGTTAACTGATGATAGGATCATAGGATAGGGGTCTTTAGATTACTGATTATAGGATCATAGTGGTCTTTAGTTAACTGATGATAGGATCATAGGGTCTTTAGATTACTGATGATAGGATCATAGGGGTCTTTAGTTAACTGATGGTAGGATCATAGGGGTCTTTAGTTAACTGATGATAGGATCATATGGATCTTTAGTTAACTGATGGTAGGATCATAGGGTTCTTTAGTTAACTGATGATAGGATCATAGGGGTCTTTAGTTAACTGATGATAGGATCATAGGGGTCTTTTGTTAACTGATGATAGGATCATAGGGGTCTTTAGTTAACTGATGATAGGATCATAGGGATCTTTAGTTAACTGATGGTAGGATCATAGGGGTCTTTAGTTAACTGATGATAGGATCATAGGGGTCTTTAGATTACTGATGATAGGATCATAGGGGTCTTTAGTTAACTGATGATAGGATCATAGGGGTCTTTAGTTAACTGATTGTAGGATCATAGGGGTCTTCAGTTAACTGATGATAGGATCATAGGGGTCTTTAGTTAACTGATGATAGGATCATATGGGTCTTTAGTTAACTGATGATAGGATCATAGGGGTCTTTAGTTAACTGATGATAGGATCATAGGGGTCTTTAGTTAACTGATGATAGGATCATAGGGGTCTTTAGTTAACTGATGGTAGGATCATAGGGGTCTTTAGTTAACTGATGATATGATCATAGGGTTCTTTAGTTAACTGATGATAGGATCATAGGGGTCTTTAGTTAACTGATGATAGGATCATAGGGATCTTTAGTTAACTGATGATAGGATCATAGGGGTCTTTAGTTAACTGATGATAGGATCATAGGGGTCTTTAGATTACTGATGATAGCTATGATCATAGGGGTCTTTAGTTAACTGATGATAGGATCATAGGGGTCTTTAGTTAACTGATGATAGGATCATATGGGTCTTTAGTTAACTGATGATAGGATCATAGGGGTCTTTAGTTAACTGATGGTAGGATCATAGGGGTCTTTAGTTAACTGATGATAGGATCATAGGGGTCTTTAGTTAACTGATGATAGGATCATAGGGGTCTTTAGTTAACTGATGATAGGATCATAGGGATCTTAAGTTAACTGATGATAGGATCATAGGGGTCTTTAGTTAACTGATGATAGGATCATAGGGGTCTTTAGATTACTGATGATAGGATCATAGGGGTCTTTAGTTAACTGATGATAGGATCATAGGGGTCTTCAGATTACTGATGATAGGATCATAGGGGTCTTTAGTTAACTGATGATAGGATCATAGGAGTCTTTAGTTTACTGATGATAGGACCATAGGGGTCTTTAATTAACTGATGATAGGATCATAGAGGTCTTAGATTACTGATTATAGGATCATAGGGGTCTTTAGATTACTAATGATAGGATCATAGGGGTCTTTAGTTAACTGATGATAGGATCATAGGGGTCTTTAGTTAACTGATGATAGGATCATAGGGGTCTTTAGATTACTGATGATAGGATCATAGGGGTCTTTAGTTAACTGATGGTAGGATCATAGGGGTCTTTAGTTAACTGATGATAGGATCATAGGGGTCTTTAAATTACTGATGATAGGATCATAGGAGTCTTTAGTTAACTGATGGTAGGATCATAGCCGTCTTTAATTAAATGATGATAGGATCATAGGAGTCTTTAGTTAACTGATGATAGGATCATAGGGGTCTTTAGTTAACTGATGATAGGATCATAGGGGTCTTTAGTTAACTGATGATAGGATCATAGGGATCTTTAGTTAACTGATGGTAGGATCATAGGGGTCTTTAGTTAACTGATGATAGGATCATAGGGGTCTTTAGATTACTGATGATAGGATCATAGGGGTCTTTAGTTAACTGATGATAGGATCATAGGGGTCTTTAGTTAACTGATGATAGGATCATAGGGGTCTTTAGTTAACTGATGATAGGATCATAAGATAGGGGTCTTTAGATTACTGATTATAGGATCATAGTGGTCTTTAGTTAATTGATGATAGGATCATTGGGTCTTTAGATTACTGATGATAGGATCATAGGGGTCTTTAGTTAACTGATGGTAGGATCATGGGGGTCTTTAGTTAACTGATGGTAGGATCATAGGGGGTCTTTAGTTAACTGATGATAGGATCATAGGGGTCTTTAGTTAACTGATGATAGGATCATAGGGGTCTTTAGTTAACTGATGATAGGAGCATAGGGGTCTTTAGTTAACTGATTATAGGATCATAGGGGTCTTTAGTTAAATGATGATAGGATCATAGGGGTCTTTAGTTAACTGATGATAGGATCATAGGGGTCTTTAGTTAACTGATGATAGGATCATAGGGGTCTTTAGATTACTGATGATAGGATCATAGGGGTCTTTAGTTAACTGATGATAGGATCATAGGGGTCTTTAGTTAAATGATGATAGGATCATAGGATAGGGGTCTTTAGATTACTGATTATAGGATCATAGTGGTCTTTAGTTAACTGATGATAGGATCATAGGGTCTTTAGATTACTGATGATAGGATCATAGGGGTCTTTAGTTAACTGATGGTAGGATCATAGGGGGTCTTTAGTTAACTGATGATAGGATCATAGGGGTCTTTAGTTAACTGATGATATTAGTCTTTAGTTAACTGATTATAGGATCATAGGGCTCTTTAGTTAACTGATGATAGGATCATAGGGGTCTTTAGTTAACTGATGATAGGATCATAGGAGTCTTTAGTTAACTGATGATAGGATCATAGGAGTCTTTAGTTAACTGATGATAGGATCATAGGGGTCTTTAGATTACTGATGATAGGATCATAGGGGTCTTTAGTTAACTGATGATAGGATCATAGGGGTCTTTAGTTAAATGATGATAGGATCATAGGATAGGGGTCTTTAGATTACTGATTATAGGATCATAGTGGTCTTTAGTTAACTGATGATAGGATCATAGGGTCTTTAGATTACTGATGATAGGATCATAGGGGTCTTTAGTTAACTGATGGTAGGATCATAGGGGGTCTTTAGTTAACTGATGATAGGATCATAGGGGTCTTTAGTTAACTGATGATAGGATCATAGGGGTCTTTAGTTAACTGATGATAGGATCATAGGGGTCTTTAGTTAACTGATGATATTAGTCTTTAGTTAACTGATTATAGGATCATAGGGCTCTTTAGTTAACTGATGATAGGATCATAGGGGTCTTTAGTTAACTGATGATAGGATCATAGGAGTCTTTAGTTAACTGATGATAGGATCATAGGAGTCTTTAGTTAACTGATGATAGGATCATAGGGGTCTTTAGTTAATATTATTGTGATATTTCTGAGAAATAAACTATTAATGTACAGATTTCATTATTCATTGGTTGTTTCTTATTACAGAAAGAAAAGAAGAAAAAGAGATTAACTGCATACACAATGTGGTGTAATTCTATGAGAAACAAAGTGTTACATGAATCGCCAGGAATAGGTAAGATGATAAATAAATCAAATACATGTTTTACTTATATATAGTCCATCTTAACAAAACATGACTATCACAATTAAGACTTAGCCACCATTTCATTCTTTTCCACAGTATTTTACCCTCATTGAAAAAGAAGTGGCCTAAAGGATTATCCCCCCGTGAAAATTATAAAGTTAAATGCATGTATACAGGGTATTGACATAACAGAATACTTTTTATGGGAATACAATACGCTTGTTTTGAATCGTTTCCATTCCGTCAAAAGTTACGAAAACTCCATTACATATGTGGCATTTTAACGTTCCTCAACTTAAAGAATTCTTAACATTTTCTGTAAAAGACATATCAATTTTTTTTTTATTTGAATCAAAGACTTCAATGCACAGACAATTACTTCTTTAAGATTAAATTTGTTTTCTTTATTTACTACTGTCAACATCATGAAAGGAAAACGATCTGTCTTGATATATTTCTGTTATCAGACAGACAGTGGGGTACCGAACACCAGTATTTACTCAGCTGTTTTCTTGATGTCTCCATATTACAATTACTTATAATCTAACGCATCTATGACTGATATATTGGCATTGTTACAGTGATAGCTTAAAAACAGGAAGTCGTCTGCCTAACATTTCAGATGTCAAAACATGAAAAAGACGGAACATGATCGGAATTGACATGATTCGAAACAAGCGTATTGATTAACCCACTAAAATCAGGTATCATGAGTGACATTGATCTTTTATTAAGTTTGTGATGTCATCAGAGGTAGTTTTCCATAATAGTACAACATTTATATATAATTTTGTTTAGTAAAACATGTGGGATCGCTTAAGAAGCTTGTTACTATCCTAAAGATGAAATTCTGAAAGCTTCCCTAATTTTATTTGCATCTATTTTATGAAGATTAGGAGAAATTTGTATCTAGTTTATGTGTTGTATTTATTGTTTTATTCAGATTTTGCCCAGTTAAGTAGAAGATTAGGAGAAATTTGGCAAGGATTACCATCACGAGATAAAATGGTTTGTAGAAATATAGATTGATCATCTATTAAGGTTTTTCTTACTCATTGATAATACATTAAAATATTAAATACAATATCATCATCAGTGAATGCTGATAGTTAACTGACTGCTAGCTAGGGAGGGAGCATCTGTTGGTTAAAGACCATTACTCTTTCAACAATAATTTAATTATATCATGGTGGCAAGTCACTGACAAACTTTATCTCATAAGATTGTATCAACTGCATCTTGCTACAGACAGGAGCCAAATTACTCAGTATAGGCTGTGATTGGATATGTAAAATACAACTATCATTCAATGTTATATTAAAGGCTATATAAAAGACCTAAACAAATATTTGGCACCAGGCTATATTAAAGATGTACAACAAGGTTCGATATTCATTTTTAATACAAGCAGCCTCATTTCTTGTCAAATTAATGATTTTTATAATTCACAGTCATGGAAAAGGAAAGCCAAGAGAGAAGCCAGAAAACTGTTAGGTAAAGGTTTACTGATCCGTACAGGTAAATCAGTAGCTACAACACCATCTACATCAACTGTGGTTCAGCAGAAGGCATCTCAAGGCCCAAAATCTGTCCCACCAATCCATCATACACCAATCACACATCACAGAGCAGCAGTGACTGTACAGAAAATGGAGGAGCATGCTGTAATACTTAGGGTAGTATATTAGACATCAAATTATATGTTTGGAAGTCAATTTATGTTGTTCAAATCTGAACTTCTATAATATAAAGCACAATTGACTGGTGGTATAATAGTTAGCATGCTTACTTTGTGCGTGGTATATCGTGGGTTTAGTCCAGTCAGGTCAAACCAACGACTATAATACTGGTATTTGCTGCTTCTCCGCTAAGCATGCATCTTTAAAGAGTAAGAACGAAGACTGATTGGCTCGGAATCAGGATAATGTGTCAGAGAGAAATGAGCTAGCATTCTAAATATCCAATTAAGCATGTTGGTCAGGTACAAAGCGGACATCATCTTAATGTATTAAACTAGTTTTCGTCTTGATATAGCAGAAAAATTACTCACTTGGCATAATACAACAATCACACACTCTCTTTTATCTTCTCTGAAACTATTTAAACAAACTTGGATATCTGAAATGGCTTCCATCACAATTCAAGTACATTTCTGGACAGATTCTAGAATAAATTTATACAGAAGCTTAATATCAACAATATATCTCACTATTGCAGGCTTTGTGCTCCTTTATTTAAGAATAATTTTTGTGTTTAAATGTTATTTATTTGTAACAACTATTTTTAATATTTTGATATAGGGTTCAGGAATAGAACCAATAGATGTTGCTGCTTACCTTAAACTTGTCGGAGAATCTCTTAGTATCATTGGTATGAGGTTACAGGAACACAGGGTAGGAGATTAATTGTTGTTTTAGCCACAGGCAAAAGAAGTATATCATAGATAATAGATTAAATGACCATATTCGTCAGTAGAGTAAATTTGCATAATATGTCTAGATAGAAATGAAATTTTATTGATCAATGAGATTTTATTTCTGCTTTTTTGTGTGCCAATTTTGAGTTTCAAATGTTTGAAATGGCTCATTAAGAGTTTTTTTGCTAGCTAGACAGGGATATGGTGGTCTAGGTCTAGGTGATTGATCATCTTATATTTTTTTGTATATTAATTAATGTCCTTTTACAAATGAGGTTCAAGTTTGTCCTAGCTCACATTAAGTAAGAAATTGATCAGTCACTTTACCACTTCGTTCACCACAGAACATTATGGTTACCAGAATGAGGCTGAAATATTGATGATAGTTGTAAAGTACAGACATTTAATTATTTGTTTAACAGTATGAACAGCTCATTTACACATTGTAAACTGACAGTCGCATGAAAAATGAAATGATACAATATAAATTTACACTTATAAATCCAGCATCTTGATTCTTATAAAATTCTAGAGATCTGTAGAAATCAACTTCATCTAAACTGTAATCTTTTGTTTTTTGTTGGTCTTTTGTGTGGCTATGCAATCAAAGGCCACACCAACTTAACATGTTTTTAATATATGGTTGCCATTAATTTGAATTTGGTTTTTTAATTGTTTTGTGTCAAACACCAGGTGGCCGAAAGTATCAAAAATTATAAATCTTATGACTTCTTTTTATTTTCCTTTTAAAAGATAATGCATTGACTTTTTCTCTTCAGGGTCTTATTGCTGTACAGGGAAGCTTGTCTGTACTATTAGATTCACTTTTATGTGCATTAGGGCCACTTATGTGCTTAACAACACAGATTCCTGAACTTCATGGCTGCCCAGCAGAAACACATAACAGAACATTGGACAATCTGGCATACTTTATGCCAGGCTTATAGATATATGTTTTAGCTCTTGTTTTAATGTCAATAAATGTAAAAAACAAACTAAGTGGTACAAATTATTTGCCTGGCTTATGAAATATGTTGTAGCTTTAGTTTAATGTTCAGATTTTGTAAAGATTTGTATTCATGTATGAGACTGACAATGTTATTTTACTTCACACAGGAAGTGTTGTGTAACCTTGATACAGCAGCATTTAAGTTGCTGTCATCACTTTGCATCTGTTAGTGTTCACATTTTCATCTTTTCCTAACCATTAAACCATTTGAAAACAAATTAACATGTTCTTTAGATGAGGATTTATAAATTTCATGTTTTTTTCAAGATGGCGGTGTCTGTCAAAACATAGGCACACATAAGATTCTGTGAAAATATATAAATGATCAAAAACTGAATTCAAACTAAACATGAATTGTCAGTGAATCATGATCTTCTACAAAGTTTATGTCAGTTTGTATTTTAAGAGTGTTGACATTTTAGTACACAGGACCTAATATGGGAAACAGTGTAAAATTCTTCAGAAACTACTGGACTGGTTTATTTATATGTGAGTTTTTGTGGTTAATCAGTTTCCCTTACATCTATCAGAACTCATTATTGCCTAACTAGAGCATTTAATCAGTTTCCCTTACATCTATCAGAACTCATTATTGCCTAACTAGAGCATTTAATCAGTTTCCCTTACATCTATCAGAACTCATTATTGCCTAACTAGAGCATTTAATCAGTTTCCCTTACATCTATCAGAACTCATTATTGCCTAACTAGAGCATTTAATCAGTTTCCCTTACATCTATCAGAACTCATTATTGCCTAACTAGAGCATTTAATCAGTTTCCCTTACATCTATCAGAACTCATTATTGCCTAACTAGAATCAATGTGTCACAGTGGTGTGACATGTCTATCTTTTTCTGCTAAGTACATACTATTAGTGAGTAAGAGCAAAACAATGGTTGGCTCAGAATCAATGTGTCACAGTGGTGTGACATGTCTATCTTTTTCTGCTAAGTACATACTATTAGTGAGAGCAAAACAATGGTTGGCTCAGAATCAATGTGTCACAGTGGTGTGACATGTCTATCTTTTTCTGCTAAGTACATACTATTAGTGAGTAAGAGCAAAACAATGGTTGGCTCAGAATCAATGTGTCACAGTGGTGTGACATGTCTATCTTTTTCTGCTAAGTACATACTATTAGTGAGAGCAAAACAATGGTTGGCTCAGAATCAATGTGTCACAGTGGTGTGACATGTCTATCTTTTTCTGCGAAGTACATACTATTAGTGAGTAAGAGCAAAACAATGGTTGGCTCAGAATCAATGTGTCACAGTGGTGTGACATGTCTATCTTTTTCTGCTAAGTACATACTATTAGTGAGTAAGAGCAAAACAATGGTTGGCTCAGAATCAATGTGTCACAGTGGTGTGACATGTCTATCTGTTGTTTCAGTGAGCTAGCACTATAACACATCTAACTAAGTGTGTTGTTCTAGTACAAAGGACATTATCATCATCTCATTTCAACTTGTCCATGATAAAAACAACTTGTCCATGATATAGCTGAACAATTGCTCACTTGATGTTAAACAAAAATCACTCCCTCACTTTAAGGAACCAATAATTAATAAATCAATCGATCAGTCAAAAATAAAGAACTATTATCATGGTACAAAATGTATTGATAAAAATGTAACAAAGTGATAAAAATGAAGGAGAAATTGGTTCTAGTTGTAACAATTAAATCTGGAATGCAAGAATTGTTCATTTCAGTAACTAATGAACCATGGATTATTTTACTTCCAGACAACATTGGTCAGACATCAATTGTTTATGCTTCTAACAAATAATGTCTGGGTGTACAAAAAATCCCACAATGCACTTGGTCATATTTTATGGTAGCATACATTATGGTTCAATAATTAACAGTGTATAAGATGTTTTTGCTATACATGTGTAACAAATAAATGTAGTATTATAAAAGGAATGCTACAAAAAAAATAACAATAACATAGTACATATTTCACTCAGAAAATAAATATACTGTGAAATATTAATATATTATCTCTCTTTCTAATGTACAATGTCTACCATTAACATATCTGTTAGGGTAAAACCAGGAATGTTCAGACAGATTTGTTTATCTTTTTCTTTTCATTTGCTTAATTATTTCAGCCAGATGACATCATAGTGAAAAGATAACCAATCACATTGTTGATATTTTAATCCTATCATAAATCTCTTAACCATAGAGAAAGGGTTTCTATGATTGGTTGAAAATGTAAAAAGTTTTGTGGCTCCAATATTTAAACTTCATCTTTGTTTACAAAATACCAAATGCTTATTTTTCATATACATGTATTAGAAATTGTGCTATTATAACCCTGAAAAAAAGCAAATGTGTCTTTTTTAAGAGATTATTGGTTCTAATTTAACTTTCTTCTTGTTTGAATGATAGTTTTTTGCCACAAATTCAATGAAATGAGTTGTCCAAACATTCCCTATTGCCAAAACTGATGCTTTCAGGTGCTCTTCATTTGTTCATATCAGAAAATATACATGACCGATAGCAAAAAATATTCTGAATTTATGTTTATCATATTTCTGTTCACAAACAATACAAATTTCTATAAATATAAACAAAGAAAGTAATGTTTAATAAGTGTGTGTCAGAACATCCTCGGTTTTACTCTACATAGTTTTCAGTAGAATATACTCAAATATCACTATTAATAAAATAATTAAAATTAGGCCCTTGTGGTCGTGATTGTATGGTAATTCGATTTGCAACTACCTATGCAATCAGTGCCTATCACCACTAACGTGAGTTCGATCCCGCTCGGGCAAGGTGTCGATACAACATTATGTGATAAAGTTTGTCAGTGACTTGTGACAGGTCAGTGGTTTTCTCCGGGTACTTCGGTTTCCTCTACCAATAAAACTGACTGCCAAGATATAACTGAAATATTGTTGAAAGTGGTGTTAAACACCATAAACCAACCAACCAATAAACAATATGATTATGAACATATTTAGATTTTTTTAAATGACTCCTTATCCATTATCATTAAGGGTAGAATCAATTGGTAGCACTAAATGATGACAACATTTCTCCTAGTTGATTAGAAAAGGGAGACAAATCAGTAATTTCTTACATTTTCTATATATAACTTGCATTTAATAAACAGTGAAAAATTGTCCTTGCTGGCCCTTTAGTACAGAAAAGATGTTTTTACATTCTACATTTTATAAATGCACACACAAAAAATCAATTAAACAGAAGTCTCTAAGCAGACACTTCTACCAATGACAATAATATTTTTGACTTTGTATGATATACAAATGTGTAGTTAAACTTCATCTGTGAGCAATGGTTATAATCTGGTTATTTTAACAATATATACAACATAATTTAAATACATGTATAAGATATAATTTTTAAATTTGGTGTAAAAAAGTACAAAGGTTAGAACTATCTACATCTGTTTTAATATGATTATAATGACTTAATGTGTGAGCAAAACAAAGATGCATTGTGTATGGATACAAATCTCACAACCAACATGATATAAAAACACATTTATAGGGCTCCAGAGAGGACTTTTAGGCTTCAGAGATTTTAAAGGTGACCTTTGAACTCAAGAAAAAAAGACCCCATTTAAATCACGAGCTTTAAAACTTTTAGGCAAATTACTTTTCAAAGCACTTACTTTTAGGTAATATAGAAATGGAATGGTTTATTATTTTTTTAACTTGAACATAAACAAAATAACTTTCCAAAGGAATATCTAATTACTTTAAGGGTTAATAAATTGGAAGGATAACATTTGAAACTAGGGGTATAACAATGAATGTTTAAGGGGTGTCTTTGTAACCTTTAAAAATGACCCCTCTGGAGTCCCATAAGTAAATAATGACATACCCTACATTGTATTTATTGACAAATTACAGTTGTATAAAAAGTCTGTACAATATAAAAACCAATAACACCAAAATCTAACATAAAATATTTGACCAAAAAGCAAAATTCAGATCTAGGGGGGGATTAAGAAAATAGAAAAATAATAATACAGTCAAACCTGTATATAAAGGCCACATAAGGGAACCTGAAATGTGGCCTTTATGAGCAGTTGCCATTTATATACAGGTAAAAGCTATATGCACTATTCATTAATGGGAAAATAGGTTTGCTCTTTATAGACAGTGATTTGTTATGCATAGGTGCCCTTTAAGGCAGGTGTGACTGTACATTGGATTACAAGAAATAAATAAGTAAACAAGTCTGTGCATTCAAACACAACAGGGGACAAAATAAAGTTATTTTTAACATGAAACAGGGTGTCGAAATAATGTAATTTGGAATAAGGATGTATAACTTTGACATCTTGCAGTAATTTTCTCATCAATGGATTAAATATAAATGGCATCCATAAAATTTTACAACAAAATATATGAATAGAAATTGATCAATAATAAACACATATGCATTTGTTCATGATGTGCGGCAGTTTTAAGCAATCAATTTAACAATAAATTTCTTCAATTAATACCACTTCAATTAATTGGAATGTTTTCAATAGGATCATTTGATTATGGCCATGAAGGCTCTGTAACAAAATGGAATGCCTGTTTTCTAAACAGATAAACTATCTTATGGGTAATTTGGACATTCTTAACAGATAAACTATCTTATGGGTAATTTGGACATTCTTAACAGATAAACTATCTTATGGGTAATTTGGACATTTTTCCTTTAATCTCACTAAGTGATGTCGTCAGTATCGTCGAACTGACTGTGATACTGGAAACTATAGGTCAGTGTGACGTTACTAACTGTGATACTGTAAACTATAGGTCTGTGTGACATAACTGACTGATACTGGAAACTATAGGTCAGTGTGACATAACTGACTGTGATACTGTAAACTATAGGTCTGTGTGACATAACTGACTGTGATACTGTAAACTATAGGTCTGTGTGACATAACTGACTGTGATACTGGAAACTATAGGTCAGTGTGACGTTACTAACTGTGATACTGTAAACTATAGGTCAGTGTGACATAACTGACTGATACTGTAAACTATAGGTCAGTGTGACATAACTGACTGTGATACTGTAAACTATAGGTCTGTGTGACATAACTGACTGTGATACTGGAAACTATAGGTCAGTGTGACATAACTGACTGTGATACTGGAAACTATAGGTCAGTGTGACGTTACTAACTGTGATACTGTAAACTATAGGTCTGTGTGACATAACTGACTGTGATACTGTAAACTATAGGTCTGTGTGACATAACTGACTGTGATACTGGAAACTATAGGTCAGTGTGACATAACTGACTGTGATACTGGAAACTATAGGTCAGTGTGACATAACTGACTGTGATACTGTAAACTATAGGTCTGTGTGACATAACTGACTGTGATACTGGAAACTATAGGTCAGTGTGACATAACTGACTGTGATACTGGAAACTATAGGTCAGTGTGACGTTACTAACTGTGATACTGTAAACTATAGGTCTGTGTGACATAACTGACTGTGATACTGTAAACTATAGGTCTGTGTGACATAACTGACTGTGATACTGGAAACTATAGGTCAGTGTGACATAACTGACTGTGATACTGGAAACTATAGGTCAGTGTGACATAACTGACTGTGATACTAGAAACTAGAGGTCTGTGTGACGTAACTAACTGTGATAATGTAAACTATAGGTCTGTGTGACGTAACTGACTGATAATGGAAACTATAGGTCAGTGTGACGTCAGACATATTATGACATTACAAATAAAATTAATAATGTCAGCTTTGAAGGTCTTAACATACATTATCACTAGTATCACAGCTCATCCTATCGATCTTTCTGTGATACTAGTGATAATTTCCGTTCTTGGCCTTCATAACTGCCGTATTCAATATATTATATACCTAGATATGACAGAACATGCCACAATACTCAGGTGTCAGATTCTACAGGTATCACTGTCACAGGTATTTTGTTTTCATATTTAAATAATAAGCAACAACAAATAAAACAAGATCTGTGTACTTCAATATACTTGTGTGCAAATTATTTTCTCTACCGACATATATAAGAATACTATTAATAATTATGTAAACACAACTAATTACATAGCACCATAATATATATTTATAAGAGTATTGTCTAAAGTCTATACTAATAGGACAAACTTACAAAGTTGTAAAAAAATGAAAATGGTTGCATGAGAATCAGTACCAGGGCGATGAATGTACGTCATAATGTAGGAAAAGTGGAAGCCATTTTGTGTCCCTTGATGGTTGGTAAGTTTTTACATATAGCATTAGTTATTGTAAGGATAACATTAAATGTGATAGTGCATCAAATACCCCTAAATGTCCTATATTTTGATGTACATTCACCCCTCTGAGTACAGTGATGGGACCAACATGTTTTTGTCAATATAATGAAAGGTGAGTCTGTACCTTATTTCAATATGTAGCAAACTTTGAATTTGCAAAAAAAAAAAATTGACAATATGCACATCCGCACTTTATTTATAAACATCTTGTCAAGTTTCAAAGAAACTATGTAAGACCAGTAGGAGAATGTTGTCTCTACAAAACAGCTACACTTCCTTCAAACATGAATGAACAGATCGGTAAAAACAAAATCTTCTTCTTCTTCCATTAATTTGCAAACCACCTCTGGTGTATTATCGCAAATATGCATCAAGACTATTTGCTACTTGAGCAATAAAAATAATATAAATGAATCTTTTGCAGATTTCCGCTTTGATTATAAAATTATAAGTTTTTATACATTTTTATTATATGAGTAATTTCCCTTACGACAAGTGGAAGACCTAGAAAGGACAACGAATTTGAGTATACTTTTCTTTTAAAGTGAGATGATATTTTAATAGCAAATGAAAAATTCACAAGTTGTTACAACATAAAAATTATGAACAGATTATGGGGAAATATATGTTATTTTCATTGAACTTTATATAAAATGGGACCCTTTTGCCCACAGTAAAGGGAAATAACTCATGTTAAACATATAATTTTAGAATCAAAGTTCGAAATATGCAAATGGTCTATAAAATGTTGAAAACTACATTTCATGCCAATATACGTTACATTTCAATATAGAAAACTGTAAAAGATGATCATCTCCTTCAATAATCTTATTCTTCATGTTTACATAGATTGCAATTGTTTTTACAGATATATGAACACATCTGGCAAAAAGACTCAACAATATTTAAACACATGATAAATTTGGTGAAAGATTGACATGGTTTTGATTATCTATATCTATGCTGATCATTTCAATATCGTCCGTTGCATCTTGTCTTAGTAAGGCAGGTTTTGGTCGTCGAGTTTTACTACTAGTTATAGAAGGTATTTTATGGGGAGTGTAATACTCAACGGTTTGTGTCAGACCTGACGGTTTATTATACACAACTGGTATAGAATGTTTATTCACTTGTAGTAGTTTTGATGTTACATTTCCATTACCGAGACTCATGTTCGGTGAACCATTGATCTTGTTGTTATTATGTTCCCGTGACTTTTGTGACCACATAGAGTTATGTCTTGACGAGTTATTTGAATATGCCGTCTCGTAAATACTCTCTGTGGATGAATTGCAAGAAATATCTGTTTTTGGAATTTGTAATTGTGTAATAGGTCTTTTACATGTTGCTATATGTCCTCGTGTTGCCAGACAAATTCCTTCCATAGAAGGTGAAGGTTCACACGCAGTGTAAAAACTATACTGTGACGACCTACTGATCTGATCCAATTGATCATCTGATGGCATTTGACTGTTTTGTAATTCCAACAACCCATAACCTCGATTAATTTGACCTTCTTTGGCTGCTGGTCCAGTTATCACAATATTTGGCCGATTTTCCTGCATCATTGCAAGGAATGATATGAGTAACGAATAACAATATATATACTCCATCTACAATAGAAAGTGAACATATGTAATACAATATATATATACTCCATCTACAATAGAAAGTTATCATTTGTAATACAATATATATACTCCATCTACAATAGAAAGTTAACACATGTAATACAATAAAAATACTCCATCTACAATAGAAAGTTATCATTTGTAATACTATATATATACTCCATCTACAATAGAAAGTTATCATTTGTAATACAATATATATACTCCATCTACAATAGAAAGTTATCATTTGTAATACAATATATATATACTCCATCTACAATAGAAAGTTAACATTTGTAATACAATATATATACTCTAGCTACAATAGAAAGTTAACATTTGTAATACAATATATATACTCCATCTACAATAGAAAGTTATCATTTGTAATACAATATATATACTCCATCTACAATAGAAAGTTATCATTTGTAATACAATATATATATACTCCATCTACAATAGAAAGTTAACATTTGTAATACAATATATATACTCCATCTACAATAGAAAGTTATCATTTGTAATACTATATATATATACTCTATCTACAATAGAAAGTTATCATATGTAATACAATATATATACTCTATCTACAATAGAAAGTTATCATATGTAATACAATATATATACTCTATCTACAATAGAAAGTTATCATATGTAATACTATATATATACTCCATCTACAATAGAAAGTTAGCATTTGTAATACAATATATATACTCCATCTACAATAGAAAGTTAGCATTTGTAATACAATATATATACTCTATCTACAATAGAAAGTTAACATTTGTAATACAATATATATACTCTATCTACAATAGAAAGTTAACATTTGTAATACAATATATATACTCTATCTACAATAGAAAGTTAACATTTGTAATACTATATATATACTCCATCTACAATAGAAAGTTATCATATGTAATACTATATATATACTCCATCTACAATAGAAAGTTAGCATTTGTAATACAATATATATACTCTATCTACAATAGAAAGTTAACATTTGTAATACAATATATATACTCTATCTACAATAGAAAGTTAGCATTTGTAATACAATATATATACTCTATCTACAATAGAAAGTTAACATTTGTAATACAATATATATACTCTATCTACAATAGAAAGTTAACATTTGTAATACAATATATATACTCTATCTACAATAGAAAGTTAACATTTGTAATACAATATATATACTCTATCTACAATAGAAAGTTAACATTTGTAATACTATATATATACTCCATCTACAATAGAAAGTTATCATTTGTAATACTATATATATACTCTATCTACAATAGAAAGTTATCATATGTAATACAATATATATACTCTATCTACAATAGAAAGTTAACATTTGTAATACAATATATATATACTCTATCTACAATAAAAAGTTATCATATGTAATACAATATATATACTCTATCTACAATAGAAAGTTATCATATGTAATACTATATATATACTCCATCTACAATAGAAAGTTATCATATGTAATACAATATATATACTCCATCTACAATAGAAAGTTATCATTTGTAATACTATATATATACTCCATCTACAATAGAAAGTTATCATTTGTAATACAATATATATACTCTATCTACAATAGAAAGTTATCATTTGTAATACTATATATATACTCCATCTACAATAGAAAGTTATCATTTGTAATACAATATATATACTCTATCTACAATAGAAAGTTATCATTTGTAATACTATATATATACTCTATCTACAATAGAAAGTTAACATTTGTAATACAATATATATACTCTATCTACAATAGAAAGTTATCATATGTAATACAATATATATACTCTATCTACAATAAAAAGTTATCATATGTAATACAATATATATACTTTATCTACAATAGAAAGTTATCATATGTAATACTATATATATACTCCATCTACAATAGAAAGTTATCATATGTAATACAATATATATACTCCATCTACAATAGAAAGTTATCATTTGTAATACTATATATATACTCCATCTACAATAGAAAGTTATCATTTGTAATACAATATATATACTCTATCTACAATAGAAAGTTATCATTTGTAATACTATATATATACTCTATCTACAATAGAAAGTTATCATATGTAATACAATATATATACTCCATCTACAATAGAACGTTAGCATTTGTAATACAATATATATACTCTATCTACAATAGAAAGTTATCATATGTAATACAATATATATACTCTATCTACAATAGAAAGTTATCATATGTAATACAATATATATATTCCATCTACAATAGAAAGTTAACATATGTAATACAATATATATACTCTATCTACAATAGAAAGTTATCATTTGTAATACAATATATATACTCCATCTACAATAGAAAGTTAGCATTTGTAATACAATATATATACTCCATCTACAATAGAAAGTTAGCATTTGTAATACAATATATATACTCTATCTACAATAGAAAGTTAGCATTTGTAATACAATATATATACTCCATCTACAATAGAAAGTTAGCATTTGTAATACAATATATATACTCCATCTACAATAGAAAGTTAACATTTGTAATACAATATATATACTCTATCTACAATAGAAAGTTATCATTTGTAATACTATATATATACTCTATCTACAATAGAAAGTTAGCATTTGTAATACAATATATATACTCCATCTACAATAGAAAGTTATCATTTGTAATACAATATATATGCTCCATCTACAATAGAAAGTTAGCATTTGTAATACAATATATATACTCCATCTACAATAGAAAGTTAGCATTTGTAATACAATATATATACTCCATCTACAATAGAAAGTTAGCATTTGTAATACAATATATATACTCCATCTACAATAGAAAGTTAGCATTTGTAATACAATATATATACTCTATCTACAATAGAAAGTTAGCATTTGTAATACAATATATATGCTCCATCTACAATAGAAAGTTATCATTTGTAATCAGGGGTTTCAAAGTGGGCCGGTACCCGGTACCTTTACCCGCCTGAGATCGTGTATAGTACCGGCAGAAATTACTGAACCCCCCAAAATTAGCGGTGGTCAAAACCACAAGTACGATGGTCGATAGGCTTGTGGAATATTTTTCATAAAAAATTAATGATCACGTCAATTGCTGAATTCTCGCATTCAAATCAAACAACTGCGTCACGACCAAGTTGATGGGAAATTCCCTGTTTTAAAAATAACTTTACCTTAGAATCGTAAATAGCAGTTTGCGCATGCGGTAAATAGATATGTTTTCGCCCCAATATCTTTTCATCCTTGTGTAAAACTCGGACCGGAACAAAGCTGACATCATTTCAAAATAAAAAAAATGACCGATTACAAATTATGTTCAAACACAATTTAGTGTAATCTCCAGTAATATAAGTATGATCATTATGTATTATGAATATATGACTACACAATATTTTGTGCGATTTTTTTTATCCATTTAAAACCCAGGGTGGAATCATTCTGGGGCGTACTGTCTTGTTGCTTAACTCTGTCCATATTGTTTAACTTCCGGTATAAAAAAATAAAAACCTATGGCTAATTTATTTACATATTTTGACGGGGCCATAACACGGTTGTTCACAGAAATGAAAGTGTGCTGAAAAACATTTTTAAAAGGGGGTACGAGGAGATAAGGGATAGAAAATTACTAGAAATCTTGAAAAAGGACCGGACATGGCTCAAATACGAATTACATTGTAATGTCAAAACGCCGGTCCCCCTTTTTTTCCAAAATAATTTAACTTTTGTGATTCAAATGTTAATAAATGTCTTCCCGCGAATCGTTTTTGTTCGAAAATTTTTTTGCACATAAGTCGTGAAAGTAACAATATATATTGTTTTTGTTTAATTATATTTGTATTGATCTATTAAAAAATGATAAATTTTATTAAAGATTGATGATTGCAAATTAAATTTATATGTTTCATCAAGGACGTATTCTATATACGTCCTTGGTTTCATTAATTATGACGCTTATATGTCTTGATCCTGCCAATGGTCTTTGATGAGTTTAATTACTGGTAATAAAGTAAAAAAAACACACAAGCCAAGGTATTGTGAAAAAGAAAAGGACAAAGCCAACAACAGAATTTTGAGAAGTTTAAGCTTTGATAACAATGGCTTGGTCAAACCTAGCTGCGGAAACGTAGCTCTTTATGGTCCTTTTTGGGTTTTTTTAAGTTATAGCAGACTATCTATGAATAATCTTGGTTGAAGTCTGTAAACTTAAATATTCAATAAAGAAATTGGGGGGGGGGGGGGGGGAATCCAGGCATTATGCATGGTCTTCACTCTTGGTGAAATCTGAACTCTAAAGTTAATGGGATTTTTCTTTCAAAAACACTTAATGTTTTGCAGTCTCTGAAGTACATTTTTTGGTCCACAAAATGCTAGATTTCAGGAGCTTCCGCCCCCTGGACCCCTTACGGCCCTCAGCCTAATTTTTTAGGTACCTCCTATTATAAAAAACTTTGAAACCCCTGTGTAATACAATATATATACTCCATCTACAATAGAAAGTTATCATTTGTAATACAATATATATGCTCCATCTACAATAGAAAGTTAGCATTTGTAATACAATATATATACTCCATCTACAATAGAAAGTTAGCATTTGTAATACAATATATATACTCCATCTACAATAGAAAGTTAGCATTTGTAATACAATATATATACTCCATCTACAATAGAAAGTTAGCATTTGTAATACAATATATATACTCCATCTACAATAGAAAGTTAGCATTTGTAATACAATATATATATATACTCCATCTACAATAGAAAGTTAGCATTTGTAATACAATATATATATACTCCATCTACAATAGAAAGTTAGCATTTGTAATACAATATATATGCTCTATCTACAATAGAAAGTTAGCATTTGTAATACAATATATATACTCCATCTACAATAGAAAGTTAGCATTTGTAATACAATATATATACTCCATCTACAATAGAAAGTTAGCATTTGTAATACAATATATATACTCTATCTACAATAGAAAGTTAGCATTTGTAATACAATATATATACTCCATCTACAATAGAAAGTTAGCATTTGTAATACAATATATATATATACTCCATCTACAATAGAAAGTTAGCATTTGTAATACAATATATATATACTCCATCTACAATAGAAAGTTAGCATTTGTAATACAATATATATGCTCTATCTACAATGGAAAATTAGCATTTGTAATACAATATATATACTCTATCTACAATAGAAAGTTATCATATGTAATACAATATATATGCTCCATCTACAATAGAAAGTTAGCATTTGTAATACAATATATATGCTCTATCTACAATGGAAAATTAGCATTTGTAATACAATATATATACTCCATCTACAATAGAAAGTTAGCATTTGTAATACAATATATAAACTCCATCTACAATAGAAAGTTATCATATGTAATACAATATATATACTCCATCTACAATAGAAAGTTATCATTTGTAATACAATATATATGCTCCATCTACAATAGAAAGTTATCATTTGTAATACAATAGAATAAAAATAAATAAATATTTTATGTACAAAAAGGTATAATACATACAACAGGGGCTGTCGTGGGCGTGATCGTATGGTAGTTGGATTTACAACTATCTGTGCAATCAGTGCCTATCATCATTAACGTTGTGAGTTTGAAGCCTGCTAATGGCGAAGTGTACTCAATACAACATTATATGATAAAGTTTGTCAGTGACTTGTGACAGGTCGGTGGTTTTTTCCGGGTACTCCGGTTTCCTCCATCATAGCCGTAACCTACAATTCTATGAAATTTGTATAAATGAACCAAGCAATACAGATGTGGTCTCACATTGTCTAGTGAATGTCTTATTTTCAACATTGGAACGTCATCAACATTTCTCCTCAATGTAGTTGTAAGAGAATACAGAGACATCTGTCATAAATGGTTCAATTCAAAGCTTGGATTTCAGATACTGGTGGGACCTGTGTTGTTCATATTTTAAATTTTCTGTGTTGTCTTTTTTTGTTTGTTTGTCTTCGTACTATGTCTTGTGACCAATCTTGCTTGTGTCTCTCGATTCCCCCTTTTGGTTTATTTAGTGTTTAATTGAAACATAAAAATAAAGAAACTGGAGAAATTGGAGATGCAATATTGATCAAACACAAATTTTTAGTGTTACTTATTTTAATGTTTAGGCTTATAGTGTTTAATGCCACTTTCAACAATATTTCATGCATTAAAGATACACTTTATTTTGATTTTTTCCTTAAAGATTTGTTTTCAACTCAAAAAATAAGATCACTTAATAATTAAAAGTATGTAAATTGAAAATAACAAGTCTTTTCAAATAATTTATTGTTTCTATAAAATTATTTTTGCTATTTTATCGTGGTGGTCAGTTTCATTGGTGGAGGAAACCAGAGTACCCAGAGAAAACCACTAACCTGTCACAAGTCACTGACAAACTTTATAACATAATGTTGTATGAGTATACCTTGCCATGAACAAGGTTTGAACTCACAACTTTAGTGGTGATAGGCACTGATTGCACAGGTAGTTGTAAATCCAACTACCATACGATCACAACCACGACGGTACCTAATACTAATTTTAAAAATAATGAACATGAATGCATATTTTAATAGACGACTAGGATACCTACTATATTTGGAATTAAAGCAGGCCGATTCTTTTTGACGATTCTCACTGCACTAAAGACATCCACTTCACACTCGGCTTTCAACTGATCACAGCAGATATTAGCTACACAGTATACACCACAACGACTCATTCCATCTCTATAAAGAAATTTTACATCTATCTTAACTGAACAAATGGCATATTATCTCTAGAATTTATAATAACCTAAAATATACATTCTCCTAACCAGGTTCTATGATACTTGGTTGAGATTGGTTTTCAGACATCTTTTTGTTTATCTACAATCTTACCCTTTACCCACAGAAGCCGTCGTGGTCATGATCGTATGGTAGTTAGATTTACAACTATCTGTGCAATCAGTGCCTATCACACTAAAGTTGTGAGTTTGAATCCTATTCATGGCGAGGTGTACTCATTACAACATTATATGATAAAGTTTATCAGTGATTTGCGACAGGTGGGTGGTTTTCTCTGGGTACTCTGTTTTCCTTCAACAATAAAACTGACTGCCACAATATAACTGAAATATTATTTAAAGTGGTGTTAAACACCATAAACCTGAAACCGAAAACAGGCTATCCCTTTTATTTAGGGTAGAAAAATTTGATCTTAAACCACTGAATGGCTTTGCTACTCATAAAATTCCTTAGTGTATATGGATTCAATGTACTCTTAAGTGTTTGAGAGTCATACCTCGGCCTCAGATACCTTGAATATTATTACTATAGTACTTTTGACTTTGACTTATTGAGTTTGAACTGTATACAATTAATGTAAATAATAATTAAAACACAGATATTTCTTAAATAAAGGAGACTTTATACTCACTTTGACAAAACACACACAGGATTCAATGGATTGTTTTTATGCTGCCATTTTTCTACCAACTCC